>JAQFJA010000016.1:8852667-8868113 GCA_029874485.1 Naso brachycentron
AAAAGTTAAAACTTACATCACACAAATACCATGCAACACAGAAACCATCTGCTTTTATCCATTCGCACAACCTTAATAACACTTCCAGACGTGGCACAAGAATGGTGGTTCCCTGATGTCTCTATGGGAGACATGACTCTGCCCACTTGTGTACCATTTCACACAACTGGTGCAGCGTACAGTGGAGTATCTTGTGGTGTATTGACTATCTTTGCTATTACTATCAAAATAAATTGCTAAATAAATGTTAGCTTAATCAATTACTTTTTTGTGCAGTATGTGAATTTTGGCAAGTTTGCTGTGACATTGACTTTCCTCTAACTTTTAAAGAAAAAAAAAAAAAGAAGACTTTTTCTACCCAAACATAATGTGCAACGCTCAACCGTATAGCATCAAGGTTATGTCACTGTCATTTCATAATACTGTAGTTTTAATTTGTGTATATGTGGAGATGTTACTCTATTTTATTCTGCGTTTCTACTCTCACTTGATGCACAGTCACGCAGATGAAAGAGGAAGATTCTTGAAAACATTCTTGTCCAGATGTGACCTCTCCTGGCATATTGATCCACATTCTCGTTGTCCTTCATGTGGTGAATAGCTCTCTGCTCCCTGCATTCATGCCAAATCCTCTGCAAGTCTGCACTAAGAGTTCAAATTTTCTTAAAGTTATTTTCATATGTATGTGCTGGAAAAGGAAATAGTGAGGGAACAACACGCAGCAAATAAATATAGGCCTACTTAAAATGTATTAAGTTCAGAGAAAGAAGGCTCGTAAGTGTTGTGGTATTTTGTTTGGGACATAGATTCCCTGATGATCCTGTGTTCCAGATCTCATTCTTTTGACAATTTTTTTGGCCTTTTTTAATGTTTTAGTAGCATTATTGTATTAGATGCCATGTACACTTGACTGTGTGCCCATGTACCATCTCTACCTTTACATAAGATAATGAAAGCTGGAGGAAAATAACATCTACAAGTGCCATCACTCTTAACAAAATAAATTTGTGATAAGTCTAAATCACTGTTAATCTCAATCTAGTGTTAAGAATAAGTGTGCTTGAGACAGGTGATAATGAGACAAAGCATAAATAGACTAAAAGACGTCATTTTATGGGTAAGCCATCTTCCACATAAGACAAGATTGCAGCGGTATATTGGTATCTTCTTAGCTGTGATGTCTCCCCCAGATGGCCCTCCACAGTCAAGGTATTCTTTCCAGCAGCCTGAAGAAAGAAATGTGGGTGCTCTGAATCTTGACAGTTCCGCATACGGTATATTGAATGTGTTGCTGTGCCCTTCACAGACGAAGTCATAGAGGTGTGAGCATTATTAGAGTCAAATTAGAACCCCACTGTGTTTGAAACCACATGAATAATTGAGGAATTTTTAATTGTTGTTTACAAATACTGAGGAAAGGTCAAGTTAACCACTGAATGACTCCTTATGCTATGAAATATGTGAGGAAGACCTACTTTCATGCTTTGTTGTCCCCACTGTTTTAATTGCAAAATTAGCATTTCACCTTTTTTGTACTATAACAGTTGTTACTATCATTTTTATCATTTTTTCAGCTTTTTGCTTGTAACTGTCAGAGGAGCAAATCTAAAACAGCAGAAAACACACATCTGTTTATATCATTTTGAGTGAAATATATCTAGGATTCATGAAGCAATCAATAGCTAACAAGACATTTTCCCAATACTTTCAGTACATCTGACATTTGACTGACAGATTTATGGTGCTGAAGAGAACACTTGCATGTCCTCTAACTCCTCAACGAGGGTTAAGTGAAAATGAGGCGCGAAAATCCCCCCGAAGGTGAGTTGTCTTGCTGCGCTCAGCGTGACTGACGATGACCAATAGATTCATTTCAGTTTTTCTAGCATTCACAGTATTGATGATCCAGTGGAATTAAATCACTGTGTGGTGCCTGCCTGATTACACTGCCCTTTCAGTCTTACAAGGGTCAATGATAATAACAAGATAAGTTGATTGCCGTCTGGGTCAGCCTTTTAGTACCATACTGTATGGTTTATATTGGAGAGGCACTCTGATTATCTTTTTAATTTATCTTTGCTTTTAATGCTTTAATGTTGCACACCTACATGAGGAGCCCAGAGTGTTCAGCATTAAATGAATGAAAATATATTATGACATAAAAGTTCACATGGCCAAACAGTCTAAAAAGTACAGATACTAAAAACATTTTAAAAATATATAAATGTTTAATGAACTACAAGAAATCAAGAAACTGAAGAGCTGTTTTATCATTCAAACAGTATTTAAAACATTCTTAACTAGTGGAAGTTGATAAAACCTAGTGATAAAAGTATCACTAGGTTTTATCAACTTCCATTTTTATCTAATTAAAGACCTTTTTATTACAAAAGATGTTTTTCCTTTAGAATAATTTTTTTGCCAATGACACTTGACTTTCAAAATTGCCATGACATTTTTCATAATGTCATTGTTAATGTTATATCATCACATTAACGTATAATGTCACTCTGGAGTGGAGTCACTGGCCCTGCCGCTCTCAAAGCAAGCATGCAAGCTCAACAACTGCCACCCACTAGGGGAGTAATGATACATCCACTGTATCGATGCATCGATTGGTTTTTCTACCATCAAACTGCATCAATAGGCAAACGGCAAATCGTCCCTCTAGTGTGACTTGTACTGATCTAAAATCATTTTTCAAAGCAAGAGTCGATTGTATCCGTACCAAAAATTTGTGCCTTGAATTTAGGCCGTCAAACGTTATTACGTGGATGTATTTATCGCACTTACATTGGTAAATAATTGTAAACTTTCAGTCTGCATTTTGGGTCCAGTGTAGTTCAGTGCAGCGTGTTATGCTTTTCCAGTGTTTTACCATCTCTACCACTGCATGGAAGTAGGCATATTCTTTTCCTCTATTTTGGGGGGGAAAAAAACATAATTGTAAGAATTTCTAGTCACTGAATCGTAACATATTATAACACTCTAAATGAACCTGAAATATGAATTGTATTGTTGTTAAAACATACAGTATCGTTATCCCCCTACTACCTACCTAGCCAGTTTACAAGCTAGGTAGGCCCCCAGGTTAAATTAAAATTTGAGAGCCACTAGTTGGCAACTCTTTCTAAAAAAAAAAAAAAAGAGAAGACGATCTTCATCTGTCGTTTTTCCAGGCAACAGAATTTAGCATCTAGCTAACCATCTGATCTTTAGATAGCTTGTTGGGCTCCTGGGGGCATGTGATTGGCTGGCAACAAGTATATCATTTCCATGTGTAAAAAATGTCCATGTCTGTGGTAAATGTTTAGGTCATATAGGCCTACTTGCATTACTCCAAATGTTTCATTCAACATTATTCAAATGCAAATGTCCCCGAGTGTTTCTTATTGAACACTTGGACTCTGTAATAGACCAAACAGTTTCTTTGTCAGTGTTGAGAACGTACGTAACCTTGGATGAAGCACAATGTAACAGTGTAATTCAGTAGAGGTTAATGAAAAATGGCTACTATAAACTGACTCTTCACGAATATTTTGAAGATATAATCTCCCAGGTAAAAATCCTTTACATCTGGCTTATAAAGAACTCCCTGAATCCAAGGATCAGATAGCAGATACGCAGACATTACTCAAAATGAATGTGAGCAAAGATCAAGTGCAAATTATACAATTAATTATAATTGCGATTACTATCGCAGAGGAAGCATGTGATGAGCGAATGTCAGAATAGTCGGCATCTCTTTAACATACCCCAAACAGCCAATACTTTCATCTTCTGAACTATCACCTTTCAGGTTGCCTCATTACGTGCCTTGATCTTTTATGCAGTCGGGTAAAAACAGAAGCTTGGCAATGCTTTGATCTCCGGCATAAAAGCTCCCTAAGAACTGACAGTGTTTCAAGATGGAAATGGCAATAGATAGACCACGTTAGACTTAAATATTGTTTGATATTTTGATGCATTATTGACTGGGTAGCAGAGAGCTAAATATTGACCTCATCAAATATTGAAAGGGACTTGACAAAGCTGTCCAAAATGTTGTCCCTGTGAATGAAAACATTTTATTCAAGTCAGGGCCGCTGTGAGAGCGCATAACTCCTGAAGGTTGTGCAACACTGCCACTGGACTGTGTGCATTTCAGAACATATCATGAATGTATTTAGGCCAGCCTGTTGAAAATTATAGGACTTTTTAAGTTAGAAAATTTGTTCAAAGGCATCAATAGCTGTTGGAGTATTCCTTTTTAAGTGCAGTTTGCTGATATTTGCTCTCTCTTCATCTCACTTGTTCAGAGTTGTGTTTGAACAGTTAAACATCAACTCCAGCGCTCCTCCATTTGGGAATTAGAAACTCCTAAGTGACTTCAAAAGAACTGCCTTCATTTTGTACCAACAAAGAACAGGATGTGATGATTCATTCACTTCTTTCTCTCTTTTTTTTTTACTTCTCGAACACATTGTGGGTTAGAAGCAGGAACGCCCCCCTCCCATCACTTTACGCCCATATGGCCATCAAAACACAAAACGACACATCTAACTGACAGACTCAAACTGCGTAATCACAGAAAGTACTCCACTTTTTATCAAGATTTTAATATTCACTCTATTCCACCACTTAATTGGGCTATTCTTCCTTTCCGCTTGTGAAACGTTTGTAATAATATTACCTTGTTCCAGCTGTTGCCTGCTGACTTGACAAAGGTCACACAGGTGTTGATAATCAAGGCTGGTATTAGATATGCAGGGCTTAATTACCAGGTTGATTTTATTTGCTGTCACCCGAGCTCCCACCGAGAATAAGAATAACTAGTAATGTCAGTGAAATCAAGACCCTTGCGAAGTGAGGAGTGGGTTTAAATCCATGCACCTGCAGATCTGAGCAGATAATGCAACAGTGCCTTTGTATAAATAAAAGACCAGAGACTGCTAAGAGGAGGATTTTTGCAGCAAATAATTTAAATTCAATTTTCTCAGCAGATTGCTCTGTGGTGATGATGTTATCTAATTAATTCTTCCTTCAAGGCAACAAATTAACTCATCTATTGAACTTTGAGTAACAAAAAAAAACTTTGACACTCCACATGTGACCTCCCAGACAGTAAAGCTAATGGCCTGCAGCCAGGAGCTGCAGTTTGTCATGACATAATCAGCTTAGCCGCACTTTAATTCAGGAAAATATCGAAAGCAATGGAAGTAATGTAAAATGAAGTGCTTGTGCTGACTCTGCCAAGAAATAAAAGCTTCATTAATTCTGACGTAATTGTGATTACACAGCCTTTAACATAATGTTAGCTGTATCCCAAAAGGGTGAAGGACAAAGCAGTCTTTAACGATGCTTGGTACACTGTGTGGAGCATGTGCTCATCCCTGTATTTGCATTTTGCATGCGACTACACCAGAGTATCATATGGTATTACGTTAATTCTGCTCTATCAACAGTGTAGTGCTCCAGATTCAGAGGTATGCGCAGTGTCTCTTTAATTGTTTACCCTCTTTCTTCTCTTTTCTGTTTGAATATGCATGCAGAAGAAGAGCACTTGAACTCCCAAGGATATATACTGTGAGAGAGTTTGGATCAAAACAGAACTGGCTTAAACTGGATGATGCTCAAAGAGGCGTTAACCTCGTTTCCTGCCTTGATCTGATTCAAAGTGTTTTGAAAGAAGGTGAAGATTTAAAAACTTTTGCATCCAGTAAATTGGTTTTAATGATGTTATCAAGTTCCAGTAAGTTGATGAAATATATTAGATTTCCATCAGGCATAAGTTCAGTTCATGCTTTGTTGAATATTATATAGACCTACATAGCAGATGAGGGAGGAGATCATGCATGTTTGCTTGCGAGGTAGTAATGATTGATCTTAACTTTGCATCCCAAAAAAGGGAGAATAAGTTCCTCCTATCTGCAATTTAAAAGAAAAATAATTAAGTCAAAAGCTGCCTTTGTTGTAATGGAAATGTAGTTTGACATCATCAGTGTATAAAGTAGAATGACCTGTTTTGGCAAAGCACAGGAAATGTTGAAGTATACAAGTTTGAACTCAAATCGAGTTCATTTTAGCGTCTCTCAAAAATGTGGTGTGACTGACATTAATTGCCAATGTGGCTCCTTAAATCCTTGTCTTTTGCATTTGCTTTTCAGTTTAAAAGCAATGTTTTAATAGCATGGTTACATAATACGGTGACTCAAAAGGAAAATCCACCCCAGAACAGAATTTGCATATTCTTGTCATGTTCAAACTTGATCATGAACATGATCACGATGACAGATTTGTTCCTTCTGCCCGGAACAATTGACAAGCCTGAAGCAAATCTTGCGTGTTTCAGTGACAGTGAACCAAAAAGAGGAAATCTTTGTGAATACAAAGACAGTTGCTGAGCTGATTTTTAAAGATCCATTTCAAGTGGAGACATGTTTATGATATTAACACAGATTAGCATGTTTGATTAACGGAAATTTTGATCATGTTATATCCAATGATTAAGCTGTCTGTGATGACAGTGGTTTGTATTTTAGGGTGGATTTTCGCTTTATACTTGGGAGCATAATCCATTGAACTGCTCTCTGGGATACGTCCATTTTTATAATAACTCAACAGCAGGCTTGAGATCAGATAATTGCTGCTGCTTTGATCACGTCTACTGTGCGTAGGGCATCTCCCACCCAAGGTAGAAGATGACATTTAGCTCAGTGAAAGATTGATGAAGCAAAAAAGACAATAGAAGAAAGAGGAAGGTAAAGTGAATCTGGAAATGATTTGCAAAAGAATATAAAATGACCAGTTTGCTCCACAGTTGAGTGAAACCATCCTTTGATGACTCATCAAACAACGTGAAAATAATGCATTAAACATTACTGATTTATGAGGTGTTTCTAGACCTCTAGGTGGTGGTAATCAATGGCTGATACTGCCTCACACCCATCCAGCGGCCCAGCAGGGCTGCATGGTGTCCAACTTTAGAGCACTGTGGTTGAATCAGGCACCACCTAAGTGCAAATGTGTGTAACTGTGTGACCCTGTGATGCTGAGACAAGCTTTCATGCTCTCAAGACTTCACGAACGAAATGCATTTTTTAAGCTAACTTGCATTTTTCAGTAGATCAGGATACTTTATAGATATTTCATACTAAGGAGAGATTTAGCCTTGATATAATAGAGGTATGACAAAATCTATCTTGCAAGCATTCTATTTTGGATGTTGTTGTTGTCGTCGTATAAATACCACATACCATACCATGATGAATTACTTAACATGTTGGAGCAGTTATGTTAGAAGCTGCTTGGTAGTACATGCTGAAGGCTTTACTTTGAGCTAAAGTCAAGGACCAAACAAACATACTGCCGGTACGTGTTGAATGTAAAGTATGTTTGTCTAAGCGGGTAAATTGTGCATCTTATTTCCCCAACATTCAAAAGTCCATACCCAAAACAGCCCATACGACACTTTACGAAACATGATTTTTGGTGCTTTACATTGCCTTCAAACAGCTGTTTCATTTAGGACTACATTACCTCAGTCACAAAATGTCTGTATTCCTATGCACAACTGCAGGTAGTCCCAAAGACATCGGCTGTCTGAGAACAATGCAAAGAGCTAAAAATTTTTCAAGTGCAGTGTACAAGTAAAGGGACATAATATATATTTTGTTGATGGCTAAAAGAAGTTTTGCTGTTGTAACCGTTAACAGCAATACAATGCTCTGTTTCATGCTGGCACACCGCACTGCTTCTCCACACAGAGAGCGAGCTGACAGGTAAGACACTAACTAGGCATAAGTGCCTCATACAACCCCACATAAAAAAAAAAAGGACTATCCTTTTAAGTTTAGGCTACTACGACGACTTGGTTCAGGTCAAGAAAGTTCATGATCACGGTTATAATAAACCAACACTGACTTCTGGTGGGAGGTGAAAAAATGTAAACATTAGTTTGTAGTGTTAAAGTTGCACATTTGCTAATCTAAAAATCCACCCCAGCCTTTGCCCAAACATTCCACAGCGCTACTAAAACCTCAAGCCAAACCAAACTTCCCCTTTATATTCAATGGAAGTCAGAAACAAGGGATTTCTCGTAGAGAAATATGTAAGCATACGGGTTGCCTTTAGTGTTTGAACAAACCACAGTCATATTTCTGTTCTTTTTTCCTACTTTTTGTGAGACCTGTGATAGACTGTTGCCTCAAGTGACCTTGAAAAGAATTCACTCATAAAGGCAATAAATAAATGATCAAGTACCTCGTACAGTAGCAAAACTACTGCAGTCTATCAATTGAAATTCATTGGTGTGTATTCAAAGCATCCAGTCAGTCACCGGTTGGTTTAAGGGACGACAAGCATTAAAGGCTCTCTGTCCTTGCTTGGCAGGGCCTTAATATTAATGTTACTCTTGCTCACCTCAAATACTACCATTTTCTTTTTAATCCTGTCTGGCTTTTTGAAGATAACTGCACCTTTAAGGGACTGAGCGTGTCTATCAATTCACATCAAAGACAGATGTCCGAGACATTCGAATACCTTGTCTGTCAATAACTGGTAGAAATACCGAAATTTCTGATCATCATTATCTGCTGCGTCTTTGTTCTGTGGGCAAATGTGCCTGGAATGCTTCAAAGGCATGTTAATCAAGCCCTGTGTGAAGATGCCAGGAGACCAATTACACTTGCGAGCTGCACTTCAGCTTTCTCATTCCCCGAATCCTGCTGCTCAAACATGGTTATAGCCCAGATTTCTTTTGCACAGCGATGAAATAGTTGACCTTGACAAATAGCAGAATGTAGCAAGATTTGGTAACATGGAAACAGTATTGGAGTACTTCAACCTCTCTGCAGCTCCTGTGGAAAGTGGGACCTGCTGTTTATGAGTTACATTGGTCTGTATTTTCAACAGAAGATAGACTAGCTTTGTTGCTGAAGGCTTGTTGGAATGTGGCTGCAGATTGAATTTGCAGAAACCTTTAAGGTGATTGGATGCTCTTCGTCACTTATTCAATGATTTAACCTGGACCTGGCTATACTTAATAGCTGTATTCCAAGGCCCAAGAACATGATTCTACCTCCTAACTTTGAAGAGAAACCATTTTTCTAAACTTTCATAACTGCCCAAGGTCGCCTTTATTATCAGGCACCGTAACTGCCATCCAAGATGAGGAGGCAAAAAGCCAGTCTTTCTTCAGAGATGCAGTTTGCACAGAACAGATGTGAGTCGAACAACGTGCTCTCCATCCTTCCAGCTGTTTCTCATTTCGCTGCAGGGTGGACTGAGGAACAGAGAAATCCGTCACCAGTGGAAGCTGCATCCCAGTTGGCCTAAAGAAGGCACAGCCTCGTCCTAATCATTGTCCGTCCATCCATCTGCCACGAGATTGATATGCCTCCGGATGTCGTGAAAAGCCCCGGCATGCCCCTCGCGCCCGCCAGCCAGCGAGGGCCTGTCTCTCCTCGGCTGGCATTGCACTCTGTTCACACCAGGACAAACTTGATTTGACCAGAGGGAGGCACTTGTGATTGATGATTCCTCTACGTATCTTCAGCCACAGCAATCTGGCCTAGCTCTACTGCTGTGTGAATGCCTGTGTGTGGGTGCGCATGTGTGTACAGCTATCTCAATGTGACAGCGAATAAAAATTCTTAGGCAGTAGTGAGTAAGGATATTAAAGACAAAACCAGTTTGGATGTGCGCAGGGGTGGAAGCGCCCACAATAGCAGAGGCACATGTGCGGCTCCAGTTGTTCGCTTGTTGTTTGTGGTGCAACATTTCCCAAGCAAGTGACAAGCTGCTAGCCCACTATTTCCAGGCTTTGTTAAGGAAAGCTCAAAATGCCAACGGGCTCCCCTCACACCCACGGGTTTCCTCAGCTGTGGCAGTAATCAGCGATGAGAAGTGTCGTCCATGCCTTGTCGTCGAAGCCAGAAGCTTTCCACACTGCTTCTTCTTCATCTATTACTCCCTTTCTCTTCTTTCTGTTAAATGTCATCTCCTATCATGTTTATCTCCCATGGTCTTCCTCAGGCTAGCACGCACTGAAGCACCAGCGCTCAGTCATTATTGTACAGCGTGGATTAACGCCTGCTCTTAATGGCAAGGTTTAGGATTACAAGTTGATAAGAGGTAGATGCACTCTGTGTGGACAAACAGGCACGGACCAAAGGATTTTAACACTCCAGGGAAAAATACACCAAGCATGTAATTAAGCACAAGAAAGGTGCAGTCACATGAGGATGAATATAAATGAACAGCTCTGTCAACCTGAGGTCAAGTAATCTGTGGAGTGGCTGAGTATGCAGGCTTTCAGAGCAACATGGGTCTAAATTATCTATGCCTAAATGTCTGGTTCATCAGTAAAAAAGAGCAAAATTATATAATACATCAAGGGAAATGTTAGAAAAATCATGACAACTTATGCCCCAGATGCAGACAAACTCGTGTACATCAAAAAAGAGGGGCAGCAGTCAAAAGTTGAAACCAACTAACCCAAGGGATCGACTGGGCAGATATAATATAAACTGAGGTTGACATACACAACTAATTGACATGCAACCTAGTCTGACCTACATTTGCTGCAGTGCTTCTAATGATCCTTCAGCTTTTTGAAAGGAACCTCTCTTTTCATGGCAGCCTGGTGTTATTTTGTGTGTCCCTCGTGTCTCTCGCTGTGTGGGAACCCGGAGCCGAACACACACACACACACACACAGAAGCACACAAACACACGTACAGAGGCACACAAACACACACCAACTTTAATGACATAAATGGCATGTAATGGTGATGATACAGAGCTGGAGGGAAAAATAAATCATTGATGTAATGTTTCCGGTGAAAGCCTGCAGAGGAAAGCCAATGCGAGGGGCTCCATCTACTGTTTGATTGCGTGAACTTCACGCTGAGTGTTCTGACAATGCTCCAGCTGACTCACTTCAGCTCTTCTGCCCGCACCCGAAATGTGACTGCCAGACTCAGCAATGAGGCTGTGTAATTTATGCCTGTGAATTATGGATATACCAAGCAAGTGAAGGCCAATATATGTTTTATACTACACTCCTCTCCATTTATTTTGGCTGGGGTTATGACTTGATAGCTGGCGGTTCTATTGATGATGGACTCCCTGATTTATCCGCTCAAGTCAGGCAGGGCCATCAATTAAGACGCCTCGCCAGGACGGACATAGCGGATGTACTGTCACCTGTTGTTTATGACTGACTGACTGTGCTTCCACGAGTTCTGCTCACCACTGTGATTACTCTGGGACACGAGGCAGTAAAGTAATGTGCATTACCCAATTTGTCCCGCCACTAAACCAGCAGCATCTATTTTCCAGCTTCATTAAAACGCAGACTTCCTTTTATCCGATTATCAGAATTACAATAACTGTAAACTGTGAGGCAGTCCTATACATAGCATTGTTTTATAGCCTCATTTTATAACCTCATAGAAGTCAGGAACATATAATTTCTCACAGATAGACTGAAATGTATATACTATCCATTCCCCTGGAAGCCATCACCAGCAATTTCCTTCCTCTTTCATCATTCTAAATGCGTCTAAATGGTTAGGTTGAGGGAGGGGGGTGAACGGCAATAACCGCACCTTTGAGTCTGGAGGGGAATCTGGAATCTTTGATGCTTTCTCTGGCATGAAATGTATTTACAAATACCTTTGTGGGTGCAAATAAAAGGTTTAATATTTAATTAAGCCTGAGGGCATTTCACAGTAACGGGCACATTTCTGATCAATGGCATGTTGGAGGAGTCTTCCCTCACTGTCAGTCTGTGTGAGGAGAAAGCCTGGCGTCCTCCTTTTAAATGTTAGCACGGTTACGTACGTTCGTACACACGGACAGCACTTTGGGGAGGACAGTTAATCATGAAGCATTTACGATGTGCTTCCTAAAATGCTGAGCAGCCAACGAGAGCCATCGGATTCATGTTTGTAAACATTTGTGACTTTTAAAGGCTTCTGACTTCAGATGATTACCATGAATGATGAATGGCGGATGATGATGAAAAATGTATTTAGGCTCTCTTTGTGCCAACGCTGATGAAACTTTCATGATCCCTGTGGGGGGAAACCGGGCATGTCATAGTGCACTGCGAGATTAGATTGTATAATCGAGAGTCGTGGATCGACGTAGCCGAGGGGTGTTTCTGAAGACCCCCCTTTGGTTCTCCATTTCCTGTGTGATAACAAATATGACTTCGTCAGACATGCAAGCCTCCTGTTGACTGCTAAAATTAGACGTAGTTTGGTTGTTTGTGTTGATTGCTTTGATACGTGAATGCTCATCCAGACTTGATATGGATTTGTTTATTTTTCACAAAAATCAAATCCAGTGATCATTCTTTAGAATCTAAAGACATTGCAGAAAAATGCAACGTATTGTTGAGAAAAGAAGGTTTTATTTTGTTTTAGTTTTTCGATTGAAACAGTTTTTGAGCAAGCTTTAGCATCATAAAGAGACTCATTGTTGTGTGAGTCTCCCACAACATTTTGCCATAATGCATTGTACATTGCACCTCTTTTCACACAGGCAGTTTCTTCTCAGAATGAGAGTTCATTCAGTTTGCTTTGGTAAACATAAGACAATGTTAAGAGGAGACATTTATCATGAAAATCTTTTCTCACAAATGAGCAAATTTGATATTTTGCATAGCTATTATTCCCAACACAGCGTTCTTAGCTGTAGTTATGAGTATTTTTGACTGCGCATTGCCACAGCTCACTGCATTCCTTAAATAAGAATGCAGCATTGAATCAGGAGCTTTATTGTGATGATGATGGCTTTGCAAATGACCCTGGTCTTCGCTTTTATTTTCTAGGGGAGCATTTGTGAGACATTGGCTAATTTGGCTTTGACGTGTTTTCAAAGCACAGCAGCTAGCATCAGAGGGGAATTATTGACTAAACCTCACTGTTGTGTAAATTAGCACACCTGCTCTGTAGCGCTCAAGCCTTCATTGTAGTGTTATCAAAATACACAAAGCTTAACAGCAGCTGTCAAATCTTGGTGACAGCTGTCACGGAGGCAACACACTTTAGTCTGCCTTCTCGGATGCAAGATTTTTCTGTGAAACTTTCTAAGTGCAGCAGCATGTTATATTTTTACTCCCTACGACAGCATGAAACCCTTTCTGCTTTAGTTTTAAATCGAAGAGATCCAGCCTGTGCTCTTGAGCCACACGGCTGAGGGGGGAAATGTGAGCTCTGCTTTGGAGACGTTTGTTTCGCTGCCACTGAACTGGCATCACAAAGCGTTGATACCTCCGAGACAAGGCACAAAACATATAAATGCCCAATTATAGTTGCTTCAAAGAGGGATGCATTTAAAGATTAATAACTGGGCATTACATAATTCACGACAGTAGGTTATGTAAGTGGCCCAAATATGAGGAACAGACAGGGTATTGTCTCTAAGTTAAATGGCAGTGGGTGTGCCTTTGTGACTGCTTTTGAATCATCACAAATGCTTGCGTATGTTGCCACGTGGCTGCTCTATTCTGTGCACATTCAGCTGCATGGGGTTTTTTTTTTTTTTGGACAAGCGTGAACATTTCTCTGAAAGGAACATGTGTAATGAGCCTTCAACTGAGCCTTTAGAAGCTCCAAAGTGCTCCGATGTCAAGGTGCGTTTTGTCTGCTGCCCTCCCAGACGATGGCAACCACCTGCTCTGTTCTGTCTTCTTCTTGCTTCAAGTCAGCAAGAAGTCTGCTATGTCTGGTGTGTGAATGAATAGCTGAGGCACTTATAGTATTTCCCTTAGAACCAGTTTATAAATAGACTTTCCCAAGGCTCAATGAATTATTGCCCCTTAATGCCAGCCTCCACTGAGTCCTGCTTTGATACTATCAACATTAGTCTAATTTAAACTTTGTCTCAATTTCCCCAATCTTAAACATAAAACACCTATCTAGATGGTTTTTGTACACCAGGGAAATAGAAGAGTGTTGTACTTTTTCAGAAATGGCCATGAGATATGATGAAAAATTTAGACAGCAGCTTCTGTGAGACAAGGAACAGTCTGCTATTGAGATAAACTGTCTCAGCGCAGAACTAAAAATCTAAATTCAAAGTGCCTCATATCCTTGGGCAGAATTCACCAACTAGACTTTGAGTGCATTCTCGGTCAAGTCTCCGACTCAGTTTGATACTTTCCAAAAATAATTGAGTTAATCAAGAGCAAAAACACTTTAGAATTTCCCAAATCACACTCGATGAATTTTTTAGCAGTTTATATTAACAGGAAGACAGATGGGGTTAGCTGAGTTTTAGGGATTCATGTGAGTTCGTGCACCTGTAGCTATTCAGCCACTCCCTCATTAATGCTTCTTAGCTTCAAAACTACAGTCAGGCCAAAGGGACAAGTGCCAAACAAGTTGTTCTTAATCAAAGCAATGAGTTCTGACAATGAGCACAATCATGGGGGACCTAATGGTGCGCTGTATGCTTCAGTAGCAAACACTTAAATAGTCTCATGCTGCCATGATTAAAAAAAGAAAGTGGCTATGTCTAAAATGGGGTGCAGCATCTGAGTAACGGCTAACTGCTGCTCACTAAACTCTTTGCTCTATCTAGCTGTAGCTTGTAGCTGCTGTTAGCTTGTTGGCTCAAGCTGTGTAGCTAGTGACCTAATTGGCATACCAGCCAATACCACCAATGAACTCAGTGATTATGAGGTTTTTTTTTTTGGTCCAAGCAGGAGTTGGTGATTGCCTATATGTGTTGTACTGAGTGAATCGACTTGATGGGAGCAGGATGATTTTGATTAGTTTTATTTTCTTTCATTGCAGTTGAGTTTGAATGCAGTGTGTTTTCGTGAGTTCAAAAGGTAAAGACGCTAGCTAGCAAGGTTAGCATGCTAACTTCAATAGATATCTCCGCAACACGACATGTAGACGTCTTTGATGTAACTTAAGAACTGTGACTTCTTCATGTTCTGTTGATGATTGGTCATTTTATGAATATTTTAAACCTAAATTCCAGGCATATGTCACACATTTCTTCTTTAAAAGAAAAGTTGTATTTGGGTCTTGAGGGTAAAGAAGAAATGTACAAAGAAAACAATGACAAATGTGTGTGTGATGTAACTCCCTAATTAGTAGCAAGAACTCCTTTCACTAGATGTTATTTGCTGTCTGAGGACTGAATTTTTTTTTGCCTTTTGCACTTTTTGACTAGCTCTTCAGCTCTGAATATAATTCATCAGGAGTGGGTTTTTTGTGGCAGTCTGCATTTCTTGGTTTGTAGTCTTATCTTTTATTAGCTCCCTCTTGTTTCATTATTATTTAGCTCGGTTTCCTCTGAGGTTTGTCTCTCTTTTTCTCCAACTCTCTCCTCTGTGTACACCTGCTTTAACTTGAGCCATTTTTAAAGAGCCCCTAATTCCCTCAGAAACATGCATTTAACTTATGAGCACTTTTGCTTTGACCAAGTAAAAAAAAAAAAGA
>JAQFJA010000016.1:8901357-8926696 GCA_029874485.1 Naso brachycentron
TCTGATTACTGCAGCATTCAGCCTCCCTGCCCCCACTTACATACCCTGTGGGGATAGCCACCTGTCTCTCCTGACTCCTGGGATGCCTCCCTGGCCTAACAGACAACTCTTTGTGCTGGGGGGAGTAAAGCCTCTTAGCAGGCTGTTACTGATAGGACTCAGGAGATTGCTGCTGTCAGGGAGGGGTTAGCGCAGTGTATTACAGTGACTTGCTTCACCTACTGTCTTTTTTTAATCAGCAGCAGCACAAATATTTTTTTTACAAGTTCTTCGGATTGCTGTTAAGCTGTGTAATCAACAGTACAGTACAGGCCAGTCAAAGTGACCTCAGCTTTAAAACACAGTGTGTAGCAACCGCAGAAACAGATAACTGACCTTGCAGTGCTCAGGCCGCTGGCAGTTTGCGTTAATGATTGCCTCTGCACAGATCATCATCTGAATCGCCGGCGCAGGCCTTGCTGACAGCTTGTCTGCTTATGCAGTCAGACAGCTGACTGCTCTGCCCCCCCCCACCTTCTCTCCTGAGTGCTGTGGCCACACAGGTGAGGATGTTGTACTCGCTCAGAGACTAATGAAGACAAATGATCGCACAGATTGCTGATAGGCTAAAAGTGCTGGAAGAGCAAGATAGATTTTCTGGCCCGTAAAACTGTGAATCCATTCACTTGTGAATTACTCTGCTAATGGCTTTCAGGGACATTTCCTCATCCATTAACACGTCCGTAGAAAAAGTTCTAAACTTTTTACATTATAATAACCCCAAAGAGATCCTGCAGATACTTAGCAATGGCATCAAAGAGGAATTGGACTACCATGACCCCCATTTACAAACTGCCTGGGATTTCTGTGATAAATTACCCTGAACTTGCTTTAAGGAGCTTTTGACTGCATCTTGCAGCCTTTTGAATAAACCGTGCTCTTGTGTCATCAAGTTCTGCCCTACCCTGGTCAAAGAATGTCGTCACGTGCAGAGAGTAGGTGGTCTATTGGCGAAAATGACCACCTAATGTTAGTGTTTTTTTGGTTTTACATTTTTTTGGAGTTCTGAGACGAGCAAGAGAAAGGGGGAATAAAAGCAAAGATCCCCAACATGTAGTCGGAATTAAAAGCTAGTGAGAAATTGTCAGGCAGTGGTGGAAAATAACTCGAACATTTACTGAAGTGTCCTTAAGTCCAGCTTTAAGGCCATTGTACTTCACTTGAGTATTTTCATTTCTGATGTTTTATACTTCCACTGCACTACATTTCAGAGGTAAACATTGTACTTCCACTAAATTTATCTGATACCTTTAGTAACTAGTGACTTTGAAAATTCAGATCAATAAACAAATGATGAGTTTAAATTATAGATTAAGACTAATTAAGATAAAGATGAATAAAGATTGAAACTTTTGCTCCTAGGAGATGATACTCATAAGCTACTGAGCAGATGAAGTATATGAAGTAGTTGAAATTAGCTCCTCCTTTTCTAGCTACCATACTGATGTGATTTACATACAATGCACAAATAATTACAATCCAATGATATAATATATGTAATTTTGAAATGGAACATTCTGCATAATGAGAACTTTTAATTTTTGTACATTAATTATATTTTGATGCCAATACTTTTTTACTTTTAACAAACATTTGAATGCAGGACTTACTTGTAACAGAATATTTTTACATTGTGGTACTTAGTACATGATCAGAGTACCTCAAGCATCACTGTGCTCAGAAATGAAGCACGCATGCAGGAAAAAACCTGCCTGCTCAAGCCCTACTTTAGCACTTCATCACATCTTAATTGAAGGATTAGTCGACATATTTTTCGTGTATAAAAAATTTAAAATTCGCTAAATTTGCTTTAGAAAAACAATAGATGTACATGAAAATGATTGACTTGCTACCATTAGCTCTTTCTTTATGAAGTGTTGGAAATTTAAATTCACTGGGAGTCTCTGGATCTTGGCAAGCGATGCAACATAGCAGAGATTCCAGTAGAGCCCACTTCTGAAAACGGTGGGAGGAAAGATGCATGACTGCAAGGCTTCGCAAAAGACTTTCTCCTTTGTAGTGGGGATGCTGACTTTCTATCTTCAGATGATTTTGTAGCATGATAATAATGTGGTGGTTGCCTCTGCGTGCATTCAACTGAGTTTTGTAAATCTGTTTTTCAGTAATAAACAAATGCAAAGAGCTTTATTTACCATTGGGAACCAAAGATTTAGCACATTTTGGATCCTGCCACCATTTGTTGCAGAGTTTCCACCTTAACAGTGAAAGGAGCTGAATCAAAGGCATTTTTAAATGCTGATTGAATTGGAGCGAAATGGCTTGAAATTCAAAGCAGACTCATCCCTGGGTATGTTAGCATTTACATAAAAAGAAGCTTTATACATTCTCTTCACACAACTTAAGACAACCAGTTATGCACATCAAAAGTCATTACTGAAGGGAAACGTTCATTCCTCGACATAAATTTGACATAACTTCTCCTGAAGTGATTTGATTCTTTTTTTTTTTCATTCGTAATTTCTCTACCCAATAAAAATCAATAACAAAACTGCCTCTGAAGTCTTTAAAAGTTGAGGCTCCCGTCATTATCTGCCGTTTTTCAACTCCTTATCTAATCTGAAGAAAACAGTGCACTGATCTTCAAAGGTGAGAATCTAAAAGGGTACATTGTGTCACACTTTCAAATACAGCAGGAATTAAATGCGCGTCAATGACCTCAACGGACTGAAATGAAGCCTGTCGAGTCACGTGAGAGAGTCGGCTAATGGCATCATGCGATAGCGAGGCCCTGCAGCCACGTCTGTTTGCAGCTCACTTTCTTTGCCCATCAGAAAACCAAAATGTGCTGACTTTATTACTTTCAAAACAGCAACACTGACTTCACCATTGTCTGCATCTGCCAAGGAAGTCATTAGATAAATCTTCCATGCAAGGTGGCAATTTAGCCAAAATTAATCTATTTTGCTGGCGTGAAATAATGATGAATGGTAACGCCTGTTTAATTCGCCTGTAGGAACCTTGATCAACATAACAACACAAGCGCATAAATCAAGTCGACTGCTCGCAGGAAGCAGGTTCGTGCAAGTCTGATGGCAAGTTTTTCCTTGAATCCCCTGCAGCTTTGGGTGCGATGGATGCCTTGTCAGTGGCTGACACTTGTGGTCTCCCTTGCTTTTGACATTTTCTCAGGTGTATACTGAGTGAATCTGGAGTGCTTCATAAGTAACTGAAGGGAGAAAAGAAGGCAAGGTTGTCATTTAGTCACGAGAGAAATTGTTTGCATGCAGCTCTCTTGCAAAGCTGGAAAAGGTTTAGGCACCCAGATTGGTCTACGTCCCTTTGGAGACATAAGCACGTAGGCACACACTGCAGCATTTTTTTATATTGTGTTTGACTTAAGTAGGCGTGACAGGTGCTCATTTTAACATTCCAGTCCATCCCATGTTCCCATCATGCATTCTGTGCCTTTTAAAGAGACCTCTAAGCGACCTTTTCCCCTTGGGTGCATTTGTGCAGTGAGCCAGAATGAAGCATGTTCTTATCTTTAAAGACATGCAACATTGTCACCCAGTTGCATTTCTTTCTTTATTACTAATGAAACCAGGGGCATGTCAGAAAGCAATCAGTCTAGTCTGAGTCACCCATTAAAGTACCTTTGGCTGTTACTTTTAATTTGCAATGACTTGTTGGAAGCAGGGTAGATAGAGGCTAATGTCAGAGAAACATCCTTTTGTCCCCTCTTTGCCTGATTTTTTACAGTGATAAGAGGACACGGTCACACCTGTTTAAAGCTAGGAGACCACTACGGAAGCAAAAAGCCAGTCACCACACAGAGCTATCTGACATCTGTGATCTGGAGACTGAGACATACATAAACCAGTGGGATACATTCACCTGGTTAGGGTTATTTAAATGTGTTTTAGTGCACTGCTGAAGTCTGTGTTTAACACAAGAGGAAGTCCTCATAAATCAAGCAGAGAAGCAGGAGAGCTGGATGTAAAAGCAAAGCACCTGTCACAGCAGTTTTGTGTTTTGAGCAGCTGAATTTATTGCTGGTGTTGGACAAAAAGCAAAACATGTTGAAAGTCTTCCTAAGAATCGAGACATTTCTTGAGCTTGAAGCCTTTTGAAGCAGTACTTTGTGTAAACTTTGTAAGACTTGCTCCTGCACGACTCGCACGACTCAGTGAAAGGAAACTGACTTCTCCCAAAATTTAGTCACAACTTTGTTCAAATAAGCATTCTTCTTGGGAAAACATTCCTAGGAACTTGACTGTTGGGGTCAGATCCTTTTCTGCCATTTATAGGTCTGTCTGAGAATGTAACCTTGCAAGGATGTCCCTAAATTCCAAACAGTTACACCTCACCAGTATTGTTTGGCCTCTTCAAGCTCTCACTGAAGCACTACTCGAGATAAGATCAGAAGTGCAATAGCTGCAAACATACCTTTCGGGCTTTTGAGTGATAAACAACTCAATAACCCCACAGAAGCTGAAATCATGACTTTATCAAGTCTTTGATCTTGTTCCAATGTAATGACAATTATAACTTTAAGTGAGATAATGGTTGTATGATACACGTAATGACTTGGTGACATGCAAGAATAAAGACGCCAGAAGCTCCATGGACAACAGCTTGTAATATGATGGAACTATTTTCTCATTTTTCAGTGGCTGACAGCTTCAGATGACACATCTCACCCTCCCACCGCACTTAAAACATTCAGAACAATGGTAACCTAGACTTTAAATAGGGGTTAAAGCCTGGGTTCAAATTGTGTGACAGATAACAGGGGCTCTAAAAATGTCATCCTCAAAATAATGAATGGAGCTCGTCATGAATCAGAAGTAAGACGTTCAAGCCCAAACCTGAGCAGGTAGCATTTTCAGAAAAGGTTTTTTATGGTATGCCATTTAATGTCATGCTTGTTGCAATGTAATGGCACAGGCAGGTTTGCTGAACGAGGATGGAAAATGGGTTAAAACAGCAGCGAGGGCCAGAGGCATAAATGGACTTTCATCACCAGCTCATTTTTCCATCCGGCCTTAAAATCAATAGCAGGCCTCTGTTTCTAAACCAGCAATGCAGGGAGATGGTGGTCAATACAGACCAATTACAAATGTGGAACAAGTACATTAGCGTAAATACACAAGACCTTTGGTTTTCTACAGTACTACATTCATGATGGCAGCATCAGTCTGTTGGGTGTTCTACCATTGTAATAATAACTTTTTTGTACATTCAGGGATTAACATAAATTAGTCACCAGATGGTCAAACCTCTTAATTCATCTGATATTTTGGTTTATAAAAAAGGCTAATCGGCCTCAGCTGTTCTTTGAGTCTAATGCTACTAGCAAATACAGCATGCTAACACACTTAAACTCAAACTCAGGTCATATTCCAATTAATTTCAGCCCACTGACAGTAGCCTATGTAATGTATATGTACAGTATTTGCCCCGTTTGAAACAATGTAGCCTGCTAGCTCATTCATTTGAAACGCTGCTATCAAGGTAAAAGGAAACAAAGTAAACATTTGCAACGCTTACCTGACAATATTCCAGCAAAAGATATAATAGAGTTGTAAAATTCAATTTCAGAGTATTATAAACTGCACAGGAGTGTCTGTTGAGTCTTCAAGCTCACAAAACTCATTTTTGCAGACTTAATTTCCTGGATTTTACTCCATGTCTTTACCTCTGGTACATGGCAACATCCGCCAACAAACATAAGGCCCTTGTGTTGTCGTATTGCACAACTTTCTTTTTTTTTTTTTTTCACTAACATGCTAGCATTGTGATTATGAGCGTGAAACTTTTGCATGTAGCATTCATTTTTGCAAGCCTGAAACATTAGCATGATAGCATTGTTATTGTGTGCCTGAAACATTAGCATGTAGCATTGTTATTACGAGTGTGAAACTTTAGCATATAGCATCTTAGTGCAAGCCTGAAACATTAGCATGTAGCATAGGTAAAATTAGCATAGCAGCATGTTGATATTGTCATTAACATGTGGTAGCCTCATAGAGCAGCTAACGAGGCTGTGGACTGATAAACAACGAGTTAAGCACTAATGTTTTGTAACATGTTGAGTTAAAATAGTAGCTTGATGGCATTATGAGCATAAAACAATAGCATTATAGCAATTGTGAGCATTAAACATTGGCATGATAGCATCGTTATTGTAAGCATGAGCGTGATAGCATTCTTATTTTGAGCATAAAACATGATTAGCATTATAGCATTGTGAGCAAAAGACAATGCTGATATCAGCATTCAACTCTTGGTTGCCGCGTGCTGATAAAAGAACAAGAGTTAAGGACTAATGTTCTCATTACATGGTGGGTTAATCAGTCATTTATTTGTAAAAAGGTGATGTAAAGTTGGTCATTTATTTGTAAAAAGATGATGTAATGATACTTTGAATGATGTGGTCCATTGTTCAACAGCCCTACAGTCACGTCCTTCCACAAGGTCATACATGTGCATCTCTCGCAGGCAAACAGAAGCCATTCCACCCTCAGCTCTGCAAACATTTCCAAGTGCCTGTGTCACTGCATGACTTTACACTAAGCTCATAAAGCGATGATGACACACTCTATCTTATCAGGCTTCTGCTGGATGACACGTTCTGTCTTATCAGCCCTTAGCTGCGGTGATGTAATTTGAAGCCATGACCGAAATGCAAACATACCAATGGAAAAATGCAAGGTGTGTTTGAGGCAAGCAGTGGCCTTATGGTGCAGTAGCCTCTTGTTATCAGGCAGACGTCCAGACAAAGATTGACTGCAGTTTACAGTGTGAGATAGGTCATTAAAAGCTGTCTTGTCTGCTCTGCTGCTCGACTCTGAGCTGAGTGGACTGTTTGTTTTGCTAGCATGTAATAACCGCAGTTAAAGGTTCAACACCAAACATTTAATGTTAATGTTTGGTGTTCCCTTGTTGAACATGTGCTCTGTTGTCAGTGTAAACACAGCCCTCAGCCTTCACACTCCACTTTGTGCAAACACACCGACGAGGAAATCCGATCTTGCATGATGTCAACGCCGCCTTGGTTCACTCCCAGCTTTATTTTAACAGGAACGTAAGGCTGTGTGCCGCCAAGCTGTAGCTATCCTTGTCACGAGGGAAACTCCACTGTACATCATGATAGCATCCAGCTTCCCGCTTGAAAAGTATGACTGGCATAATTTGAGGTTACGGAGAAGGAGGAAAGTATGTGTTTGTTTGTGTCTTGACTGTTTACTCAGAAAAGTATAATTGTTGCCATCTAAATAAGGGAGGATAGTTACATGACTTTTTGTTTGTGCTGGAAACAAGACACCAGAATGAGATATGTAAAACTCGAGTCAACAAAGGAAAAGCCGTATAAGCCAGGGTGGATAAAAATTGTCATGCAAACTTTATTTTTGTCTTGTTACCTTATAATTCAACATTCCCAGTTTAAGTTGTACGACTTGTTTATCGGTCTTAGGTTATGATTCCCGGAAGGTTTTGAATCATTGTCTGCTACCATTAATCATTACTTCAATATACACAAGTTAATCTTACATACAAATCCTATGCAAACAAGAAACTTGTGTAATGAGTGGCTTCTTCACAATCCAAAGTTCATTGGTCATTTAATGATACATAATGTTTATTGAGATAAACGGTCATAGCATATTGAATGCTTGTTGTTCAGAGGATTAATTCTGTTGTCACCAACAATCGCCACCCAATGTGTCTATGGTAACACCTTTGTGCTTCAAGGAAGGACTGTTAAACAGCAACTAATGTCTGCTGACTCAAACAATGCGAGGACTGTGTGCAACTGTGATGTGCTAATCTTTTTGACAGCTAAGTAAAGACTTGAGGCAACAGAGTCACAGTGCAGAAAGGTCAAGTGATTGCCTCAATCACCTTTCTGCGTCACTCCTCAAAGCTGCGAGGCCGTTCAAGCAGCGAGTGGCGACTTTAACACCACCACAGTGGAAATTTAATTATGTTTGCTAGTTTGTGCATGCATGAGTGCACCAATGTGAGGGGAGGCTGGGAAAGATGACCTTTAAACCCTCTGTCTCGAAGACAAAAAAGACACACGGCATGTAATGGAGATGTCAGATTGAAGCAAAACGTATCAGACTTCCAAGGTGCTGATGAGTTGGATCATTCAGCAGATGAATGATGTTGAACCAAGCATGTCTGCTCACAGCTGTATGTGTTCTTAGTAACTGTTTGATATGTCAGGACAGGTTTGAGGTGTGATTTGAACACTTGTTAAAAAAACTAATAAATTCCAGCTGTTGTAAAGATTTTCTTTTTCCTTGTAAGACCAAGTGAGAACTTGTCTCTGTAAGCTGACGCTTTTGAGCATGACGAAGAGGAATATGTGCACAGGCACAGCTTGGTGCTAATGCCAGCATGACAACAAGCTCAAAATGCTAACATGCTGATGTTTAGCAGATATGTTTGCCATGTTCACCATTTTGGTTTAACTTGTAAATACAAAGAGATGTCTTAATACTACACAAAAAGTACAGCTATAGCTGATGGGAATGTTGTCAGTTTTGCAGGTATTTCATGATCGACCAAAATATTGGACAAAGGGGACATGAATGTGTGAAAAAAATTAACATGCTAGTGATGTTATGTTTGTGAACGATCTGATTCTTTTGAACTGATCTTTGGCAGGAATAAAGGGAACAGAGTCAAAACTGGCGAGAGCTGTTCTTTGGATCATTGTGCTCAAATTTCACTGCCTAGTGCCCAACTACCCGATACTCTGTTGTTTTACCTTCAACAAATGAGTAATAGCCCAACAGCAAGTTCATGTTCACTTTTCAAAAAATGAACACAGCCACAAGATCTGTCTTCAAGAGTTGTATTTCCCATCACTGTCACGTGCGTCCATTTGCTCTGTAGAACTCACTAAAAACAAAATGTGAACGCATTGGTGTTAGCAGGGCAAAGATCAGGGGATCCCTAAAGTCTTCAGCATCTGGAGACCAGAAACATTGGTGCAAAATTTGCACCAATTCATCCAGAAGATGTGGGAAAAAAATGCAACTTTGACCTGCTGGTGGCGCTACAGAAAAAGTAATCTTAGGATTCATACTTTAAGTATATTGTCAAATAAATTAAGCAAATATTTATATCAAATTTCAATCCATTAAGTAATTAGTCATATCACTAAAAATCAAAAATGTCCACCTCACGATGGCACCAGACAAAAGTAAAAAAAAAGTGTGACAAAAAGTCACTGTCATCCTCTGTAAGATCATGAATGTCCGTATAACATTTCAGCAAAAATGGCAGCAAAAAATGAACAGCCAGTGATTGTGAGAAAATCAGAAATACTGATCAGCAAAGCATAATTTTAGTGCTCTGCTTCAGATGTGCTGGTGAATGCATTTGAACCTTTACCAAAGCATTTGTAACACCAAGTTTGCTTGCACAATGACATGTGATGGATGATAGAAACCCAGTTGAAGCATCTCTTTGATGCTTTTTTTGTTCAGCAGAAGTTGATGGCCAGATTTCTCAGATGGTAACAAATCATTATTGATTTGACTGATGTAAATGATCTCCACCACCTTGTCCATATTTGCTTTTTGATGGTAGAAAATTTGTGCTGTGACAGAACTAATGAATAAATGTAAAAACCCCTTTTAGCAGTCAGACCCGTTTATATATCTATGGTTAGACCCGCATAATCTGTTTGCTGAGTCATCACAGCCTAATTGTCAGCTATAGGTTCCTGTTTGCTTAACCTTTAGATAGTCAATGTGGAGGTAGCGTGAGTCATAATGTGCTATGAAATGTTTGAACAGCCGGCAACAAGCTGACTTCACAAGCTGCATCTAAAGCCGCGGCGTCAAACACATTAGTTCTGGAGTTGACATTTTGAGTGCAACAGGACATAGAAAGTATCATTGTTGTAATTCTTGTTTATGAGGTTAAAAAAGGAGACTTGTTCATGGGAAAATCACCTAGAATTGCTCACAGACGCCTGATTGGTATCTCAATATCTCAGTCTTTCAGAGAGATTTATCATTGGCGTCATTGTCACAGAAACGTTACACTATTCACCCACATGCTAGTCAAGCGTGACGCGGTGGCAACATCTGATCCCGCATCTAAAAGGCTTGTGCAGACAAGCCATAGGCGAAACCAACCAGTGTCTCCTGAACCTGGAGGGAGGCCTGGTCACCTCTAAACTCACTGGGGCTGTTAAAACAACAGGTGCTAGCGAGCGCTCAGCTGTCAACTGCAGCGGCTAGCTAGCTTGTGGTTTAGCTAGCAGCAGCTGCAGGCATCTGTGTCGGGTCTTGACCTCAGGGTGAAGGAGTCACCTGATAGTTGAGCATATGCACTACTATTATAAAAGTAGAACAAAGCTCTTCTCTACAGCCCACTGAATCTAAACAAACTCCAGACCTCATTAGACAAAAGACTTCAAAGGTCCAGCGAGTTGTCGTGTTTGCTGTAAACTAGCTGTGGAGACAGACTTCATGCACAGAATTCTGCACAAACCATGCGACAGGCTGTGAAGCAGCTGTGCTAATCAGCGACGGTGTTCAGACAGATGGTACACTATATTTTCATGGAGAGCTCTGCCTTTCTCTATCCAGGCTTTATTAAGTCTCAAGTGACAACAGAGTCTATTCAAGCAAGACTGTGTGCTGCTGTTCCACATGGCCATATTATCCTTTATCCATGAATCTTTGTTCATGTACATTTCAACTTGTTTTAACTTCTGATTTAGAACTACTCTCCTTTTCATTTAAATGTGACCTCCGGCGACAGTAAACTGCTTTATCTCCTGGACAGAAAATGTATTTTGATGATGTATGGCAGATGGGATGTACAGTGTAGTGTACAATACCCCAAGAGCTCAATACATGGCAGTTAGACTGACTAACAGCTGGTGCATTTGGAAAGTTGCCCTTCATTTCACAATGGACGTCATACTTTATATGCAAGTTTACAGTCATTCTGTTAAGGTTTAACAAGCTAGTTTTATTGAGGAATTCAAGAAAAAGAGGAAAAACAAAAGACAAGGCAACACACTGACTGAATCCAAAGGTCACTTTTATTTAATTCAGTGTGAATAAAGTTAATACTGTCACACAGACAGTACTAGAGCCATACTGAGGATGATAAGACAGAGAACAGACAACTTTCTGAATCTAGACCACACAACACAGGCCTAACGACTTCAGAAACGACACACTAGAGGACTCTGTTTGGGGTAAATAATGAGGTCGAAATGAGCTCAGGTCCATTATATAATCACATGACAAGTTAAACACTGAGGAGGAACCACTCGTCCATTCCAAACGAGATAGCAGGTCATTTACCTCTCTGCACACCTTCATGAAGTGAATGTTAATTAATACTTAAAAAAAATCCAAATACTGTGACATAATACCTTACGTATCAGCTTTAGCAGCACTATATTGCAGTGAGTGAGTCTCTCTCTCACACACGCGCACACACACACATAATTCTAGCGTGCATTAATCACACTGCTTAGTTTAAGGACCAAAACATCAATGGTTTCACGTCTTTCCCTGCAGGGAAGTGTTAACACGCCCTATTTACAGGATCAAACCTCGAGCCTTCGGCATTTAAAAAATGCATTCTCGGCCACTTTTGCCAAAACAACAGTGACTTCATGATAAGTTGATTAAAAGCAGTTACAGCAGCATCAGCCTTTAAGGAAAAATAAAAAAACAGTTTGATGACTTGCCAACAGCAGTGCAACGTAAAAGACAAATAATGCTATTATCAGCTAATATAGCCATTAGCTAAATCCCGCTCATCTGGTAATTGCCTCGGGGCATTTTTATGGTGCTTCATGCTCTGAATTTAGAGGGAGGTCGCCTCTATAATGAACTTCAGACTGTTAAAAACTTTGAAAAATTAGCCGCTCCTTTGTAAAATATTATGATACTACTTTTGGGTTCCATCTGTTGTAAAATACGCCTCCTGATAATGATTTCACAAGCCTTTCACTTCCATACAAGAAACAGCAAAATACTTCCACAATGTTCAGTGAATACTTCATATCACAGCCATGGAATGTAAGTGAGTTGAGCTTTGCGTCCAATGCTATTTACAACCCCTGATTAGCATTGCAGATAATTAAAACTGCATGGCAAATTAGGAATTCATACATTTCTTTTGACAATAAAAGCTCTCTCTCAGTCATGACACAAGCATAAGTCTACTTGCTGCAGGCTTACGTGGATCACAGTGTTAAAAGCTACATTGAGCAACAAGAGTCTTAATGGTTAACAGTGTGTGGTTGTTCACATTACAGTGTGCAAAATATTGGTTAAACTGGCATATATGAAATGTGAGATATTGCTGGTCACACCTGCGAGGTGTGTTCCTACTTGAGAGTTTCAGTCTTTTCACATGTGGACTAACTTTGGGTGTGAAACAAAGCAGGAAAAGTAGCGATGACTGTGTGTGTGAGTGTTTGCATAATGTGTGTCTATGATAGCACAGTGAGCGTGACGGTTCCTTTGGTCCTTTTCAGGATGCCGACAGCTTCTTCATGTGTGACGCCCTCCAGAGACTGGCCGTTCACAGCCATGATCTGGTCGCCTCTTTTCAGGCGGCCGTCCTCTGCCGCTGCCCCCTAAACATGCACACACACATTCAAACAAGATAAGGCAAATGATCCGGAAGTTTTGCAAATGCATAAATGGAGGAATTTGCCACTAACCTTTCCAAAAACTGTTTTAACGTAGATCGGCAGATCTCCGTGAGGGCTGCCGTACCCTCCGACTATACTGAAACCCAGCCCATCTGGTCCTCTTCCAAGAGTGATGGTCTTATACTGAGGCGGGCTGATGGAAGACAGAGACAGTTAGGGACTGTATGGACATTATCAGAGTGTGGAGGGGGCTGAACTTCAAGCTAAAATTTTTGAAAACGCCTCCCCTCGACAAAACACAGGAACACCCCTTTACTAATGTCTGAATCTTACAGTGTAATTTCAAGGCACAGTGTGTCAATTTTCCACATTAAAATGTCTAAAAACGACAAACTCTATTTTAAATATTTTGACGAGCTGTGTATTATCGTTATCCCAAATGTTTACAACATTGTTTAAACCCAGAGAACCCCTCTTTCTGATGCCAAAATGTTAGGTGAAAAGCCACAAAAGTGCTCTCTTGGATGCCCCTATGGTAGATAAAACAAGACAAAGTGCCTTCCAGGGTGCTCTTCCAGTGCACAAAACGTGGAAAACTGCCAGACAACTTTTTGTGCACTAGTGCCCAAGTGCATCAACAAACAGCCCAACTCGCAGCTTAAAAAACAGTTTATGTAACACTTAATCAAATTCATTTACGATCTTGGGACTTCCAGAGACCTGAATTAGGCCAAATGGCCAGTAAGTCTTTTTTGTTTGTCTTATTTTGTTTTCAAACCAATCCCCACATTTTTCAGTTGTTTTGGAGAATGCTGGAACATTGTTTTGTTGTGACGTTCCAGAAACATTTCTGGGTCTAAGAAACTTTACCCAAATTTCCATTGGTGTGAGGGTGCGTAAATAATTACTGTATTATATTTGATTTTTGGGTGAACTGTTCCTTTAACAACAACAACAACAAAAAAAAAGGCGTCAAACTCCCATGATCCTGCGCTACTTCATGATGTTGTGCTCTGTCTTGTTTCTGTTGTTTTGATTGAGAGCGCTTTCGCAGCAGAAATGACATATTGTGCATCTAATATATAAACTAAAGGTTTGTCAAGAATTTAAAAGGTCTTGCCATTAACAGCTTTGTATATTAGTGGAACAATAACTATCAGAATAGCCAAAAAAACAGATTAGAATTTAGTTAACAATGTAGAATAGTGAATCCTGTATTAAAAACTACATGTTTTAACTGCAAGCTGCTTGATAAACGTTTATTACCATGCATTCAGCAAATAAACGTTCCACATTTTCCTTCACTAACTTTTAACCCTCCCCCTTTTGTGATGCCTGCTAATAAGTATTTTATCTTAGAAGACTGACAGTAAGCTTGATCTTCGGACACAGCAAATTCTTATTTCTATTTAAGACCCAACACTTACCCAAGGTCATCCTGAAATATACAGGTGGGTGTCAGACTTCCAGCTGCCTGCTCCTGTGAGGGACCAGTCACTGTGGTGTCACTGCCGGCTACCACCTACAGGTGCAAGCAAATACTTTATGGTATACTAGACTTGCAGAGATAAAGACTGATAGCTTGGTGGCAGTGCCGGATAAGGAAAACAAGTTTTATGTTACTTCAAAGCCGACTGTTCCACTGTTCTTTTCAGGTGAAAACTTTCCTCACAGATAAAGGAAAGAATTTCGTACATGCTCAACTGCAGATTATCTACCTGTGTCTGTGGGTTTATCTAATTGGAACAAAACGGGAGAGAGAACAGGTGTACGAGTGCTTTTTCGACCTGCAGCTGTATTGTGCCTGTGGCGTTCTTGAGCATCGTGACAGCCTGTGAGTGGCTCATGCCTTCAGCAGATGTTCCACAGATACTGACAATGCGGTCCCCGATCTGTAAAAATGAGAGTTTTATGCCATTTAAAAGGACACAAGAGAGGAAAGACAACTTCAGAATGCACAGTTTGGAAATTTTATTTTTACTGAACGATTCTCTTTGCTCTTTGTCAGCAGCACATCAGAGTTGGAAACAACAGTAAAAACAATGAAAAGGGGCACAGAAGTACTACTTTTAAAAGCTTGCAGAGTTGCTCTTAAGTGATTTCTGTGATTTCATTGTTACTCAGCAAAGTCTGGAGGAACTCTGCAGGATAAAAGGATGTGAGACTCGGCTAATACTATTAGAAAATGTAATTCACAGCACCATACAAAAGCAAATCTATGCTCGTGTCCAGTTGAGTGATTTCATTATGCGGAGTTCTCATGTCTCATTCTGGCTGAAAAGATAAAGCAGCATGAATATACTATTCACTATTGCCCCCCAATTCATTTCAATAAGCCCTTCTGTAGGCTTAATGATCTGAATGCAGGAGTTGGAGATTTATTATCTGCGGTAGCGACGGCTATTGTCCTCCTCCGGTCTGCGTCACACAGAGCTACAATTGTCTTTTAACTGTGAAGGTCAGTCACTGCTGAAGACTGGAGGCTTTTGACCTTTGGGATGATTTGAGACTCACAAATGGAGTTAAGTGAGCGTCAATGATGTCACTGTAAATAAGTGAGATTCACATTAAAACCTACACAGAAACGGCTAGTGTGCAAATTCTTAGTACTCCATTGTAAGCCAGTGAAGGTTATGAGAGGGAGGTTTAAATTTCGTACCTTGAGCTTCTGGGTCTGAGCAGCCACGCCGACGGGGTTCATCATGGCGATGAAGATGGGTATGTCCCCCAGGGGGCTGCCCACGCCGCCTGCGATACTGATACCCAGAGATTCATTCGGACCTTTCGTGAACTCAACTGTTCTGGTGTCCAGAACATCTGGAGCTGAGGGGAAGCAAATATGCAAAAAAGTTACAATGCCTTGTCCAAATTTTACTTTTTTTTTCTAAAACTTTTATGCCTCAGGAATACCACCAACTCTGAGGATGCTTACTTAGTTTGTCAGGGTCATCAGGAAGATTTCCAGAGTCAGAACAAGACTGCGAGGCCGCCTTGGAGCTGCCTGTGTCACTCATCTGAAACAGACGACAGTATTCCTTCACTGTCGTGTTTTAAACAGGGAATAAGAGCGTTTTCTATGCAACATTCACAATGGGGGCTCGACCGATCTATAGGTTTGCTGATATTATCGTCAGATATTAGACTATTGCAGATATATTGGTATCGATGAGTGCTGATAATAAAACTCTTTTTCAAAGCTGGGAAAGATGCTTGGACTAGTAATTTAAAATGGTGTAATAATGTAGTTTGTCCATTATTTGATAAGTGAAATTTTTACTGTTCAGTGCACTGTTTGGTATGCAGTGCTTGGGATACGGTTTGTTGGATATCCTGCCTCCATTACGTATCTTTCTCACATGTATTTGATAATCACATTAAAAACATTCTATTCAGAATATCAGCCAAAAATCCCATGTCGGTTGGGCCCGATTCAGAATTCCAGTGAATTACCTGACTGCTTTGGGACAGCCTTCTTTCCGAGTGAAAGGGTCCTGCCTTAAACCTCCCTACCTCCATTTTTATAGGCCCCACGCAGCACTGCAACACAAAGCACATTATTTTTAAAGCTGTCATCCATCACAGTGCAAAACTGTTGTACCTTTCACTGACTTTGCTTCATTCTGAGCTGCTGACGTACCTTGAGCAGTGCGGCTGTGGCCTCTTGTGTGGCCGACCTGACATCCTCACCGTTGACTGACAGGATCTGGTCGCCCTGCATCAGTTGGCCGTCAGTGTCGACCAGACCTCCCTTCACGATGTCTGACACAAATACTCCTGTGTCGTTTCTGGAGGAAAAGGTCGAGAAACAAGTCAACAACAGTGAGATAAATATCATACATATTTTTCTTCGCTAGCAGACCTTAAATCTACATACTGCTGACTCTATTGTTGAGCATGTAAATGTCTCCTCAGTTGATCCAGCAATTTCTCATTTTTCCGATGGACAAGCACAAATGTGGCTTATGCTCCTTGGGAAGCAGCAGACAAACAGCTGGTAAGATGGAATATTTAATAGCAAAAGAGTGTGTTTACCCCCCAGACTGTGACCTCAGTGGATGTGTTTTCCATCTTGAATCCTGCATGTGCTCATTTGTGAGCGTGCAGCAGCCAGGCATAAAATTTGAGAGATGTCACAGAACATTCACAATATTCTAGTTTTAATCTTGTTTATTTATCAAAACATTACTGGTGTAATTAGTGTATGGTGACTGTTTTAGGAACCCTCCTTTACAAAGAAGATATTAAAGGGATATTTCCAAATTGTTGACATAGGGCCTCGTTTTTGAATTCTCCAGTCCTATTCCTCTTGATCGAGACCATTTTCAGCTCTTTTGATGCAGCACTGAGTTTGGACAGCTCGTTGTTTGCTGTAAATACTAATGTTAATACAAGTCAATGGGACCAGCAGCATTCTCTACCAAACTTTGACTAAACACTCCAAAGTGCACCCAAAGCAAGTTGAATATGACGACAGTCTATTGAGGCAAATTCGTAGAATAATTTCAGAAGTCAAAATATGTAAATACGTCTGTATTCCTTTAATTTGTGGCTCTGTTTCAGATTAGTAGTGAAAGGAAGCTGATGAACTATATACTTCCAGTTGCTACTAAGCCACAAATTGGAGAAATTCAGCAGTATTTTGACTTTTAAAATTATTATAAGAACTCTCAAACTCGCCTCAATAGACTACTGCCATATTAAACTTGCTTTGAGGACACTGTGGAGTGTTTAATCAAAGTTGGGTAGAGAATGCTACTGGTCCCATTGACTTGCATTAGCATTAGCAATCGCAGCTAAACAGCAAGTCGTCCAAACACTGTATTGCATCAAATGAGTTGAAAATGATCTCTATCAATTGGAATGGGACAGCAGAAGTCAAAAATGTGGCAATATGTCAAAAATTCAGGAATATCCCTTGAAGGGATGTTGAGTCTTTATGAGAGGCATGTCCTGGTACTTGTTTGCATGATTGACAGGTGTCTGTCTCAGGTGTCAGTCTACCAGCTGTGGCGTTTACCACCTGCTTGTCACACCTCAGCCGCTCCCCTGGCTTTTCATCGTTTGACCAAATTTGGAGTTTAAGCTTGTATTATTTGCCAAAAAAAAAAAAAAATAGCTAAGCAGCAAGCCCAAATGAAACCAGCCTTTCTCAACTCAGTTGGTTTTATCATAGGAAAATACAGCATATCTTTGTTAATTTACTTTTTAGAAGTCAACATAATCTGTGCTCACTGTTCGTCCTCACTGACCTCTTGGAAAAGTTCACTGCAGGGAAGATGAAGCACATCTCTGCTTTGGACTTTGCATATCTAAAGTGCCAATCTCCACGTGGATAAAACAAACACAAGCAAAGATGTGAAGCGCGGCAACTTGATCCCGCACGATCCGCAGTGCCAGAGACACTTGGCTGTCACAGCTCCTCACCACTAACTGCTAGCTTGCACTTTCCATTTTAGCCGAGGGTTTTAAATTGTCTCTCTCTCGCTGCCTTTTCCATCCGATCGAGTGTTTTAGTTGTTTTTTCCACTTGTGCTGCAAACCCGCTGTGACAGGGGCAAAGATTTACAACTACATTAAAATTTGTTCTGCTTGCTGCCTTCCAAGCCGTTCAACCCGCGACCCCAACTCAGGTCTTTTACCCTGCAGTTGTTTAAAGAAAGCGATCAGCAGTGCATATGCATGTAGGGTCTGTGTAAGTCATTCCTGAGGGTGATCCCAATGGTGAGATCAATCAACACACTCCACACACACCTGACACCGACACACTCTCAGCACATGGACCAACAGGCCTTTTTCCACATGTTCCCTAAGCCGTAAATGCTGTTGCTAAAATAGAGATCTGTGTTAGGTTTGTGTGACAGGCTGCAATTCGCCAGCTCATGTCTTAGTAAATTTTCCTAATTGGCTCTAATGGGAGCCAAAACAGCAACATTCTCTGATACTGACTGTCTCTGGCAATAAAACCGAGTCATGAACGCAGCTCGTGCCACTGAAAACGATCAGACGGGTGATCATGAACAGCTTTTCTCTAAACTTTAAAGTGAAGAAGAGACACAGAAACCTATTGCGGTGCGAGGATTGACATGTTAGCTTCAATAAGATTTAAAAAACATCATTTGGTCTTGATGTGTTAGCTGGGTGTGAAAATGTGAAGGGCCTTATTTCTAAAAACACAAAGAAACCCACCTGATAAACACGCCATTTATGAAAGCAGGAGTATGTCCGCACCCAACATACTTTGCGCCCGACTGATATTTTGGTTTGACAGTATTACTGGCTGATCACAGATATATTGTATCGGCGTATATGTTCTCCCATATGCACCAATATTAAAACTGTTTTTTTCAGGCTTTAAAAAAAGCTTGAACTTGTGATTTAAAATGGTGTGTTTATGTAGTTTTTTTCCAACAGAGAGCGAGAGTCCACTTTTTAATAACTAATGAGTAAAGTGAACTGACGTTTGGAATACATTTTGTTGAAATGTGAGATATTCTGCCTCCATTACATTTCTTTGTCACAAGTATTTGATAATCATATTCAGCCAATACTACACATAAATAATATTGGCCTGTACTTGGATATCAGAATTCTCCTGCCCCCTAATATCACTATTGGCATGAGCCCTAAATTTCCCACATCAGTCAGGCCTTATACAAAAAAAACAAACAAACAAGGGAGCACAGCAGGACTACATGAGGGTTGATGTATCAACAGAGGTCAACTCATGAATGCACAAGATCTCTATTTTTTCTAACTCTACTCACCGCAATCTACTTAAATGCTAAGATTTTTTTTAACAATGATTACCTCTGGTCCCGTGATCTGCAGCAAAAGGAAAATTTTAACAGTTACTGTCAAGCTATGTTGCCTGCCAGATTGTTGGTTATAATATCTTGATGTTCATTAAATTACCCATCATACTTTATACCTAAAACGCATTTATATTTGTATTTGTAGTCTGACTGTTCTGGCTTTGTTAATAGCATTAAACTTCCCTGTATTATGACACTGTCAGGATTTATTTGCTCTTACGCTTTGCTGCTCGTGCTGTTTATTAGTTATGACTCTTTTTGAGATCCCCAAAGCACCTTGCAAAGCAAACTGCGAGCTACTTAATGAAAAAAGAGCAGTGTTCATATGAAAAGCTCTTTTAAGATTGCAGTAAATCCTGCTGCACATTAAGAAGTGTGCACTAGGTATTAAAAAGGAGCAGTAATACCATAATAACTCTCTCTCACCTCCTCCCTACGATGCTCAGGCCCAGGCCCTGGCCGGGCTTTTTGTGGAGCTCTACTGTGAAGGAGTCCCAAAGGTCTTCTTCTTTGTACTGGGCCTCGTCCCTGTAGACCACCAGCCGGACTCTCTGTGGGGTCTGCCGCAGCACGTTGATGGCTTCATCGTGACTGGCTTCACGCAGGTCGATACCGTTCACCTGTGAGAAGAGAAAAAGGAGGCTGTCACTGGCAACTATTGCCCTCTGGAAATTAAACAATTAGGGGAATATTTCTATTTTGAGGGCATTTTCTCCTCCTATTCTGCTCCTGATGTAAAGTAAATGCAGCAGAACACTATTAAAAGTGCTGACAGGCTAATTTAATGTAAAAAAGAATTCTCCTTCAACATTCGAGGTCACATTTCCTCTCTCGAAACCCAAACTGCTGAGATATCTGAACGCTAGATCATAATATGAAAATCACATGGTGATGTAACAACACTTGACTTCACTGAAGGGAAGCAGCCTTCCCACAAAAGTCTGTGAGAAGCTCGAGTGGTCAGATTAAGGATTGACGTCCAGCTTTTTTTTTTTTTTTTTTTTTAATAACCACATTAAAGAGGGGAAATACCCCATTAGCTTTTGCCATGGACATGCAAAGGATATTTCCCAGCTAACAGCATTGCTGCGGACTGAGAAACCGCTCTTTTCACTTTTCCTCTCTGACCCCTTTTTTCTAAACACAGCAGCTTGGCTCAGGGACCAAAAGGAATGGTGGAGGGCAATAAAGTCATAAGGAGTGTATGTGTGTGTGTGTGTGTGTGTCTGTGTGTGTGTGTGTGTGTGCCATTCAATTCAGGTCTACTGATTGAGCTACCATAACTAAACTCCTGTGCTCCACCCCTGCCCTCCCTCTGTGACAAAGCATGAGGTCGAACAGAGGGCAAATCCAAGTTGAGCTGACACTTAACAAGTCTCTCTGCTTAAACAGACACAGATTCACGCTAGTTATTGCTTTTATGTTTGAAACATATATACATATATATATATATATATATATATATATAAATTTATCACACATTTTTGTTGTTTCTAACTATTCACCAAAACCCAAGCTTTCATCTTAGAGGTCCTCAGGCAGCCACGTCTCAAGTCAGCTGAGTCAGTGTTTTGCAGATCAGATGTGATGCTAACGCTACGCTGCCTCACCTCTAGGATTTGGTCTCCAGCCCAAAGCCTGCCATCTTTCGACGCTGCTCCTTCTTCATAGACTTCATGGATAATGATGGCACCCTGTAGGGGGCAAAAAGGAGGAGAAGGTGAACAGGATACAGGGTAGTGAACAGTTGGTCTCGAGCTTAAAAATGATTTTTGCCATCTGACAGCCAGTTTTGGAATCTCATTCTGTGTGTTCCTTATTTCAAGTGTGTTTTCTCTGCTTTCCAGTGTGAGTGTCGTTTGGGGCTCAGAGGTCACATTCCAGGGCTGGATATTGTCTGCTGCTGCCGAGGCTTGACAAAGAGCCGCCCTCCGCCCCCACCCTCTCACCCCCAAAGCATGAGTGAGCAGACAAAATAGATGAGGCTGAGGAGGAGGGGAAGGAGGAGGACGAGGTGGAAGAAGCCTGTGACAACATCATTTCCTACATTCCTGAGTTGCCACGGCTATTTTGAACCTGAGTTATACCACCACCAAAGATTCTAAGTGGGTGGCATGGTGGTTTTTAACCTTAAAGTACAGTCATGTAACCTTTTAGGTTGTGAGAAACTTATAGAATGTTTCAACAGAAAAAAAATCTGTAAAATTGAGCTGATGCATCATTTCTGGAGATGATCAAAGATGAGTAGCAGCACTGCTCTCTTTAGCAAATTAAAATTAATATTTCGGTTTCTTACCAGCAGGGTGTCACAGCCTCCCACGATGCTGAGGCCGAGGCCTGTGCGGCCCTTGGAGATGTCGATGGTGGTCTCACAGCCAGGGATGATGGGACAGGTCGCCGGGTCACAGGTCAGAGTGGAGGGAGTGGACGAACGACTGGGACCTAAAATAGAGGAGGTGAGGGTAATGAGGTATAATGTAAAAAAGAAGTGACATATTAATGCTGTAAGCACGTAAACTGAGAGGGGTCAGTTTACTGTTGAAATATTAATATGTAAGAATTCAGAAAATCAGTCGTTGTAAGAACAAGCAGACTCACTCATTCCTGCTTCCACCTCTGGTTGACTCAAGGTCATCGTGGCGGCACTCGGCATGCTGGGTAGGCTTGCATGTACACTATCCGAGTAACCAATGTCCTGGATGGTTGACTGGGGAGAGGAAACGGAGGAAGGTGTCTCATTTGTCGAGAACGTTAGCTTCACTGGACCTTTGGCATTTCTCAGGAGAGAATTGACCTAAAAAACATTAAAATTACTTTCAGACTCAAGTCTGAACTCTTACAAAATCAAAATTGAAGAAAACTAAGGCTTTGGAAGTGAATACAGGATTAGTGAAAGTTATTTCACTGTCACTCTGTACCTTTTCCACAGTGCAGCCTAGCACAGATTCACCGTTCACAGCTAAGAGTTTGTCCCCTGGTTTCATGCAGCCTTCCTGTAGGAAGCAGATCATGAGTTCAATGAGACATCAGCTGAATATTCAACAGGAACTATTTGCTGCAGAATGCAGTACATACTTTGCCTGTGTGTCCTCTGGCTTCAGAAATACTCTGAATCATAACTCCACTCTCAGTGTCCCCCTCTTCAAAGGTGATGCCCAGTCCGCCATCCTCCTATTTGACGGCAACACCATTAGAGGGACAAGAAGAAGAGTAGATCTGAACATGGCTCCTGTTTTACTTTGCATCCTTTACATTTCTGATCTCTGGTAACATATTGTTAGTCCTAAAAACGGGCTCCGAACCAAGTGATGAAGTTTTTCCAGCGACTTTGGTCTAACTTATTTTTAAAGGGCAAGTTCACTGAAATCACAAAATGCATGACTTCCAAGTAACCTCTTGTTCTGTGTTGTCTTGCAGATAGTTTTGGTTTAATTGGCATGATGGAGCTGAATGGTATTTTATTAATATAAAGGAATGACATTCAAAAACCTCAACAGCTTTCAGCAAGAACTATTATCTGCTGCTGAGTTTTTCAAAAGTAATATTTTTCACCACTTGACGTCTAAAAACTGAAAATATCTGCATGGCGACAAAGTAAGACGCCACAAGGGGTAAAAAAAATCAGTTCCTCTTTTCATTATTTGGGTGAACTGAGCCTTTATGTCCCTTTGGAAGGGCTCGTCTTCCATTCACGTGATGTAAAGTTTATTCACCCTTTTATTTGACAATGCTCCGTGTCTTTTCTCTCTCCTGGCAGCTGGTCAGACTTGGCTGCTCCTGTGAGCTCCTTCTCCTCTCTGTCACAGCCCATTGACTTTTTTTGTGTCCACCTCCCTCATTATTGCGTCGCTTCCAACTTTCTCTCTATTATTGGCTTTATTTTGGCAATTCAAAAGGACTCTTATGTGTGTGTGTTCTTTGTACGCGGGGGGTCCAGCGTGTCTCACCTTCAGCTTTACGATGTGATGCACGTGTTTGGAAGCATCGTCGTCGCCATTGGCAGCAGTCGTTTCGAGCTGCGAGGACACAGTATGAAGTAAATAAGTGGAACTTGTGTGCGTGTCTGTCAGCTGGTGGGAGTGCAGGACCGAGTGTTTGTGCGTCTGCACCGCTGTTTGTGGTTTTTGGTTGTCTTGGGAGTTACACACATGCATGGGAGGTTGGGATGTCCCGGACCACACAGAGAGACTCTTAGGAGCCAAACATACATGAAAACAATTCAGGAAAAGGATGCAGGGAAAGAACTAATTATAGAAGAGTAGAGTCAGGTACTAAGAATGGTTTGTGTGCGTCTTTTTGCTTCTCATGCACCGGAACCACTCTCTGTTTACACTTGTGAATAAGTACAACTCGTGTGTTCCGTGTGTGGTCATAAACGCAGTCGTACCTCCGCTTGGGGCTCTAATGCGTCCTCCTCGTGCTCTCTCACCGGTCCCACAGCCATCTGGTTCAGCGCCTCTGTGTTCCTGTTTAAAGAGTCGTAACTGGCATAAATCGCTACTCCTCTCCTTCATGACAGTAGAGCCATGATTTACACACGCTAATCACAGTGTATCTCATTCAGGAGGGCCGGGAACAGGATGTGAGCTAAGTCGAAAGTTAAGTAGTTGGATCCTGGCAGAGGCTGCTGGGAGGAGGGTCAAGGGTCATTAAGCGTCTGATTCCTTGCTGATACGTCAGCTGCTATGTCGCCATCATTTGACAAGTTTACCATTTAGGGTTTGTACTATCTACTGATCTTCTATAGAAACAGAAAATTATGCAATGTTGGTTCCATGGACTGTCAATCAACTGTAGCATTACAGTGAAACTCCAGATTACAAGCAAAACAAACAAACAAAAATCTAACTGTAACTTTTTTTGGCTGTTAGTTTCCTGAAGTTTTCCAGGAGTTGTTTTCTTTTCATCACCATCAACAAACAGTTCATTTTTTTTCCAGCAATGAGGATCTTTATTTCTTTCTGCAATGCACTGCATTGTGGGAGAACAGTATACATTATTAGAGCATGTAAACATGTGTGCATGTTGACATGCTGTATTCATCACATGACATACGCAAACCTACTAATATGTAGCCTGGATTTGAAGCTACAATGGTGGTTAAATCACTGTTTTCATAGTATCATAAATTTTGATAGATGCATGTAAATATTTAGAAAAATGTAGATTCATTATTTGAAGCTAATTACTTTTATTTGCATGAGGAAGAATTTATTAGACACCACTGATTGAAGATAACAATACTTCGCCTTCAAATACTTTTTTCTCTTGAATGACAATAGCTCCCTCTACTGACTTTTGAATAGTATTGCAATAGACTTGAATTTTTCCTGTCAGTTTTCATATGGAGCTCTGTCTGTTGCCATGGTAACGTGTCTTTTGAAGCTTTAACAGAAAGAAAAAAAAAACATTTTTATACCTGACAAAGATGATTTTGACTTTCGATAGAGAGCTCTTGATTATGGAGGAGGCATTCTGGTGACTGTGGCCGTAAAGGACTTGCCCATTGATCTGTGAGGATACAAAAATAATGAATTATGCACATTTTTAAATACAGTGGCACCAAAAGCTATGGTTGAAAAGCATTGAAATGTGTAAATTCTTAGTTTAAAGGTGAAATATGTACCATTTTAGCACCAATTGCAGTATAAGTTGTGAGAGTTTGTCACTTTAACTGTCATGATTTAGTTTAAATGTGGCAAAAAATGTCAAATCCACTTCAAATCATTTGACAGAATCTCACTTCTTTGGTCACAGTATAAAGAGCGCTTAGGTTAAGATTTTTAATGGAACTGTGCTGTAATGGTGCTAAAATGTGACGTAAATCACCTTCAAGGAGTTAAATATCCCACCAACTGTGTTCACTTCAGTTGAG
>JAQFJA010000016.1:8941735-8953380 GCA_029874485.1 Naso brachycentron
ACTTCCAAACTCTTTTACAGCACAGGGTACAGGCTTCTTTTGCAAAGATCATAAAAATAACATCAGTATGTTCTATTTAGAAGTGGAAAACCCAAATGCATTAAGGGGAATTTTTGAATCCAACAGAAAATAGCAACTTGTGCTAAAAAGCAAAATAAGGTACAGTTTTCAACAAGGCACAGAGGATTATAAACACCTATTTGTTTCAGAAGTTAAAAACTTAGTATTCTCTGAGTCTGTTGCAGTCCCATGGGCAGGTTTTGAAATGCAAATACCCTGTATAGCGATGAAATTACCCTTTCAAACTGGAGAGCAGCCAAAAAAATCTTTTCTATCATATTGCTTCAAATCTGGCATTCATAAAGCATGATACAAAAGAAAAGGCCAGCACGCCTTTCAGTCCCACAAACTCATTTACACTTCTGTGAAGGCTGAGGCGAGAAATAAATAATAAAAAAAAACAACAAATGAAAGAATGTGAAGAAATTAGCACTAACCAAGGCTGGAGTTGCCCTTGACAACTGTGATAGTCCTTTCAAAATTGCTCCCCGAGGTCAGGGCTTCCTTGTCACCGTCCTCTGCTGATTCTTTTGCGCCAACGTCCTCGTCCTTGAGGGTGATAATTCAACACAGAAAGTAAATGAAAATATAAGGCTGTATTCCAAACAAAGCAGGGGTCTCTGGAGAAAAAGGTAGGTGTAGCGAATATGCTGCGGAAATAAGCTCAAAACAAATCATCTTAGAACTTTGTTTTACAGAAGACTGAAAGGAGTCTCACGGCTGACTGAGGAGAGGTTAGATGTTAGCTTCAGAAAGTCTAATTAGTAAAAGATCAAGGATGATTTTATTTTTTCACTTGTTAAAATGCTCCTGAAAGTAAAGTATATGTGATGTCCCCTGAATGCCAGACACTCATACTTATTTATCAGTAATACTCATCATCGTCTTATTCTTTTAAGACTTATAAATGTATTCTTTGTAGGTGAAATCTTCCAAAATCAGTTTTTAAGTGGCACCTTATTTTACCTTCATTAAAATCTTTATATCTGCAATGTCTCCAAAAGGAATGGGTGGCTCCTTCTGATAGTGGAGAGGCTCTGAAGGTTGGTCCGGGACATTAGCGAAGGGGCTGTATGAGTTTGAGCACTCCACCGCTTCCTCGTTGCTTGGGTGCTGAGCCAGGTACTGATCAGAACTGCTGAGTATGGCGTTAAAATCAGAGACGTGACCTCTCAGACTCGGGGGAGTGAAAGAGGCAGGCCTCTCTGGAGAGAACGCTTGAGTGTTGTTTGCGAGGCCGGACGGCGTTGTGAAGTGGGGATGCTCGTCCAACAAGTCCAGGCGAGCTGTCAGCTGGGGTAAAACAAAGCACAGCAGCTGAATGAATGTTTCACTCTGTTAGTTAGACAATTGCCCAACAGGGGGGATTCATCTTGCTCAGTCACCATCCTGCCCGCCTTGTAATGAGCCATAGAAAAGCCATCAGTGGCCAATAGAGGACAGCAGAAAATGCTGGTCATCTTGAGCTTGCCATCGTGCACAAAATATAGTTTTATTGTAACAGCATTTAAGTCTTCATTAGAACCAGACTGAGACTGTACTTCCCTTTTGCAGCCAGAAAAGAAGTATGAATTCTGAAATATGCAAATGGTACAAGCGGGGCTTAGGAAGCAGACATAAAAAGTGGAGTGAAACAAGAAAAAGGAGGTTTATTTTTAATAAGGTAGTGCTCTAAATGTGAGGTGAACTGAGCCGTGCAATAGTAACAAGTATTTTCATGTGTCTGCACAAAGGAGGGCACCAGCACTGAAAATACCATAATTTCTAGTTTGTTTTTGTATGTTTTAGGCCAAAAACTTAAGAAATCCCTGTATTATAGTATAGTATCTATAGTATCAAATAGGGTGTAACAAATGCATCTGTTTGCCAATATTATCAGCTGATATTGACCTATCGCAGATATATCAGTATTGGCGCTTGTAATCTCCAATATGCGTGTATACTGAATCTGTTTTTAAGGCGGAGTAAAGTACTCCCTAATATTAGTATCAATCTGCCCTGAAACCCATAATGGTCATGCCCTTTTATAAAGTATGTCAATCATAAATTCACTCCTTTAAAATGTATACACAACATCACATTATATATTAAGTCATTTTAACAGCATGTAGAGATTATGAGAGATGGGGCTGATACAAATAAAAGTTATTTTTTGCAAATATTGAGGGCAGAATCCGATTTTCTAAAATGCTCCTTGAGCGTCTCTAAAATTTAATTTCTCATAACGTTAAATCATTATCATAAAAGCAATTCAAATATCACATTTTTACTGTCACGCTCCAGGCTTATACAAATAAAGCTCAAGATGCCATGAAAGGAACTCTAAAACTGTATCTATTTCTTAGCAATAAATGATGCTGTTGGTCTATTTTGGTCTGCTGAATTTTATCTAATCGCTTACATTGTTTTAAAAGGACACAGTCCTTCACAGTGCAGAAATGAGGCCAGAGTGCTTTAATGATTTCCAATACATTTTTCTATAGTGTTGAGCATCACAACAGGCGCATGTGCACATGGGCGACTCTCTTCAAGGCTGGACAACAGAGGAGCAAGTAGCACAACTGTAATCTATCACTGACAATTATGAGAAGAAGAACCATCATTGCTTCACTGGCAGTGACTTGGAAGGTTCATGTTGTGGACTGAACACCCACTTGACCTTTAGATTGTGGTACTGCAACCAGGTGTGGACCAGAGAGGAAAAGCATCCATATTCCTCAAAAACTATCACGAATACAGTCAGTAAAACTAAACAGCTGCTCCACTATTTACTGTTGGTGAAGTAGATCTGATTTATCAACAGACTTGTTGCCTCTCTCCAGAGCTTTAGGGGCAAAAATTGTTCATCATCACGAGAAAAACTGCCGTCTGACCCCATACAAACATCTGAAGTCTGCTTTGTGGAATCCTCTGCTGCCCCTCTGGGCTGCCCTATTATCACATAAATTTCTTAGGAAAGCCCTACAAATAAGGTCAGCAGTAACCTTTGGGAAAACTGGAAGCACACAGAAACCTCTAGGAAAACAGTTTTTGTGCCCCTTGCTCCTCTTTGTTTACTTCCCTTATAATTTAATATCCATCTGGGGACTTGGTGTTCTTGAGGCACCCAGAGCAACAAAAGCAGCCGCAGTTCCAATCCTCATATAACAACAGAGTCAATAATGTTGTTACTGCCTCGGCAAAGAAAACCAAACATTTCTCATGACATTTGGGCTCATGAAGACAAAAAACAAAGAATAATGACGACATGTTGTACAGCTCATTGGGACAAAGGGCAGTTAATGCTGCTGTAACATTTAATGAACAAAGCCGTGGAATAGAAACTGTTGCTTACCTTGGGGGTGGATGAATGCAGGTAATCCAGGTCTGCGCTGCAGCTGCTCCCATGAAGAGCAATCATGGATGCCTGGAAAGTGTCGTCCTCTATCCCAGAGTAAGTGTGATCCAGCACCTTTTCATCAGACAGGTCTGCTTCACTGGTGTCAATCTGTGATAATGAATCAAAGTAGTGGCCTTTGTAATTGAGGATTTCATGTTCAGGACTTGAAAAGGAACTTTGTCCTATACAATCGCAGATAGTTGAATTCACCATGCTAATCTAGGACCCTCACTAATGCCAAACTTATCCAACTATAAGATGCTGCTGCTGCTACAAAATAAACATATCTCTTAATTAAATGCTTTATTCTGATTAGAATATTAGTTTTAAATAACTGTCTCATGATTACAGACCAGGGCCCGACCAATATATCAGTTTGACAATATTCGGCCGATAATAATGATACTGGGGTATATGTTCGCTTACATGCAGATATTAAAACTGTTTTACAAGGTCAGAAAAAAATGCTTGGACTAGTGATTCAAAATGGTGTATTTCCATAGTTTGTCCAGCATAGGGCGGTTTGTTATTTAATAATAACCAAGTAAAGAGCTTCCTGTTTTGTGCACTGATGTTCGTAGTAAAGTTTGTTAAATGTAAGAGATCCTGCCTCTATTACATATCTTTGTCACAAGTACAAGGCTGATATATGGGATATCGGAATTTTCTTGCTCCCCGATATCGGTATTGGCCTCAAAATCCTATATCAGTCGGGCCCTATTACAGACAGAGAAAAGAAGCAAATATCATTTATAAGATACAATTTGTTTGCCATCCTTTATTGTGTTCTGCTTGATTTTTCAGTTTTTCCCAAATGCTAACTAACCAATGCCGGCTCAGCTCGGTAAACGATGCCCTCAGTCAGTCCTTCTTCCTCTCCTTCTTCAACCAAAATACTGTTGAAGTCAAATGAATGGATGGTGGATGATGGAGTAATTTCCTGCTCACCATATGAGTGTGGAGAGTGGGAATATCCACATATTCCCTAGGAAAGTGGAGAAATTCTTTCAGTGTCTCCAGCTTCATGTGATTTGATTTTTGATTTCTGTTTTGTGACCAAATCAAGTACAAATAAATTAGTAAGGAATGGGAAAAGATGTTAGGCCTTTTCATAAACTAACTATACAGTTAAATATTGATTTGGTGCACAAGCGTTCAAGCAGGAAAATTGCTCAAAAGGGCAGTATCATGACTTTGTTTGAATTAACAGAAAAGCTTTCAAACATTTCACACGTTCTTTAGTAAGAACTCCTGATATTGATTTTGTGTGGCATGCAGCCCAAGCAGGTATGAGAGAAGCAAGGAAACATATTGCAGGATTACACTTGTCAGACTCAATTTTGAGAGGCACTACAACAAAATACCCCTCAGAAGTACAATCCACGTCCTGCAGGAGAGTTGGATAACTCCACAGAGGCTTCCTACAGCACTGTAATCCAGCTAACCTTGGCAGCCCAGAGGTCTCACAGTGTAATATCACAGCAGATTCAATACAAGAGAAAAGCAACTCTGAGGACGAACCAATACACGCAGTTTTGTAAGGAGGAACGTCCTAGGCATGGGCAAAGAGTACAGGTGCCTGGAGCGATGAACACGCTGTTGGACAGGCCCAGTGTTTTGACAGGTGCCCCAATGAGTTTAAATGTACAAGAGGGTTTGTGTTCCTGGAAAATTCAATAATATAATAATGTGAAACAAAGGGCACCGAGAATTTAACGCTGGTCGCCTCCTCTGAAAGAACATCGGGGGGAATGCTAAACCATGCAGCCTGCCTTCACTTCTTTGCCCGCATGAAAAATTCAAGCCCTCGTAAGCTGAACCCTCATGACTGGATGATATAAAAACCGCCTGACTCGCAACCTCACATACAAGCAGTGAACAAATATTCAAAGCAAGATCTATAAAGCCCAGCATGTATGCATGCACACATACATGTCCCTTTACCCAGAACACACTAGTTACATTCTACCTTTAACTCTCAAACAGGTTAAAGCAAAGAGAAAAGGAAAGAATAATAATTATACTAATTCTAATCCTTACAGGCAGCGGTTTGGCAACTCCTATCTGGACCTTGCCGAGTTTGGCCCCCTTCAGGGCCTGGACAGCGTCTTCCAGGCTGGCGTTCTCCAGGTTGGTGGTGTTCACGTACATGAGTCGGTCTCCTGGCAACAGTCTGCCGTCCTGCTCAGCCACACCACTAGGAACCAGGGAGCGAATCACGATCACAGTCTTGGCGGGGTCCAGCGGGTCCTGTGGTGGGGCCGGTCCAGTAAAGTTCATTGAGAAGAGGTCAACAGGTAAACTATCACAGTCTAAACTTCTATGAAAATCAAAGGGAATTTAATGTATTTTATAACAATTACGCAATATGTTCTTTTTATTTTTATTACTATAGTATTATACATGGATGAAAAACAATAAATATCAAAAATGTTATCATATGACTGTTAAGTATTGCTTTTCTGACGAAAAACTAATGGCACAATATGTTTGTGATAGAAAAAATGTGATATCATCTGTAATAGTGCTAACACAATGGTGTCAATAATAACAGTTGTCTGATTTCTGTTTTTATGAAAGCTTCTTAAGGAAGATTTCCCACCTGGTAGTCCAGAATGCTGAATCCCAATCCCCCTTCTCCCTTTTCAAGCTCAATATTCTGGATCTCCAGCTCCCACATCGCCAAAGGAGATGCTATCGCCTCCTCTGTCACATTATCCTCTGTTGCTGCTGCCGCTGTGTTCACCTCTGAGTCTTCTGCAACCGGGACGCTGCTCAGGTTTATTTGTTTCTGCAGAGGAAAAGCCCACAATCTCTATGTAGCAGCGTTCGTTCCTCACTTTAACTCCCAACCCATAGGCTGCTCCCCTCTAGTTGTGTTTGTGGCTCAAGTTTCTGGCAGAAGATAAAAGGGAAATATCTTTGGGATGCTGGGGCCTTATTACATTATCATGGATAAAGCTGGAGAGATGAAAACCCCCTTCCCCAAAGGGAAGCTGCTTTTGATGTCTCATATCTCTAGCAAATGTTGTTGGCGACTGCTGCTGAGGTATTACCAGAATTGGTGTTAATAACCTTTCAGACTCCCTGCTTATCGCTAAGTCTTAATCCATCATGGTTGGCAATGTGGAAAGCCAATGGAGCGATTGACAGCCCGGGCTAAGCTAATAACGGTTGATGGCCTATAAAGGAGGAGGAGAACCTAAAGAGTATTGCTCTCCAATCATATTTCCTTGCCTATATGCAGGGGCGGGAAAAGATTCTCCATGATACATTACTGCATGTCAAGGAGATGCAGGGAGTTTCTAACTGTATTTATATGCATCATCTGCTGCAATGCTCTGTAAGTAACATAGACTGCTAGATTTTAGTCTTGTGAAGGAAAAGATTTATTCAGTTCCTTTAGGTTTTCCTTCTTAAATGCCATATGTCAAATTCATCGTAATTAGTTAAAAATTGTAATATTCTATAGTTAAAAATCCAAAAATGTGGCTCAAACCAGTTGTTTGCTACAGTTTAGCAATGCAAATACATTACCTTAAATTGTGGTGTTGTGGACAAAGCCTCTGATTCTGGTTGGACAACATCTAAGTCAGTCTGCAGGTGAAGGGCGGGCCTGCAGCAGGTCATGTAAACACAGAGTGGAAGCTCCTTCAGGATTCTCACAACTTCTTTGTGGGTTTCGCCGATGAGGGATATACCATTGACCTGCGAGAGAAAATGTTATTCTTAGCATACCATAAGTAAACACAGCATCTAGTGTTTAAACTAGCATCAATTCATTTGACATAATTTCACATTTTAAATGTGTTGTGGTTGCCAATGTACACATCTAGCAGACACAGAGCAACATTAGCATCTATTTGAAAACACCTGAGAAGCTGAAAACTTCTCTCTCCTTTCAGCTATGACCTGGTCTTCACCGACTCTTGGAGGACAGATCAGGCTCTTTCGCAACTAAATGCCCCACTTTAATCACCCAGTAGTTGTCCACTATTCTCTCTGTCATTTTAATGTTTGGCATCTGGCATACACTGGCTTTTAAGGAGCTCTTTCACAGCTACATGGGTTGATGAAAGCAGTGAGTGAACCAAAACTGCAATGCTGTGGAACACATAAAACCAAAACAAAACGCTGAAAGAGGCTAAAATTGAGCTGGGGGGGGGGGCAAAGTCGTGTGGTAAGTTGCTGCAGGTTTATCACTACGGGTGACCTTTAAAATTTATCTGTTGATTGTAGTAGCACGTGTGGACTAAAGCGGTATCACTGTCGTAAAGATCTTGTCCACCACGAGCATTTATTTTAGAAGAGAGTGAAATGAACAACAAGTTTTTGCACAATACCTGTTATCTAAAGAAAAATACCTTTTTGCTTCCAACCATAGATAGTATAAAGGAGAAGAGCGGATCAATTATGCTTGTGAAAAATCGTCTCTTCCGGTCAGTGTGCTTTGTAGTGTTTCCACTGACTGAGCTGATGGGGCGAAGTCATTGTAAAAGACAGGATTGTAACCTTCAAGATGTCTGGTAATGACTTTAAAAAAATAGTGATTGTGCAGCTATACTTCAACTTCTGCATTTAGACTGTCCTAATTATTTAGGTAGTAATGCTTTCTGACACACAATCTTTTTTTTTATCATACTAGTGAACCACTAAGGTACTATGGAGGTTAATCATTGTCCGATAAAGAGTGTGCTTAAGTAGTATATTGACGTGTGTATTCATTATTGCCCAATAAACAATCTAGCTTTTCCAATACATGCAGATGGTTAAAACTCTTTTAATACTAATGGCAAAAATGTAAAATGCAATGAAAAACTCTATCTATTTTGAAATAAGTGTTGTTAATTAAATGTCTTCTTTCATCTAAGGGGCACATACCTCGAGCAGTTCGTCACCGCTGAACAGCTTGCCACAGCGACCAACAGGTCCCTCAGGTAGAACAGAGCGGATGTAATGATGCCCACTGTTGGCTTCCAGACTGATGCCCAGGCCGCTGCTCTCGCTGAACTTCTCCACCTGAGCCACCTGTCACGGAAACAAGAAAGCACATCTGACTCACCCTTCTGTTGGATGACTCAGGTCATTCTTTCTTTTAAGATTTGCTGTTTACCGTTACAAAGAAATTGCTGTGGAAACAACTGGAAAGTATAATTTGTTGCCTGAGAGAATGGAGTTCACTTTGCAAAAGAAACTTACTACAACTTCATTACTCGGACCCAGAATTTCTTGCCACTTCTTCATTAGTTCCTCCTCTTCAAACGGTGTTAGCTTCATTTCTTCTAAAGCACAATGCAAAGTACTTGTATTAGTAAACAAAACATAATACATAAAAGGGAAATATGTGAAAAATTATTCACAGCCTGCAATGCCACACAAATATCTAACAGTTTGCAAGGTACTTTTTTGTGTTTGAAAGAAAGATTTTAAAGCCACTGCACTATTTGTATTACTTCCCCTGGCAACCATCTCTACGTCCTCACTGTGTTTGGCCAGTCAATGTATTTCTGACAACAATTACCCTTATCTGTGTGTGCTCCCAGTATCTCTGCTAGTGCACTTAAAGAAGAATTCCTTCCTCCTACCATGTTTGTCCTCTGTCAGCTGATCCATGGCTGGTCTGACAACAGATCCTTCGCTCTTTGTCTGGAGCGGCTTTTCATCCGTGGTGACTGTAAACACACAATGAAACAGACAAGTGAGACGGACAAAAGCAGGCAGTGGCACAGAGGCATGACAGCATGGACACGTCATCGCCACTGGAAAAAGTCATCTAGTCTCCAGTAACATGGTTAAATTCATTTGGAATGTAAAATGTCATTTAAATTTAATGCCTTACTACTTTTTTCTCCCAAAATAGCTAAAGCATTTCCAGCACTTTCATAGCCATCCTCCCTTTTTCTATTGGTCTGAAACGGACCCACATGCCCCTGCTGGTGTCATCCATAATGACAGGCTGTAAACTTTCCCAGACTTCAAATATCTGTTTAATGATCCTGGTACCTTTTTTACAACTTCATGCCCCTGTTTATGTCTTAGGAGTTCCACAGGGTACCGAACTTGTCGCCCATGAAATTGCTACCCACACACCCAGGCCAGCCATGGTCTACTCTACACTGTACATCAGCACCTTTTAAGTGCCAACATAAAACTAATACTAGCTAGGCTAGTAGGAGAAAAGGAACTCAACAACCCAAACACTGACTTGACAGCAATTTAAGTGACCTATAAAATTTCTTTCCATACTCCCGACCATTAAATGAACAATTACACCTTTGTATATCAAAGGTATGATCCCATGCCCAGTAAGTTAGGTAAAATATATGCCAGTTTTTCACCGAACAGTTATGTTAATTTCGATTTTTTGACCAAGGAGCTGCAGAGGCATAACCTCATATAATATAGAAATGAACTGCTGTGGATGCTTTCCATTTTATCATCTTAAAAATATATTTAAAAGTGCAAAATCCTGTATGTTTTTTTGTTTGTTTCCTGACAAGTTTCACAGCCAAAAAAATACTGGCCTCCTCCGTGTGCTGGCTGCTGGCTGCTAGTTTTCTTGCATGTTTTCAGGCCATAACTTCCTGTAGCCAAGTCAAATCACTTTCAAGCTCCATCTATCACTATTGACAACTTATGCAAGCTGCTTTTCTCGCTTCTGCAATAGCCTGGAGGTCCTGTCAGTGCATCTGCAGACAAGAATCTTTTCTGTTTACTCTCCATCAGTCTTGTTTGATGTATCATTTATAATGTGTCATAAAAATGCAAAAAGTTATTTGAAAACACAGAGTACATCATGCGTACGAGCACATGCATGCAGACCTCAGCCATGACTCAACTCTCAGCCTCTTAGTTGTGTGGACTTCTTATGAAATGTTGATTTTTTTTACTGTTTATAGTTCAGAGTCTAAACAAAGTGATGGAAGGCTTTAGATTATTTCTGTAGAAATGTTGTTGTTGGGTCAGTTCAGCCGTTGCATTATTCTGTCAGTGCACTATAATTATGATTTAGAATTGGGTGCACAGAAATGGTTTTACAGAGCATTTAACTTTATGTCCCTGCCTGCAATTTTTTTTGGTCCTCTTGGCCTTTGTCAGTAATTATTAATAATGAGATCACTCCCAATTTTTTAGGTGGAAGTTAGGCAATAATGTGGGCTGCTCAATCTATTGCCATTATGAGAAGGAATCCTCTAACAAGCTTAAAGCAATTAATTTTTCAATATCAAGACCAATGTAAAATGTTTGCAACAACTTTAACAAAAAATCCTTCTGTAGCAAGTTAAGACACCTGCTACACATTTAATAGAGGGGCATCTTTCTCATTGTGAATATATCACAATGTTGACATCAATTCTTTGTTTTTCAAAAGCAGCTGGAGAAAGTTCTGTTTCTGTATTTTAAATCCGTTGTTGAACGTGACTGAAATTTCCATTCGCAGTCACTTGTCACTCCCATCTGAGCCACATTTCCACATCAAATGACTCCTTTTCTGACAGGATGTGGAGTAACAAGGGAAGTGTTTTTGTCTGTCCTCATTAAATTTCTCTCACTTCATCCCTCCTACCTTGAGCAGCCTCCTCGGCCGTCTTCCTCTCCAGCTCCAGCTCTCTCATGACGGTCACTGTGGTGGGGATGGTGGTGCACGGAGGCAGGATGGTGACGCTGGGGGTCACAGCAGGGGGGATTTCATCTGGCCTGAAGCCCCGCCGGATCAGCTTAAGGTTAACTGTCTGGCCTGTGTGTCTGAGCACCTCCACTGCCTGTTGATTGGTGTATCCCTGGATGTTTACACCATCGACCTGCAGAGGGCGACCATTTGTGAGCACATGGATTAAACAAGGGCCAGAGAAGCTTGAGAGGCGAGGACATTGCGTAATAAATCACCATTTATCTTCTATAAGATCGATCAAAATGATAATAAACACCAGAAAGCATTCCAGCATAATTCAGTTACTCACTATATTAGTTGAGATCATTTAGGACAGGTATAAACTGCTCAAGTTTAAAGAATTCACAGTCAATTAAGTGTTTTATTAAGCTCCTAAGTTGGGTCCCACAGCACATTATCATTTAAGCTTAAGAGCAAAACTCAATTAAGCACACACAAGTAAACACACACACCAATACACCAGAATAAAGCGAGCGTTTATGAGAACCTCAGCAACACAGGGAAACGTTTACTCATGTTTCAAATGATGCAAGA
>JAQFJA010000016.1:8972516-8982937 GCA_029874485.1 Naso brachycentron
CAAAAGTTGTCAAGAATTTTTTATCAGATTTGACTGCTGATTCCATACAGGCAAGGTTCCAGCAACCATCAAAAGTGGAGTTATTTCTCTCTCTTCAGTCTTTTCTGCCCATCATGACTGTCCGAGGGTGTTGCCTAGATGGCTGCTGAGTGGCAGTACAAAGACTTTGGTGTAGCTCATTGATACACATACTCACTCGTCAAATACTGACTCATGATTGGTACTCCCATTTTTGTGACCCTCAAAACCCTCCTGCTACTAAGCCTTTCTAACACGTGGCTAACCTTGTAACATGGTTAAAATTTTAAAAACATGTTCAATTTTATGAAACAGACACGGTTTGCTCTCACTTGGGCTTGAACCCTAGTTTCCTATATGACACCAACCTCCACCATCCCCGGGATTCTGCTCTTTGTACTTTGTTGAATTGGGTTGGGTAAAGCGTTCCCATATTGCACCAGATGGATTTACAGTTACTTAATATCCTGTGGGTCGCTAACAGACACTACAGTGGTACCCCCTGCTTTAAAAAGTGATGCCAAGGGCTCCTGACTGAGCAAACTGCCAGTGACATTTTACAAGTGAGACCAGGCTGCTAATCACATTAACAAAGACCCTGCCCCACTTAGAAAACTTTAGCACATAAAGTCTTATATGTTGTGAAACGGACAGAGTTTGGTGACATTTAGGCACCACAACTGTTAGGTTTTGGCAACAAAACTATTTGGTTTGGTGTAGGGGGAAAAAAAATGTCGACTTTTGCTTTTATTGGGACCGAAACACTTAGAACTCCACCATGACCTTGTTAGATTTGACACCACAACTACTTGGTTAAGTTTAGATTTATGCAAGAGACATTTTGGTTAACCCTAGTTTCCCATCTGAAACACACCGACCTCTGACGTCCTCGGCACTCAGTCTTTGTACTTCATCGAGTTGAGTCGGATTGAACATCCTATAGGCTATTGTCCTGGATGGGTTTACAGGTGCTTGAAACTTTTGCACGCCTGTGGATGAACAGATGCGTAGGAGAATAACCTGGAGATTAGCTGATGAGGGTCTTCATGCCGAAATGTTATTAAATCCTTTTCTGATTGCAAGCAAAGTGAACAGTGTGTGCTGGAGTTCTTTGTCCTTTTACAGGAACTGAAAGGCTGTAAGTCCTGTGTGTGACTCAGCACTCTACCCTTACCTTGCATTACAACTACTTGATTATTCGTGTAGATTTATGCAACAAACTTCTCGGTTAACCATTTTTTCCTATGTGAAACACACCAACATCCAACATCCTTGGCACTTTTACACTCTGTACTTCATTGGGTTGAGGCAGGTTGAGCATCCTATTTCGCCTTGGATGGGTTTACTGATCCTTGAAGGCCCTGTGGGTTGCTAAATTACTCTATCAGGCTACCCTCTGCTTTAAAAGTGCCCAACTGCCATATGTGACGAGTTAGGGAGTTAGGACTTGTTGCTAATCACATTAACAAAGGCCCTGCCCCATTTAGAAATGTTAAGCATACCAATGTGGCATGCTGATATGATTAATACTGTCGGAAACAACTGTGTTGAACAGGTCAAAAGGTCAGCTATGTGAGTGGTCAATAGATAGCTGATATACATTACTTTGTGCCAGTCACGTTTACATAGCTGACACTGCTTGATTGCAATTCAGAGTGGAGATTATAGTGGAAGTGCTTACTCAAGGTCACGGTGATTTAGCAGTAAAATGACAACCTATAAACCTGCAATAAAAATGACATCACTGTGTGAAAACCACACATTTTCTTTGAATGAACTTTTCAGTTATCATCTTTTATTGGATACCGGCTAGCTGTTTGAACTCATATGGTGGAATAGAGAGATACCCTGGAGGAATCACAAATTCAATGACTGAGCCTATTGGCAGAGCAAACGCTGGCTTTGTCTGCCTGTCTTGATTTATTGCCAATAAATCCATCAACATTCAAATAGCCTTTGAGACTGTAACCTCCCAAATGATGTAAAAGGGTTCACAGAAGAATCAGGCATCATGACAGCATTTTTTATACCAGGGGGCAAGCTGGAGAAAAGGGAAATAATATTTCATGATTTCATTGAAGTAATCTTTGTAAATCTTTTTCACATCATGCACCAATTTACAGGTCTGCTTTTATCCTGTTGGGTCACTGGCATTAAATGGCATCCAACGAGAATAAACAAAAAAAAGAACGAAAGGTTTAGCAAAGTTAAGTTTAATAGTTTGAAAAGCAGAAGGTTATCCTGATGCTGGTCCGGTAGGAAATTCTAGCTTGGTGTCAGCAGGTCCTCGGGGGTCAGAGGGTTGAAAATTGAAAGTTTGGCCTGATACTGTTGTGGAGCAAAGGTCACACGGGTCATCGCTAATCAATAGCGCTGTTCCTGTTAGGAAAGCGAATGTGCAAATGAAACCGTCAGCCAGTTTAGCAGTGACTTTTAGAGATGTTGGAGGCTTTGGGAGGAGACTTGGGCCACAAAAAGTTTGAAGTTGAGGGGGGTCATGTCAGAAGAGAGGTCGCTAGGTCATCAAAGAAACCCGCTTTTGCCTCTTTGGAGAGTGAATGTGCACACTAAAAGTCACGGCAAGTCCAGACATAAAAATAAAATCAATGGCACTCACACTGTGATAACTACTGAACTGTTAACCTTCCGATTTTTCTGGTATTTACCCCTGATGCATGTGATGATATGCTGCGCATGTGAGACAAAGGTCCCGTTTAGCAAAGCTGCAGTCCTCCAGAATCTATTTTTCTGACTTTTTAATGATTCACCCTGAGGGGAACACGAAAGTCTACAACAGTGCTGCTTTAGTTGAGTTACTCAAGTTGTACCTTGTTTTGTGTTTCAAATTGTTACTAAGCTGCAGTTAAGTGCATAATGTGCAGGAACATATTTCTCTCGAGAGAAGATGATAAATAGGGACTCTTTTGTTTTGATGCTGTTTTAAAATGTTAGGTTTGTTTTCTGTATCCAGCTAATTACTTTCTCAGGATGTCATCAATAGTTTTTGTCATTATGCATTTGCACAATAAATGATAAGTTTGCTTATGTGCAGTTATGTTTCTGCATCTCTGAACTGACACTTTACACACTTTGGAGGCGATCTTGTGTCCTAAAAAAAGCAAGTTATTTTTCTGGTAATTATTCAGAACGCTTGTGGCTACAGACATTTAAATATTTTCCAGCTTTTCGTTTCTTTTACCCAAACTTACAGTAATTTAATGTGACTGGTGTACAGAGCATCATCACTCAGTCTGGCTCATTTCAACTTTTTTTTGGTCAACATGTTCACGGCAAACTTTCAAGTAAAGACAAGTTGCGGATGCCTGTCATGATGATAAATAACGTAGTTTTGTTTGTGGGAATGCCTTTAATTGCTGGGGAAGTGCTGCACACTGTATGTGTGACAGGCTGGAAAAAAGTGTTGCAGAGAATGTCTGCATAAACTGTCTGCTCGTCGAATGATCTTCCATGTTGCGAAACACATGACCACTGATGGGCAACCGACATTTCTAGACAGCTGGTTGAATTTAGAATTGGTAATGACTTACTTAAGCTATGCTTACAAACACCACAGCACTGCAGTAAAAAAATCTGTATGTAAGAGTAGTAAATATAAAGAAAAAGGGCATTTGTGTAGGTAAAAGAATAAATCTTTCCTATTGAGGCATGCAAAGCATTCTAAATCTAGTCAGTCTAGCTGTTTCTCTCTGCTTTTAGTCTGCTAAATTAAACCAATGGCCTCCCAATTTAACCTCCTAATAGTACAGATACGGTTTTAATAATCATCTTTTCATTTCCTGTCAGCAAATAACAAATCATGTTAGAGAGTTTTGTGCCAAATTGTTGAACAGTTCCTTTGTTCCAGCTACAGTCAAAGCAATTAGCCAAAACACAAGTCTAGTTTACTGAATGGACTCGTTTCATGCTATATCTCATGAGGGAAATTTTGTTTTTCTGTTCTTCTCTGTTTCGACTGTTCCAGATTGCATCATTATATTTGACGGCTGTTATTTCTCATTCACTTCAGGCTCTCTAAAGGTAATGAATGCCTCTTAACTCCATATAATTGACAACTTGTAATTACGGACAGTAAATAACAAGTCAGATCACAGAAACAGGAGAAGCAACTTCCCTTTTCTTTTCCAGTCATCTCATGTCAAAGCAAAATGTGTGGAAATCCATCCAACCAATGAGAGCTCTTAAACAGAGGTGGAACACAAATCTTTCCTTCTGTCTGTTTGAAATCTTTAGATTTGATCTCCTTTCTCTCCTACAACATTAAATAACATGATCAGCCTCAGCTTCATAAAAGTGGAGGTAACTTTTCAAAATAAACTTTTTAACAAGTCTGCAAATATTGCATGTTGTGCAAAAAAACTGAGCGCAAGTAGCAGAAACTGTTCTGAAACTCTGCAATGTGGGATGAGGAATTCTCTTTTTAGCACAAAGCTCCAGTCTTTCCCTTTTGTGGCGTCTCTGTATATGTGCTGCTGCGTTTTTAGCTGCAGTGATTTTTCAGTCATGTGGGGGTTTGAACACAGCAAAGGTCAAACCCAAAAACAATGGAAAACACAGATGCACTGTAGGTGTATATGTGATTATTATTAGAACTCTTAACTATAGCATTTATAGATATTAATAGATACATTTGGCACATTTAACTACATGCAAACACAGACCAATCAAGCCTTGTTGAAACAACATTAGTATGATTATTACACGCAATGTTTATGTGCATCTTAATATAGTACAAAGCTTCAGAAGCTATGCTAACTCAAGTCCTTTATACAAATTAATTTTGTATAAAGGAATTACATTCTTTCCGGTTTTCCACACATAACCTTTGCTTACATTACACACACACTCTGTATGTGTATCTAACCTCACTCCCACACACTCACACTGCAGATACAGACTCACTCATACTCATTCAATAGATGGAGGACAGTCATCGATCCAGCTTTTAATTTCTGTGCATTGAATAATACAACCTTTTTTTTTTTAGCTCGTGTCGCAATCATTTAACCACTATTCATTAGGACCCAAATAAATCTGAAGTGGACGGCAACCGATATTCTAATAGGGGGATTGTTGTCATTGATCAAATTAGTCAAAAAAAAAAATCTATTACGGCCCACTCCAATATGTCTTAGTCATCATACGAATGAGATTTAAAAGAGAAAGCTTCACCTTGATCCAAAAACAGACTAATGCGCACACAGACACCCACAAGCCCGCACACACAAAAACAATCAATCACGACCAGCGTGTTGGACTGGACCAGCTCGTGACAGTTTGGGCTGCCAGACCAGATTTAGCAATTCCAGGTTTTAGCCATTTTGAATTAGTTGTAGGTTAACAGATTCTATATTCTTCACCACTAGTCAGACAGATTTTTGTAGTATTTCCTTTTCTATTGAGGGGGTTGAATTGACGTTGTCGCTAAAGCCTTTTTGCTAAATGATTGGAACATTCCCTTGGTGAGGAATCAAAGTTTCAGTGGGTGAAAGGATTGTAGGTGTAGCTTGGTGAAGTTTACTGCAGCTGATGTAATGTTGGATGTAGGCAGGCATGTGCCCACTGACTGTGGGTATTCATTTGCCTGCATGCACTGGAGTTAAATGCAAACTATTGAAGACGTTAAGAAATATCTCCAAAACGGTTTAATAGTGAAAGAAAAGTTGCTTTATTGTGTTAAATATTACTATATAAAACTTAGATCAAAGTATGCTCTCGCGTTGTTTGAAGTAATTATTATTTGTTTTAAAACTGAGGTAGGCAGTTTTTTTGTGTGTCATCAAGCAAAAATTCCATAATAACCTTTCAGCATATTGTAATTCAGGTGGTCTGGAAGAGCACTACGCTTGTGCACCTCTCCTTGGCTCTGTATTCAGACTTTAGAAAATGAGGAACGTGACAGGCGCTTTTTCAACCAATTACAGGTCATTCCAGAGATGGCTTGTCCCCACTAGCAGCTCTTTGCTAAGTTTTTTTGCGACAGGTGACGTCACTACGAGCTGAAGGGGCTGTTGAAACCACTGGCGTTCCTTAACTGGCCTTAAAAAAGAAATAATAGCAAAATAAAATGCAAGACAGAGCAAAAAATGGGGTGGAGTCTGCAGCAGAGTTGCTTGCCAGGTAGTTTCATGCTACAGCTAGCTTGACTGCAAGACATTGCCTACCCCAGCTTTAACCATAACAAAGACAAATTGACAGGACAGGTTCAGATTTTCAAGCCTAATGCAGTTCTTATGTGCCATATGTTCTCTAAAAAAACACTTGTCTGTTGTTAGGCACAAACACACAAGTGATGTGATGTTGATGGACTGATGGGTCGAGCATAGCTGTGAGTAAAAACATTGAAATTTATTGTTTCGATTAGTTGATCAAAAGAAAATGAGTTTCCAAATATTTTGACAGACTGGCATTTTTCAAGCAAAAAGGTAAAAATTTGCTGGTCCTAGCTTCTTAAATGTCAGGTTTTGCTGCTTTTCTTTGGCATCTATTATGAAGAGTCTCTGAGGTTTGAAGTTTGTTGGGCAAAAAAAAGAAATTAGGACTTTGTGAAGCTGTAATAAATACTTTTTGCAACACTTTTTGACATTTTATTACCAAGCTACCAAAGCTCTGAAAGGCAAGTAAGATTTTTTTTTTAATCTTGTATGAATGAGATACTAACTTGTACATATAAATTAGTATCTTATATGAACGAGGAAAAAAAACAACTCTCACTTGCCGGTCAGAGCTTTCATACTAAGCAGATTATTTGGTATGGTAATGATTAATGAAAATGATTGTTGGTTGCAGCCCTATTTTACACTTGAAGATGGGATTACACGGGGTAAAGGAGTGTTTTGGTTGGTTTTTTTTAAAGACTTTTAAACAGAAAGAGAAAAGCTATCTGTGCCTTTTGTCTTTTTTTAGAAGTTACATAGCTTTGCTTTAACTAAGTCATTTCCATGCATAAAGCTAAACAAGCCATAACTATTCTGGTGGTGGAACAGAATGCAACATCATGCATGACTAGCCAACCCTGAAAATTAGATTGTATAGAAGCATCAGATTTGAATTTTTGTTGTTTAGAAGGAAATTACTGAAATTACTGTTTTTTTTTGTTTGTTTTTGTTGTTTTTAATTTGTGGTCTTGGTTCTGTTTGACCATGTTTCACATTCCAATGCGCACTATATGACCTTGTTATATGTATAAACTTGTACCTAGCACTTCGCCAGTCCTTGTACTTTTTGTCCTAATATCACTAACTCTTTTCTCAGTAGCCCACTTCCCATACCAAGTGCACATCCACACAGCTCCCCCACAAAAGAAGAGTGTCTTGTTGGCTAAGCACTTTAAGCACTGCTGCATATGTAAGTGTCAGCACTGTGGAGATGTTAATTCCTCGGCTTGCTAGCATGGATAAACAGGGAAAATAGCTTCTACATTATTGGATTCACTCTGCACAACAACTGTCCCCATAAGCCTTAATTTTCCTGCACAGCTTTATATTTGGCAGAGGTTTCTTGCAACAGCATGGTGAGTAGCTGTGCAGAGGTTTTATGGTGCCTTGCATCACTTTATAGTGTTCAATTATGGCTGTGTCTCAGGTGCTTAACTCCCACTATTTAGTAAATCCATTGTTGGCAGCTGGGAATTTAGCATTAGCATGTAGCGCACAAAATTATACATATTGCCACTGAAGTGAAATGTTGGTGTTTACAAGGACAGGGACATTGAAATGAGTTTGTTGTAATACAAATCACTTGGCTCAGAAGCTATGCTTGTAGCGCCCCCCCCTTAACTAGTTCTTAAGAAGTGCCAGAGAATCAAAACTACTTCAAAAACTAATGTAACATGCCGCTGCATGGACTGTTTTTCATTAGAAAACCACCGTAATCAAACATTTAACATTCAGAAAAATAAATATGTCCTATTATAAGTATTTTATCCATGATCTTTGCCATCTTTACAATGGAAAAAAAATCTGTTGTATTGAATTTTTTTTATTTTATTGATCCCTGTTAGCTTTTAAAGGTGCAATAAGAAATAAAATATTATGATGTGTTTGTATGCGGTTGCCTTCAGCAGATATGCATCAACATTAGCATTCATATGGAGTCATGTTTCTGGCCACCTGTCGAATGCAAGTCCAATAGTTATTCTCTTTTTAGCTCTGTTTTGCTCTACGCTCACTCCTGAGAGATATATCTGGCTCATTAGCTATTAAATGCATCAATATATGCAGATCGTACTGAGAATCTTTACTCAAGTAAAAGCAAAAGATTGCCTGACTTTATTCTCCATTTTAGGGTGAGTGTCAGTGGAAAATAACCTGAGAACTTTTTTTTAAATAAACTTTTTTTTTTAATGACATAGATTAGCAGGCTGGCTAATCGATCATAGCATCATAGATTTACTTTATCCATAATAAATTCATATAATTAACATTAGTGTGTATGTTGTCAGAAGAAGTTAGGGATCGTCTTTAGAGGCTGCATCTTGTTCTGGGTTTTTCTCCGCAATTATCACATTGTGGTCGAAAGACAGATGGTCCTTCTTCCTCTTTTTGGCAACCTCCAGCAATGCATCTGCAGTAGAGATGCACTTTGAACGCTCTTTCCCCCTCTACTCAACAACCATTTTTAAGGAGGAGATAAGTTGTAACAAAGGTTTTTTTTGCAAAGGTGGTGAAGGAACATTAAAAAAAGTACTCGTTTGTCAAAAAAACAAGTTTTTTACTCGTGCGTTGCTTGTAATGCACTACCCACCCCAGACTAAACGTCCTTAAAATATGTTCAAAAAGCTGACACAACCTACTCAACTCACCGTAACTGAATTATGAGACTATGTCACATAGCGTTACACGATTTCAGCTGCGCATGACAATTGCAAAAAGATCTGTGAGAGGTAATGTCAGCCAAAGTGTTGTGCAGTGGGACGCCAGAATCACAACTCTGTAAACAAAGACCCTTAAATTTTACCAAATATCTTCAGATAATAGCTGACATTTTTGACTTTGCAGTGCTCATGTCATTTTAGGTAAGTTAATGTTCAATCAGCCAGTCGGTTGTGATATGCGGAAAACATTTTAAAACTAAAATCTTAACTGTACAACATAGAAGTAGTTTAGCAGCCGTCTTCATCCCTATAGGCTTTCTGCGACTGAGATGCGCGCTCATCCACAATGTTTACTAACATAGAATTGGTCTGTAGTGTAAAGTGTAACCGAAGCAGGGTACTGAATCCTCAAAGTAGTCAAAATGATAAAAGAAAAGGCTCGCACAGCATGCCTAATTTACTTCTTAATTGCCACACAGACGTTTGGAGCAAGCTACCCTTTTTTCAAAAAGTGACAGTAAAGACCTGCAGTCAGAAGTACAAAAGGAACACTGGCGGACTCAGGGTGTTTGACAGGCAGGGACGAAAATAGTTAAAAGGGCACTTATAGTACGCAGTGGGACACCAGTGCACAAAAAGTCATTGGGCACTTTTCCACATTTATCCATTGTAAAGGCATTGAAGGGCACAACAGAAGGGACCTCATCATGTTTTTTCTACCATAGGGGCATCCAAGAGGGCACTTTGGCAGTGTTTTTTTTTCCAACATTAGGGTCAAAGAGGGGGCAATTAACACACACACACACACACCCATTTCTATAATTGACCTCACTTGTGTTGACTGTCAAATTATCAGTACACACAGTAGAAGGACGACTTGCTAAACACCCGTGTGGCACGTTAATGTAAATTTGATGTGTTGTCCTCGCCTGTCTCTCTCATTCTCACTGTATGTTCACCAGCTAGCTGCTAGCTTTGCAATCTGCCATGCTGAGTGGGCAGGATACAATGTTTTTGAGAACTTTTTCACTGAAAACAGCTGCTTGCTGCTGCAGGAAAAGTTGCTGAAAACAAGTGAAGTTGTGGCCTTGGAAATTAAAAAAAAGCTGAAGGATAATCTACTGCTTGGTAGAATTAGATGATAATTATAAGGGATTTTGTCCCCGTGAGTGCCTACTTTCACACACAAGTAGCCATGTTATCAAGCTAATTTAAAAATATTGATAGCAATTGTAAAATCGCAAATCTGATCTGATGTTTAATTCATGCAAAAGCTTTTCCTCTGTCCCCTGATTTAGGTTATTGCCGTGAAAAGGATCCCAAACTGTTTTCCTGTTTATAATGTGAATTTTAATGGTGATGTTTGTGTCATGATGAGAGTGTATGTGTGTGGGTGTTGAATTTGATTTGGAAAAAAACACTTCACCTCCAAAATTGAACCCATTCTAATTTAGCAATTTAGAGGAAGCATCCGCAAAATGAGAGCAATTTTGGGAAATTCCTGGAAGGATACTTCATTTGAATTGAAAGCTTTTTTACCTGACAGCGGCAACGTTATCTCTGTCTAGAG
>JAQFJA010000016.1:9014385-9033049 GCA_029874485.1 Naso brachycentron
ATATTTTCTTTAAGGACCATGTCAGCCTATTTTTGACTCCTAACAATCGCCCCTGTCTTCTTGTGTTTAATTGAGTAAATCTCAGGCTGCATTTTTTAACTCCATTCACTGCCATTCATTTTGAAACAGGGTATAGAAACACTATAGGACAAGTGACAGGTATAGATAACTCACCCTTCCAACGAGAACGTCTGCGAGATACTTTTTGTTGAGTCCAAAGTCATTATGCCTGAAAAAATAGTTCCTCTCAAGTGCTGCCTTCCCAGCTCAAATATTTGCGTGAAGACGGATTTTGAAAAGATGCTGTTTTTGATGTTGTTTCACATTTTCAGGTACTTTCTGTAACGTTTACTGAATATAAACAAAACTTTCTTTTCGGAAAAATGGGTGGGGTTTATGTAACTGAAGTGGCAAATGTTGACAAAGGACAATGACAGCGAGAAGGTCCTGAGTTTGATTCCCCTCTGAGGCAAGGTCTTTCTGTGTGGACTTTACATGTTCCCTCCATTCATGCAAGAGTTTTCCCCGGGTACTGCGCATGACTTTATGTACATGTTTTTCATGCTGGGGGCAACTGTATTGTTCTCCTGTCAGTGCCCTTGACCCAGTCTCTGGGCGGTGTACGCTGGCTACCCACTGCTACCTAGAATAAGGATGCGTCAAATCTCACTATGTTGTAATTGAATGTGGGACAATGAAGACTTCTTCTTAACTCTGCAACAGCACAATATTTGAATTAAAATGTCATTTTGAAACACACACATTTCTCCTTTGAATACTGCACCTCCATATTACAATTTTGATTAAAGTTTGATTAATTGTGCAGCCCTAAGATTACAAATTAGAATATCAGGCAGTAGGAGATTTAGACGAGATCTTTAATTTTGAAATTCTAGAAACCTGTTCGACTACAAAACATCTTTTCAGCCTTGTTGGAGACTTTAAATCTCTACACCCTCCCACAATGCTTTGCATACCCAACACGGTTGCCCATAGCATCAACCATTCAAGTTAGTTTGACCATAATGGCCTGTGATGACATGAGCCCTGCCAACTTTTGGTTCTGTTATCTTAAAGCCCTGCCATTTGTTTTCATAGTGTGATCCTGGCCGGACTTTTTGAAATGATGCAAAACAGGTCATTTGAATGGAAAGTGAGTGAAATCCTTTTGGCCGACGTCAGCAGTGTTCTTGAGTTTGAATTCCGTCCAGTGATAGTTGACTTTGCACGTCTTTGTTGTTGCGTCCTGGGCAACTACGATCAGCAAGCAAAGCAACCTGGCTTTAGGATGCTGGGCAGAGCGTCAAAACCCTCTAAACGAGCAAATTATTTAAAAGGCACACATTGCTTGATGCAGTGAATGGCTGATAATGACAAATTTGTTGACCCTCCGTGCAAATTGCTGTTGTCTTGACAACAGCAGCCTTTTGGAAAAGGTATTTGCTCAGACATGTTTGTGGTCATTTTGTCCCAACAGGCGGAGAGTTCATGTGAAAACACTCCTGCAGCTGCATGAAAATGTCACTTAGTCATCTCAGCATCACTCATATGCTTGTAAAGTGGCGTTTGAGGATAAATATTGTGCAAATATCATGTGTTTATATGCCAAACTCATTAAGTTACTTGACTATTGTTGTATTAAACCTCAAAGAAATGTACTTACAATCATTTATGTGTTCTTTAAAGACTAGTGGTATTTAGGCCATATGTGTATGAGGTAATTTCAGAGCAGCATGCAACACTAGAGCATTTTCTTGTTTTGTTCCTAACTTAGGTAGCTGTAAGGTAGCTGTAACCTTAATTATTTACAGTGTCCTCAAGTTCTTTAGGAGATATATTTATCTGTGTGTGGTGGTCATGCTTAATCGGCATATATGTGCATGTCAGCTGGCGTGTGTATACATGCAGTAAATGTGCATGTTCTTCTGCTTAATGTGGTGTTTGCTGGGACACTGTGCATGTCCACCCCCTCCACCTCTCTCAATACAATTTTCATGCCTTCAGTGGCTCTACATGGCTCTCTGGAACTGCATTATCATAGTTACAGCAAGACTTGGGTTCCTCACACGTCAATGCATTTTTAAATGCTGCATATTGTGTATCTCAAGAGGGAATATTAGCATAGCTAACAGTGCTAAGATGTTTTTTTTTACACATACACATAACTGTAAAAATCAGTTAAACAACATTTCATTTAAAAGTTAAAACAGGTTGATGGGATAGGTCACATCTTTTGATTATCTTTCTGTTCAGTGTGAAAATAGAGCCAACATCTATTTAGCTTAGCTTTGCACAACAACTGAAAACAGAGAAAAACCGCTAACAAAATCTGCCTTCCAGCGCTTTCAATGTTTAAGAACTACGCCGTAGTCAGACTACATGATATAGCCTTACAATAGCCCAACTGGGAAGTTGAAGTGGGTCAGATGGGCTCGGAAATGATCAATGAGCATCGGGGGCAACAATCGATCACTTTATCTTGTGTCGTGTGTCATAAGGGATGACAACCGACGCTGCACCTCGGACGCCTCATGACGTTACGACAGAAAGACTAGGATGTTTGATTTTTTGTTTACCTCCCATGATGGCTTGTCTGTAGTAGTAGTCTGTAGCGAGCGCTTCCTTTCTGGTGACGTCACACATGTCATGAACTGTAAATGATGACTGACCGGTCTGCCAATCCACCAGAAATGGCATTTCGAGGGAATCTAACTTCCGTATCATGACGTCTTTCTGGTATATACAGGCGGGACAGAACTTTGGGTGGAATTTACTTGGACCATTGAAAAGTGGGATCATAACAAACATGGAGGATTGCAGTGATACAGTAAGTCATGTGGAGGTAGAGACTAATGTTAGCCCTCTCCCTATGATGGTGGCTTGCATCCTTCATCGCTCCTGTTACTGGAGCAGGAATGGCAGGAGATGGTGGAGAGGGACAAGAGGAAAAGAAAGTTGCCCTTGGATTAAGGCCATTTATGTTTGAGCCTTTGGCCCCTTTTGATATCCAGTGATACTGTTGATTTTATTTGTTGAAAATGCTCTGGGCAAGATCACAAAAGTCACCTTCTGACAGAAGGAAAATGTGATTGCAGTGTGATACAAAAACATAAAGAAACTAATTTTTTGTATTTTTTTGACTAATAGCCATATGAGCAGGGACGTGATCTATAAGGATTGAAAAGATATTTTTCATTTCAGGTGGACTTTAACTTTGGTATATTGGAGTGATTTCCAGAAAAATACTCTTTGTAACAACTTGTAGTTTTTCTGCCCACGATTCTGTCTCTTACACACACAAACCCACATTGTTATTGCTTGTCACAGCCCACCTCTGCAGTTTTAGACAGCAGTGCAGGTGAACATCTCACTTGTCTTGATTGGTAGAAGCAAGAGTCCCTTCGATAATGGTGCCCCCTAACCTGCCTCTTGAGTCTGACAGAGAGACTGGTAAATTTGGATGGAGCTATTTTGGTATAAGAAGGGGTTACTGGGATGTTAGCACAAGTGTCTTGTCATGTGCCCGGCTGCTCTCCTGATACCTGCCCTGACAGTTTGGGTGTCGTGATAAAACAACACCCTTGACAGCGAGCTCACACAACACCTCCATGGTCTCTCTCCATCATCTTCTATCTGGACTCTCTCCCTTCATCCCAGTGCGTCTTCCCATTGCCCCCCCCCCCAACTCCTCCTCATCGTGACCGTTTATGCTAATGTAAATGAACGGGACGATCTGTTGACGACGATTAGATTCAAGAGCCGCTTCACCTCTGGGGGCTACGCTGATATCATCTGACATGACAGAAGAATCCAAAGCAGCACACTGGCCCTAATGTGAAAGACACTGATGTTACTTGACCTCCAAGGCATTGGGTTAGAGATATGGTAAGTGGATACTGAAGTCAGTCTTTGCAGCCACATGCTGATTTAGCAGAAGCTGTTCAAAATGTCTGGAGTCCAGAGAGAGGTCCGCTAACTTGGAGTGTTTTTCCACTTTGGTTCTTGGAAAACTGAGCCTCCCTTGAACTTGCACCCTTGCCTGTCCGACGCTTTGGCTCCAGCAAGGTGTGCAGCTCTAATCAGCTCTGTTTGATGTGATGAGGCGGCGGGCTTTACGGAGGAGCCAAGATCTCTCAGGACATTAAGGGGAGAGGAGAGGGAGGAGAGGACGAGATTGCTGCCGGTCTTTTTATAGAGGATCACTCCATCTTGTCCTTTTTAGCTCACTCATTAGTTCTCGCTTCCCCCCGGAGGGTGATTCTCTCTTTATGTCTCTCACCAAGACCAAGGCCGCTTCCCTCACTTTGGCGAGGAACCTGTCTGTCTATGAGCTAACCAAATATGATTCCCCAGCCTCTCCGTCATTATCAAATCATAGTCAGGAGGCACCTGTGTGGTCGGAGCTACTTCTGCTCTGGCAGGTATGGAAAAAAGAAATCATCCGAGAAGACGGAGAGGCAGACAGATGACTTATGATTGCACATGCTTTCTTTTGTTGGCAGTGAAGGCTGTGAAGCCCCTGACATGCCTTTTCTTCATTTTATTTCCTGCATTTCCTCCATTTCCTCTCTCCCTTTGGCTACAACCTGTGAAATCAGACATCCCTCTGTGTCCATCAAAAAATAACCAACAACCTGCAACTGGCTGTCAGGGGAGTTCGCCGCCTTACAGCCAGCGTGCACGCTGAGGTAATCAGAAGTTGTCAAACGTGAAGTGTCCTCTGCCATGACTGAGAGTGCGCTCCATGGTTGCCTGTCCAACGTCAGAGCTTTGGCTACGGTGTAGGTGTACTAATGGCCTCTTTATCAACGGGGATCATTAAATAATGTCCTGCGACTGCATATTTGGCAGCAAAGTTGTTGTTTAGCAGAGGAAAATAGAGACACAGATGGATAATAGGAGCTTGTTGTCAGTGCCAGCCTCCCAGCCAACCCAGTAGTGTGATGGAGCACTTTCATACACTTTCATGACCTCTTATGATTATACATCATTCTCAAGTACATCGACCGCTGTTCCTTTCACATATTCCCAAGTGGTTTATGAACGTTTAATTTACATATTTGTGCTCCATATGCAAGGCCGCTCCGAGGGGAGGGGAAGCGCCTGTCTTATAAAAACACAACCAGAGAAATTATTGATTTGCATCTGTTTATCCAGGATGAGGCGGAGCACCTCCCCGCTGTCAGCCCAGCGGCTTGGATGTGAGGATCCCAAAGGTGCCATCGCTCCCGTCTGTCCTTTTTACGGTGGCTCTAAACTGTGGACAGGGGCTGCAATCTGTTTTTGCCCTCCCTTGAAATGTATTTACAGCCCCAGCTTGGCGATAAAGCTTACAATTTATGACTTACTTTTTAATTAGAAATAATGTCTTGTAGAGTTTAAGTGATGGATGGTTCAATCAATATATAGACTGGCCGGCCCAATGATGAACGTCCCTATTGACAGCGTGCAGAGTAGCCTAACTTAACACTTTGTCTTTGAGAGAAATATGCAGTGTTTTGTTTGCTTATGGAAACAGTATACTGTCCTTTTCTATGCCTCTCCTCATTCTTTCTCCTTTCATTTCACTGTCTCTTGCCACTCTGTCAACACTTTCTCTTCACAGGCAGCATTCTCCCTTGAATGAATCAACCTCCCCTGTCACAGTGTATTTAGGCAGTTATTTTACCTTAGTGAAACCCCATTGTGTTGTGTGCCACATTTGCGCAGGTTTAAATAAAATAAGTGTTGGAGGTGGATTCTCTTGAATGGAATCTGACAAGCTGGAAGGAATGCAATTCTCAAATAGTTTTTTTTAATGGGTACAGCAATTTCTTTCTTTATTCCCTTTTCTCAGGTTCAGAGAAAAGAGAAAGCATAAAGGATTTTCAAGTAGAATAATTAAATAGGAATCAAGTCAATGGGATTTGTTTCCTGCCGCTGCAGATGATTGCGTAATATACACCAGGGATAGAATTATAGTACTTGACAACTGAAGTTCAATTTTGTCACTTGTGGCTTATTCTCAAACAGTTTAGTGGCTTTTCATTTTCCAAGTATTTCTTAACAGTGATAAGTCACAGGACCAGTGTTGAAATTCTGTCACTACATGAAAAATGTCATTTTGTGGCCGACTGATGATGAGTTTTTTTTGATGTTCAAGAAATGTTGGACTGTTGCTGGGCAGATTCTTTCTTCTTCTTTTACTTATTACTTTGAGTACATGACAGATCGTTCAGTCTGTAAAATGACAGAATAAAGTGGAAATTGCCTCCAAATATCCAAGAACCCGGGGTGCTGTTTGCAAATTGCTTGTTTTTTCTCACCAACACTTAAAAAGCACCAACATATTTACTCTACAACTATTTCACAAAGAGGAAATTTGCAGCCTTAAGTATTTTAGAAACTGGAGTCACAAATTGTTGCAGTTTTTGCTCGATACATGCGAACAATTAAATGATTATTGAAACTCTTGCAGAGTGATTTCATGTGGATTGATAAAAACACATTTCTGCCATGATAAAAATGTTTTTTGGGCTAATATGTATTTACTCAAACATCTCGGATATTTAAAAAATTTTGGAATTTGTGGACTCCCAGTGGTATTGTTGTTTAAAAAAAGCACAGTTGTAGACTGTGAGTAACTCAAACAAAGCATAGCTAGCACCATTTTTATATGGAGTGTCAATGTTTTCTACATAAAAGCATATGTTATTATGATGATCTTTGATAAACAATCAAGTTAAAAATCTACACAGAGGAACTAAAACTTAAAAAGTTTGTCCATTTCTATAAAATCAGTCCAGCTAGTAGTATACATAGTAATGGTAGATAAATTAGACAGGCTCCAGTTAGTGAAGTTAATTAGAAACTGTAAGAAACATAGGCCATGTGATATTTGTGTCCTTCCTTCACTCATTAACAGCTGCAATGTGATGCTTCCTGCCACTGCTCAGACCTACCTCAAAGACAACACTCAGAAACAGGATACACTTATCCATACTCATGCACACACACACGCACATACTAACACACACCGACATAATATCAGCTGTCCTCTAAGACCAACCACAGTGCCTTTCTTTCTCATTGATTAGTGTTGCATTCACTGCCCACGGCAGGCAAAAGCCTTAATAATGACTTTATGCTTTATTTTCACGGTCTCTGGACTAGAATAACCTTGAATGACATGGATCCTGTGCTATGTAGCTTGACAGTTCCCCTGAGTCAATGGTTAACTGTTGTTTGGCGATTCAAAGCATCCAGGCTCTGTCGCAACTGACCGCACTTCTGTAGATCTTGACCTGGGTGCGTTGTCTTCACCCCCCTCGGCCTCATTTTCACTCATTTCTCCATTCCTTCATTCCGCTGGCATGTCTGAGCTTATCTGCCTCCTTTGTGCAACATAAGCTTGTAGATAAGCGGTATATTGGGCCGGGTTACTCATGTCTGTCTTGTTCATTCATCAGAATCCTCTAATTCCCCCCAGAAACCTATTTCCCGAGCTGCAGGTGGCCCATGTTGTAACACGCAGGGCATGCCTGATCTCTCCAAAGCAAACATAGACATTTAGTCACTGCTGCTGCTTTTGTATTCCCTACAAGTGATGGTAATGCCCTGATATGTATGTGCACTGTGAGTGCACATATGACTAATCTCAGAGACAGTGTAAAAACATGCCAGCGATAGGTACGCAGCTTTAGCCGAGATTAGCCTCGAAGTCGGGAATTATTCATTTGTTGTATTTGCCTCCTCTTTATATCCTGGTTGACAGATAGGTGGCATGTACAAAATAAACAGAATCCTACGGGAAGCTTTTACAGTGGTTATCCAAAAGGCCTAAAGCCCACAGGTGTCTCCTCCAGCAGGCTTAGTCGTACTCAAAGCATGACCCAGTTCTTGCATTTTCATGACATGCGGTACAGTGACTATGTAGCAGGAGGGTTTTATTGGGAATGGTTACAAACCTGAGTAAGAGTAATGTCCTGAGACTCCAACCAGTCCTGTTCACCGGTCAGGGTCACCGCCGACCATGATCTCTGTTCTGGGCAGTTAATTAGGAATTAGAACATGGCACGACCCTCAGGATGTTTTCCATGGTTAGAATAATGAACACCTGGAAAAGGCGAAGAGCAAGAGCGGGAGAAAAAATCCTTTGCCGTGTGAACTAGTCATTCCATTAAGACTTTTGAACTCTGGTGGCCTCCATAATTACACATCAGCCTTTTTTCTCGTTTTTTTTTTTTTTTTTCCCCCTACATGAAGGTATTTTCTGATTCGTTTTTAAATGATTTAAAGGCATGAGGTAGTGCTCTCCGGCCAGAATAATTGGATTCCTATTTGTCATGTGATCTATGGGCATAATACAGTAAGAGATGCACTGAAATTTACTAAGCACCGATTAGAATTAATGCAATCCTAATCAGTGCCACCGAAATCCTTTGCAAACCAATTTAACTCTCCTCACTCTTTACATTAATTAGATTGCTGTAATTTAATAATTTGATGCTTTTTTTTAAGTTTGCCTGATTGTTTAGCACCCTTCCTTGATTTTATTAAGCAATTTATTAAGAAGCCCCCTGAAAAAAATGCTGCAGAGCATGAGAAAGCCTGCCTCGCTATCCACATTGCATCGTGTCACACAGTTTTTGCAAATGTCTGTCTGTATCAGACCTTAAGTCAGGGTAAAAATACAATTCTGAGGAAAGTATGACTGGAGATAATGCGAGTAAAGGAAAAGAAAATATGTTTTTCAGAAATGCACCCTGTTGTTTATGCTGTTTGAATGAGTTTTGAGCCTTGCCTAGCTGTAAATTCCTAGTGAGATCTGTCTTGCCTGGTTATATCTAGTATTCCATTTGTATCGGGAAAAACAAAAACTGTCTTGGCGCTGTTTGTGTATTCAGTGAGGAATGCAGCACAGGTGGAGCGTGGGTTCCATGGCTAAAAATACAGAGTCTAAAAATTACATATGCACGCTCTCTTAAAGAAAAAAAAATCCAATTTAACCTATAATTCGCATATTGCTTTCCTGGTGCAGCTGGTGTGTTCATGTGGGGCGGCTGTGATTTTAACATTCTCCCTGTGTATAGGGCCCGGTGTTGCTCCCGTCTGCCATATCATAATCATTTGGCCCGATGCCTTGATTTAAATTGGTGGATTGTTCCACAACGAGAAGGCAGAGTATGATACATCTGCTCACAGGCCACATTATTTTATCAGCTGCATTTGCAGGTCACGGTGCAGCGTAGAAGGTGGTGTTTTTTTCCCCCCTCTGTCTGTGCTGGCAGGGAGTACGCCCCAGTACACACAGTCCCTAGATACAGTCTGGCAGGCCGAGTGAATCATCTTCCCGTCACAGGTGGAGGAAATACAACAGCGGGACTGGCAGTCCAAAGGTGGCGTCTGGCCCGCTGTTGAGTGAGGTGTTTGGCTTGCTTGCTTTCGCTGGAAATGTGGATATTTTTTCTCATGCTGGAGAGGCAAAGCAGACAGGCAAGTTTTTATTTCTCTCTGCCCAGAAAATGTGAACCAGTGACACTAAAGATTTTAAGATATCTTTTCAAAATTACACTTCAGATTGTAAATACATGTAGCATTAGTCTGTTTGTGTGTGTGTATATGCTCTGAGCCATGCTTGTTTGTTGGTGTGTTTAGCCGTGCATTTCTTTAAGTGTGTGTGCTTCTCTCGCACTCTTCGTGTGCGTTTGAGAGGCTGTTTCATCTGAGCTCTTGTAGGAAGGTGGTTGCGAGGGCTGCTGATCAAAGGCAGAATCCTCGGGGCCAACGAGGGCCCGGCGCGAGCAGCAGATGTTTCCCGTCTCTGTTAGCGCCTCAGTTAGAGCTATCCTTATTTAACCAGCTCTGGCTAATGGCCCTCGCCGGGTGTTGAATACACCGGATCACTTTTCTCCTCTTTTGTGCGTGGAACATGGGACAGAACGTGAAACCCTTTGGATATCTTTGTTCCTCTGTGACACTCTTATTGTGCTCGTTGGTGGATTTCTGGCCAGAAAAATCCCTTTCACAGTAATTGGGTGTGAATGAAACACTTGCGCTCGCCTATTGTCTATAGTATAGTCTTGCATTCAGGCCAGTGGTTAAACAAGCCAAAGGAGAAGGCAGAGAAGGGTGGTGAGAAACTGGGCGGGGGTTGTAAGAAGTGTATTGCAAAATGAAAGAGATCAAGATAAGAGAGTGCTAGAAAAAGAATGCTGAGTTCAGGCATTGCTTGCTGAAAAAAGAGGGGAGCAACAAATATTAACTGCAAAAGCAAAGGGAGAAAAAGCTCTTTTCAGGAACAGCAAGACAACGAAATTGATTTGAAGTATGCGAGAATAAAAGCAATTTGCAAACAAGGTGCTGGAATACAAAGTGGACGAACGCATTGGTTCAACGGAAACAGAGAAGCAGGCTCTTCATATGGCGTGCAGGAGATTGATTGAGAGATTCGGTGGGCCTAATTGTGCTGTACCATCTGCCCAAGTTACAGAACCTGCCAGGCATGTGACAGTTTCCAACAGGCTCACTGACGAGCAGATGTGTGCAGGAGTGTGTATGCGTGTGAGCGTGTGTGAGTGTATTTAAGTGCGTCAATCTCCCTTTACTTTGTAATCACGTCTTTTCTTTATGGGAATTAAGACAAGAATTCCTGTCTTGAATTCAAGCGAAGTGACAAATGCAAATACACATTGTCCTATTTCTTTATTCTTGTTTTTTACATAATTAAATCTTCCCATGTGTGGCCCTTTATTGTGTGCTTTATTGTTTGTCGGATCTATCCGAGATGTTTGAGTGCTCATTGATGCTGTCAGTAAAGCTATTGATATAACAGCCTGACAAATGTCATATGCACAGAATGAATTTCCATAAATCAATCAACCATTTCTCTTCTTTCACTTTAGCAACAAAGCAGATCTCCAGTGGAATTAAACAAAAGCAACTAATGAAAATGCTCCACACAAAACATAAATACTAATTCATCCAATTAATTCATTCAGCAGTCAGTGAGATGGCTGATGAGGGAATATTTGCAAACCAAAAGTGCAGTCATCATAACCAGGCAGTGATCAAAATCCCCACAGGAAATATATTATTCGTTCAATCAATTAGTCCACTGAGATTTGTCATTTTAAAGAAACAAGCTGACATTTTGGCAAATATGCTCATTTGGTGTGTTGCTGAGAGTTAGATGAGTTGATCGATACCTTACAACATGAAGCTAATGCCTGCAGGCGGTTAGCTTGCGCAGCACACAGACAGACAGACACAGGTAAAACAGCTAGCCTGGGCCTCCTAGCTTGCTAACTACCATGTTACATTTTTTTAATAGATTCAATTGAAGTCTTTTTTAAAAGATATTTTTTGTGGCTTTTGTGCCTTCACTGATAGGACAGCTGAAGGCTTGGACAGGAAATCGGGGCGACAGAGAGAAAATAACATGCAGCAATGGGTCACAGGGTGGAATCGAACCTGCGGTTGCCACAGTGAGGACACAGCCTTTGTATATGGGGCACCCTCTTTATCAGCTTAGCTACCAGGGTGCCCCTCCAATCAAAATCTGATTGCATACATCACAAAGTCCGACAGTGCATCCCCCCAACACTGATTGATGCCCCACAATATGAAGCTAATAGCAGCAGCTGGTTAGCTTGCGAAGCACAAAGACAAACACAGGAAAAACACAGGAAACAGCTATTTGGGCTGTCCTAGCTTACTAATTACCTTTTAAAAAAAACCTTTTTCACAATAAATTGATATCTGATAAAGGACGAAAAAAAATGATAGGTAGATTTGTTCCAAGCTAGCTGCATTCCTGTTTCTCTGCTAACCTAAGCTAACTGTTTGCTTGCTCTAGTTTCATGTTGAAAAACAAAACGATGACCTATTTCTTTAAGCATATTTAATCCTTCATGCATTTCTGTTATACCCCATTTCACCAATAGCCTGCATGCACAAACTTGTCTTTTCCCAATTGGACAGATTAGCTTGTAGCGCTGAAGATTCCACAAGCACAAGAGAGTGTTTCTTGAAGCTTTCAAGGCCAAAATCTCTTTACGCATAGGCACCAGTGAGTAAACACAACAAACAACAGGAATCTGTTTAATTAATGAAGCTACACTACACTGCTCTTTACTCACAGGTACTAGAGGCTGACTTTTTTTTTTTTTTTGGGACTCCTATGGGTCACGTGATTCTCGTGGGATTCCCGCAGGATGGGAGTCATTTTTACCATCCATCATGAGATTGGGACAGGACAGGAAATTAAGTCAACGGGAGAGGGCGGAAACGGGAATTATAATGACAATGGTTTAGGTGTATATACAAATTAGAGTGCCTTGAACCATAAAAAAAAAAAAACACGTACAATATATGAATAAACGCTGTTTTCTTTATTGTGAAGATAGTGGTAGTCATTTTGTTGTCTTTTTGGTATCCTTTTTTTCTTTCCTACCTCTCTGTTCTCTGGGTGCCAGTTAGAAGCACGGGAGCAGGATGAGACAGAATTTTTATTTTTTTTAAACTCCCACTCTGTCTGGGATTGGGACGAGACAGGAATATTGTTGTGGGAGTGGGATGGGACAGGAGTGAAAATTCCCTCCCGTGTCACCCTCTTACAGGCAAATCGCTTAAGGGGAGACAGAAGCAAGTAAGGTAAAAGAATTAGCATCGGCTGAGGTCACCAACAACTAACCTTTTACAGCTTTGTCCACTGAGTCTTAAGTATGTCATCATAATTCTTTCAGCCATATAAGTGTTTTATATATATATACTACCAGAATTCATTATAAAGTTATTAATGTCCATAAAATTTTGGGTCTGTTTTATGTAAAAATTGACATATTTCAGGGTTCATTCACAAAATGGCTTTTGCAATTGAAAAGTAAAATTTACAAGATTTCCATCCATTGCAACTCATAAAATACAGCAAGTCTGTTGTCTCCAGTCTGAACATTTAACAGCTTCTTCATTGAGTTATCAAGCTGCAGTTTCTTCAGCAAAAAAATGTTTTACGTGGAAACCTTGTAAATGTCCAACAGCGGTTCAAGCCACTAAACATGACAATAAAGTAATGGATTGTTAATTAACATGCCGAGCCACGGACTTCACTGGTCAGAATCCTAGAGATGATGTTAATGTTTTGACAGCTAGAAACGTTCTGGTTTGAAATGGGGTTCAAGAAACAAAAGACAAAGGAATCAAAAGCTCTGCCATTGATGTCATATTTTTGACTTTCATTCTGTTGTGCAGCCCAGTCTCCTTTCCTTGATTTGGCCACAGATGACAGGGAACATTGGCATGTGTTTCATATTCTGCATACTCATATCCCCAAGTCCCTTTCGTAATTATTATTCAGTAGATGCACTGTTTGGCACAAGGACAAGAGTTTGCATAATTTATGCAAGGCCGTCATCAATTTTTGAAAAATGGCTCCGGCCTTTTCTTGTGCTTTTAACTAAATAGATGCACTTCAGCCTGGACATAAAACGACCGCAAGGAACAGAGAAAACTTTATTTATATCTTTTCCTAAACTTTGAACCAATGCAGGCTTTAGAGACTATATTGGGGTTGCCATGTCCAGCTCAAGTAAATTTATTTTACTTGTTCTCCCGAGCTTGCTATGTGCTCCCATTGGGATAGCGCTACCAGAGTGTATGAAAAATTTAAAAATAATACTTTATATGGCATCTACTCTGCCCTCTGAAGAAGTCAGCTTCTCGGGTAAAGTATTCGGAGATGTGCTGGATGTGATAACATACAGCCCACTTCCACGGGATGTGTCCCTGAGGGCTCTCACCTGAGGACACTTGAGTTATTTCCAGCATATCGCTCACAGGAAGAAACCCTTTGAGAAAAAGAAACATTGTTGTTTCACATCCCAAGAGAAAGTGCTATATTTACTTCAGTGAAGAGGGGGATGATGTAAATACACCCCTTTTATTGTCCATGCATCCCACTTTTCATACCTTTCTCCCTAATCCTGGCTGTAAACGTTTTTCCGCTGCATTATCCACTGTTTTGGATTTCAGTCTGCAGCTCGGACATGGTAATCCATCCGAGTTGCCAGACCATGGAAGGGATGTTGGATCTACTTTGTCAAGGTCTTTTGTTTAACATCTCATAGAGACACAAAATTGGCATTTGTCCTTTAATTTCTAAATAGGCTATGTTTGGTGGACAGGAAACTATTATTTAAAATTCTGGAGGTAAATGACAAGATTAAATTAATCTTTCTGGCTCCTCTTCTTGTTCTTTCAGTCTCTTTGAGAACGAGTAGGAGCAGAAAAAGGTACTTTTCTCTGTTTTTTGTTTTTTTTCAAATCAGCTACGTGAGATTCCTCAGTACTTACTCAAAGATATGGTTAATCTCCAAAAATGTGATTATGGAATTATATTTCCATTATATGGAGATATTTTAAGACAGCTTTTTCCCAATTCATTTTTATAATAATTCCTATGTAAGCTGTATTTGGATAAACCACATCTTAAAAGGATCATTAATTCTCATCATATTCGAAAGATTTAATCTTTCTTGGCTGGCTGGCCTCTCATATAAACAAACTAATAGTTCGTATTTTTTAGAAAATAAAGAGTGGTGCTGCACAGCCATTTCAGTAATAATTAAAAAAGCACATTAAAATTTGCAATGTTTCCATACAGACCGAGCTCATCGGCTCATACTCCGTTTCTCTCTGTGCAGACTTAGCATTTCCATTTAGACTGCTGCTTGCATCTGTGGAGCCAATCAATAAACCAGCAGAGTGTGTTATTTGCATGGTAACTGCTGTGGAGATGACAGAAAAAGTGCAGCTGTGGAAAGTCTGGAGATGGAAGTTGCTTGACAGCAGTTTGCACTTTGACCTTCAGAAAGATCTGTTTGGGGAGTCGTGTAAATAACATAAAACTTCACTGACTTTGACTTTGCTTAATGACCGTTTGACTCCACATGGAAAATACGAGGGCAACGGCGCAGAAATATTTGAAAATGGCTTACTTGTATGTGTTCTCGCCCAATCTTTTTTTTTAACTTTTATTTTTTTCTGAAGGAAAACAGATCGATGTGCTCCACTTGGTTAGGGGACTCAAGGGATATATTCTCGTCCATGTCAAGAAGCCCCAAAAGCTCAGATTTTTGCCAAGATTTCAGGGTGCCAGACAAATATATTAGTGCGTCTCACTTCATAAGCTAACCTCCAGAGCTGCGGAATTTGAATACATACATATTAACAATGAATAATATTTGGTCATGGACGGACTTGTCTGATATCCCACTTACTCTGCAATCCATTGTGTTGTCAGATAGGAGCCTGACCATTTATTACAGCATGTAAGAACCTGTGTAGAGACAGTGATGGAGGATGCTGAATACTTAACTGTATTTCTTACCGAGCTTCAATTCAAGATAAACAAGGATAATGGCTTCAGCTAGACATCTTCACATCGTGTGTAAATCAGCAACGAGCTCGTGTTTGCAACCTGTGCTGAGCTTTTTGTGAGGAAGAAACTTTAAAAGAGTAAAAGCAATAGCAGGAGGATATTTTTCCGCCTTTTTCCAGCTACCAGAGGCAGCTTGAGTTTATCCTTTTGTCCATCAGTTTACAAACAACGCTGCTGAAAGAGGATATGAAGCCATATGGCGCTCTGAACCCTCAAACTACAGCCGTCGAAGTGCTAAGTGCTTCATTTTTCACACTAGCACGGGGTCCGTTGTATTTATAATTCATTTAGCGGAAGGGCACGCTTCACACGGTAGAAGGGACATTATATGAATTTTTAAACAATTAAACACCCACAAACTGCGGCGCCCTGTCTCTGCTAATACACTACAAGGTTTTAAAATTTTTTCCCTCGCTGTTTGAAGATGTGACCCAGGATATGTTGCCCTATTAGAAAGCAATAACGGATAAATTGCTTAGCTGAAGTACAATAAAAGAGTGCTTAGAAAGACTGCAGGTGCTAAATCATTTCATTTTTAATCGTTCAAATATGACACATTATTAAAGTTTAGAAGCCTGTTTTTTCTCATGACCTGCAGGGTGTTGCTGTGTTGATTTGGGGGGGAAGTTTCGTGTGCAAGTGTGTCTCACGGCTTTGACATTATCAGTCAATAAATTTGTGGTTGGGGTATGCTCTTAACTCTTGTTTCCTGTCATGCACAAGCTCCATATGAACACAGATGTGCATTCATGCTTCTCACACTTAATTTAGCATGTAACAAGAGCCAGGTTCGGGAGCGCAGCTTAATAACTGTGCTCTGGTGTTTAATGTGCGGGTCATGCTGTTGATTTGGTGTGCTGTGCATGTGCTCAGCGTGAATGAAGACAGATTGCGACTTTGGCATGTACACCTTGCTGCTGCACAGTACTGACATACCAATGTAGGAAGGCTGAGCTACTCAAACCCCACATGGAGATTTAGCTAATCGCTTTGAGTGTAAATACTTAAAAGCTGCAACTAATGATAATTTCTTTATCAACTAATCTTTAGATTATTTTCCCTCTTAATAGTTTAGTTTATAAAATATCAAATGATGAAAAAAAAATGTAATCACAATTTCTAAGAAACCAAAGTTCCATCCTTAAATTGTGTCTTTTTTTCCAACCAGTAGTCCAAAACCCACAGGCTCTTTATTTACTTTTACAATTGGCAAAGAAAAGCTGCAAATCGGCTAGTCAATTGATCAATTGACCAGGAGCTGCAGCTCAAAAACAATTAAATGTGGTGATATTCAGCCTTTCTTCAGCCCAGTTTCCACCAGACAGTACATTTCAGTTTGGTACAGTACTGCACGCAGTTATTTGCATTTGTGGATGATAACAAAATAATCGATCAGTCTGTACCGTCCCACTTTTTGGCACCGTTCAGTTGGGGTACAGACACACTGATATGGTACCAAAGGGGTGCCAGAGCTACATACACTGCAGTCCGTTGACTGCCAGCAGGCAAACAGCTGTTTTCAAGTGTCATCGTAGGATTGTTGATATGTGATTTTAGTAAAATTTAATACATTTTTAGGCAAAAATGTCACCATGTAGACTCCTTATATATTGTCAATTTATCTAAATGACGCCTGTTTGTAATGTGTGGCAAAGTTTTTGGACTTGTGAGGCATTCGCTTTTGATGAATCAAGGAATGAGGCATTGGTTCTCACCTGGAACTTGTGTTTTATTTCCAATCCTTTCCCCCAAAACTCTTTCTATGTAGTTTTGCTCTGACAACTGTCTCACGTATACAAATGTACTAAACCTACACTTTGTTAAAGCTAATGCTATGATTGTTGTTATTGCTGAGAGGGGCGTGTGAAGGGGGACTCTTAGGCATTAATTTAGCTTTATTTGGATTGTACTCATATCTCAATGCCATATTGAAAAGTAATTATAATACTAAAAACAAGAAGCCTAAAATGAAGCATTAATTTCTGTGTCAAAATACCTGAAGTGCTAAACAGCAGCATCACATTTAAACTAATTCTAAAAGGAACTGTCATAAATCATAATTACTTTTGTCCACTAAGTCTAATTTAATGCTTGCATTGCACATTCCAAATAGTCTTCAGCTCGCCTTCCTCCCCCACTCAGACGCACTGCTTTGTCTCACACGAGTCATTTGAATATTTAAGGGATCGTCAAAGAAACAGTCAGCGTCAGCTTGCACGGAGGAAATCACTCAAATGCACAGAGTTATCGGTCCCATTTGTAGTGAGCATTAGTGCATGGATTCAGGCTGGGATCGCTGAGGTGTGCTGCAATCTGAATAATGATTTGCAGACTCAGACTGAACAGAGGACATTTCTCCGCGTCACTCCACTTAACATGTGCCCTTTCCGTCCCGGTGACAGGTCCCGGCATTTGACAGAATATCTGCCGGGAAAATGTGTGGAAATATCTTGTGTGCTGTTGTCCTTACCAAGTGAGAATTAAAAACATGTGACATTTAAAGGCAAAGCTACAACATACGCCATTTAAAAAAAAGGAGAAGAGATGCATTGCTCAGTTTTTTTGGCACATCGCATGAAAAGGGCAATGAAATAGGGATTTAAAATAAAGTGCGGTCTGAATTAGGCTTTCAAAGTCAACTTTGCAAACCCTCGTGACAGTGTCCTCTGACATTACGTCTGCTTCATCATTATTTTCGCATTAGTCTTTGTGACCTTATTTTCATGATGATTCAGAAAAATCTTTGTAATATTCGCATAACAGCTAAAGCACAGTGTGCCCGTGCACAGTGGGAACGTACGCATTCTGGGAATGCATTTTTGTCTGATGTCTGAATCAGCTCTGGGCAATGTGCGAGGTCAAAGCAGATGCCACCTATATGCAGATATGACTGCGGCGATTGGAGCAGAAATAATTGCAATTCACGCTCGTGGGCTTTTCCTTTACACAGTTTAGACAACAGAAAACGGGAGCACAGCGGTTCACGTTGCCTTCATCAATCACCTCAGAGACTCAGTCGCTGTGATGTGTCAAAAGGATGAGAGGCATGATTCTCAGTGATGGGGATGTTAAAAATTGAAGCTTCTGAGTTGATGGCATCAGGATATGTTTGGGGAGGAGGTGCCATTAGAGCTGAACCAGTGAGGAAAGTCATCTCACAGGCCCACTGGCTATGTTTACATGCACACAGGAATCCAGGTTATTAAGGGAAATCAGGCATGGAGGCAGGAAATAAGAAATACACTT
>JAQFJA010000016.1:9107125-9118850 GCA_029874485.1 Naso brachycentron
AAAATGGTGTTTTCATGTAGTTCGTCCAGCAGAGGGCAGTCCATTGTTTAATTGGAAATAAATGAAGTGTTTACTGGTCAGTGCACTGATGTTTGGAATAAATTTTACTAAATATCCTGCCTTCACTACATATCTTTGGCACACACATTTGATAACCACATTCAAAATATAAGGTACAGAATATCAGCTGAATATCGGAATTTTGTTACTCCCTCGTATCGGTATCAGCATTGGCCCTAAAAATCCCATATTGGTCCGGCCCTATTACAAATACTCTAAAATATAAATTATCTATAAAGGGACTGTCCAAATAAAGTATTACTGGTGTCTGTTGCAGTGCCTGCAGAGGTAAAAAGTGCACAGCAGTGATAGAAGAGATTTTGAATATGGGTCAAGATAAACATTAAGGCAGGGATTAAGTTTGCAATCCACGTTAAATGCACGATATGATGCTTAATCCCTCAAGAGGAAGTTATTACGAACAGTGATTAAAAGTCCAGATTTTGTCCAAGCTTGGCTTCCAGGGCAGCATTATTGAATCCAAAAATCATGTTGTCTGTCCACAAAACAAGCCAACACTTGCGTCCCAGGTTGCAAAAGGCAACATATATGTAAGCTTTTGGTTCCATCATGTCCCTTCTCCAGACTCCTCCTAGATACATCTCTTCTATCCATCTCACTCCTAATTCTATGTGACACTTAATCTGAACTTGTGTTCTCACTTGCTGATTACCCCTCCCCCTCCTTGCTAGTTCTAAACAGAATAAAGCAGAGGGAATAAGAGGGAAGGGTGCAGAGATGAGAAGCCGGCCTTGATAATTGTTTCTCAGTTTCATAGGCTTGACCTCTTATTTATTTGACTGGCATTTACTGCTTTAGAATTAACTCTTCGTAGGCGACGGTCCAGCTGCAGACAGCTGACTGGAGAGATGGAGTGAGTGGCGGAGGGTGATTGGGAGGTGGGCGCAAGTTCACGCACCCATAAAAGCTCACATGAGAGAGACTCGGCAGACCATATCTCATTACTGGGTCTGCTTGAAATGAGATGGCCCCCTTTTTTTGCTTGTCCCTCACTGGTTCGATTGATTAGTCGGCAGCCAATCAATGTTAATTAAGGTGTAGAGAATCCTTTAATTGTGGCGTATGAATCATTGTGTCAGACCCCGCCTTGACCTTCACAAGACTTAGACTGTGAACGGCCTTGCTGGGGAATAAATACCTTTTATATATTGCAAGATAATGGTGGTCCGTAAATTGAGTATAGATTTGATGAATGGCGATCCTCGCAAGCAGCAGGGCTCGTGAAGATCACATGCACAATGGGTGCTCAAACAAGAGACTGGACCGACCTTCATATCCCGCGTTTCATTATGGAAGCAGATGCAGAGCGCTGACAGATCAATACATGTCAAAACATTTAAGAGTTAATGTTGTGAGATAAGTGTTGCTATTATGTGTGGCGAGAGGCTCTCTGCATATGAAGTGGGGCTTTGATTGATGACTGCCAAAAACAAAATGGCACATGAGAACACCACCGGCAACCATAGTTGTGTTTTTTAATGAAGACCTACATCTCATGTTTCAGCTGATTTCGCACTCAGTTGATTGTGTCTACCCCCCCCACCACCCACCACCCTTCCCCACCACCACCACCACTACCACTACAACTACCATCCATCACGCCGTAATAGAATTGTAACCTGTGCATGGTTTAAAACCTTGTTGAAGGTCCATGACGTTCGACTCCGCGATTCAACAGAAATGCCTCCTGAACCGAAAGGAAGGATGAATGTCATAGTCAAAATTTAACATGTCACACAACTCTTTATTTTAAATGGTGTTTTTTTTCCCACTGTTTGTAGTCTTTTAGTCATGTGACATTTTTTGAAATTTTTATTTAACATTCATTTGACCAGGTAATAACCCATTGAGATCCAAGATCTCTATTACTAGGGCAACCTGGCAAGACTAAAGCGGTATACAAACAACAATAAACAGCATTTAAAATATGTGCATCATGACTCACAATTTAAAAGTGCAGCTTAGAGTGAAATTACAGCCAACAAATAAAACACAAAGACACTGTCCCATGGTTTTGCACTGCTGATCATTTAAGATGAGGAACTAATCATAAGGAATTAAGTCTGACAGTTATAAATAATTCTGGAATGTGTTACAAGCTGGGGGGGCAGCAAGTCTCGATGATCCTTTCCTCAACTCAATCCAAATCCATGGAACTGAGTAAATACAACACTGTAAATCCCAATAAATTCAATGTATCCAACACAGCATTCCATCAGTCTTTTGAAATTGCATATGTAGAATGGAAAATATTCTCATATTAAACAAGATAAAACAATAACAATATCTTCGATACATAATACAGCATGAAAAATTGCAACCTTTATAAAATAGAAAAAAAAAATCTAAACTACAACTCACCTCAATGTATCCACCCTTCAGCTAAAATACATATTATTCTGTTAAAATTGGAAACGGCCTCAAAACTAGTCCACTTTTAACTTTCTGGGGCCTAAAGTGGCACTTCAATGAAGTTTGGAGCCTCTCATGAGTCCAAAATCGAAGCAGCAAAGTCCAAAATGTGTGGGCTTTTAGTCACCAACCCACTAAATCCTACATATCCCATAATGCAACTTCGAAGTGCTTCTGTCAGACCAAATTTGCATGGTGAGCGCCAATATCTGTAAAACTCCTCTCTGCAATACATCCTGTAACATATGTATACACTTAGAGCCCAGTGACATCATAATGACATCATCAAGTTTCTTTTTAAAGAAATCTATCCTGTATATTTAAGGGAAGAGTCGGGATAAATCATCTCCTGAGGTGTTTCATAATCGTCATAATCTCCTCAACAAAATTAAATACTTTCAACTCCATTAACCACAGGCTAAACATCTGACTAATGAGCTTCTGTACAAAGTGGCCATTCAGAAATACAAGACTGTCTGAGGCTGCAGTTTTTTTCTTCTTTTAAAACAATCTTTTCTCTGTTTTTCAGATGTAATAACCGGACCCAGTGTGCTGTTGTGGCTGGACCAGACGTTTTTCCGGACCCCTGCCCGGGAACCTACAAATACCTGGAAGTCCAATATGAATGTGTGCCCTATAGTATGTATTCCTCCGTTCTCCCACACCTCCTAAAGCTCTCACCCATTCTTATTTTCTCTCAGCAGCAGTGACTCACACAGCAGCCCGATCGTCATGCGTGCTCGTCGTGTTCCAAATGTTCAAAAATATCCCAAATGTGTCATCCGGTTTAGTCGAACAGATTAAGACGCAGCAGTGGATGTGAAGACGAGTGATGATTCCTGTGATCTGAAAAACATAACACCCTGCGTGAGGACGGGAAATATTATTGACAGTGTTGTTCACATGTAAAAAAATGATACAGGGTATCAGTGCGAGGGAGTGTTTTCCCATTGACGCAATGCTGTTGTTTATCAAATGTTGACTCTTTGCTGTAACTGAGGAGATTAAGTCTTTATTCACCAATTATGTCACCAGTTTGCCAGCGTATACTGAATTCTTTACAACAGCGTCTGTCACATATTGGTTGTGTGATTTATTGATGATAAACTGAGTCGATTATTGTTGTATACTGTAGATACAGTGACTTATATAGCTGTCATCCAGATGACTGCCTCTGTGGTATGTCAGCAACACGCTAAAACGAAAAAGACTGCATATCCGTGGTTATATTCAGCGAGAGACAGTGATCGGCGCTTTTCATTTTCAGCTCCTGCTTGTCGGCGCCTTCCCATCAGCTCCCCCAGTTCACAGCAGTTTCATATCTTTGAGGGATCATGTCTGATCATGTCATGTGTCTGTTAGCGTAACAGCAAGAAAGGGCCGTTTGACTTTAATCAAAGTAAACATACTTGTTGTTTTCGGTTCAGTTCAGCTCAGCGGACGCAGGTTAATATGGAGTCCAGTGAGGCATCTCCGAAGGGAGCGAATAAAAAAGGATTTAATTAGTGCAGCAGGTGAAAAATGTTGTCGTTGCTTGAGTGGAAACATTTGGGCCGGGAATGGAAGGATCAGCATGGGGGGGACAGGATGAGCACGCAGTGAGGAAGTCCAGGTGAGGCCAGAGGAAGTGGCTTGGACGTTGCCATGTGACCTTAGGTATTGTGTTGGACTGACCTTTGAAGTGGAACACCAAAGTCATTATAATTATGCTTGCCAAAGTCCTCACACGTTGAGAGGCTTGCTGAGAAATGATATAAAACTGGAAATATTTGGTCACAGGCATGTATCTGTGTAGTCTGCAGCTGCTGGCTTCAAGCAAACTCTAATAATTCAAATTCAAATCAAAACCATCTTTTTAACTTTTGATGTCCTTACATGGCTCCCTCAGTAGTCAGCCTGACATGAGCTTTTATGCTGTGAAGTAAAAACCATTTCAACCTGTGATCCAGAGCTGGCAGATGGTTCTTTGATACCTGACTTTTTGTGGTTTGCACATTTTGCTATCTGAGCCACCCAGTGTCATTTTCTGTCCAAGTCCGTGTACAAAACTGACCCAGCCAAAGCTCCTGCGATGGACACAACACAACTTTCATCAACCCTCTATTTTCAGTGCAAGTCTGACTTTCTGTCAGTATGATAACGTTTTGCATGATTTGCTTTGAAGGCCAAATATGGACTTTTGGTCCAAAAGGGTTCCATTCAGCTCCTTTTGACTTGACTGGTAACCAAGTGCACCATTGTTTTACCATTTTGTCATAGAAAGATATACATATAGAAGCCAAGATGGACATTGTCCCGCTGTTGGAAACTGGCGGTGTTTGAGTGTTTTGTTTACCTTTTTTATTGCTTAAAGGTCCAGTGTGTATGATTCAGTGACATCTAGTGGTGAAAATGCAGCCGACTGAAGATCTCACTGCTTCCCCTTCCCTTTAAAACATATAAAAGAACCTACTGTTGCTGCAAAACTCCCCAAAAAATATGAAAGGCTCTTAAGAACCAGTGTTTGGTTTGTCCATTCTGGTTTACTGTAGAAACATGGCCGTGCAACATGGTGGACTATGTGGTTGAGGACCTGTTCTCTCTGTAGATACAAAAGACTCATTCCAAGGTAATGACAACACAAAGTTTCTTATATTCAGGAGATTATGCACTAATAAAAACATAAAATATACTCCATTTCTTCTACGAATTTATCCCGTAAATCCTTCATGTTGGACCTTTATTGCCAGCCTTGATCTCTTTGGTCAAAGATGGTGACGATCACTGCAGACTACTTTTCTGGACCCCACACATGGCACCAGTTTGAGTGACTGGTATCATTGCTAGTGCCATCCCTTCCCGATCCCTTTTCTTTCACTTTACGTTGCTGACGTCACCTTTCTGAATTTCTTTCGTCGACATGGTTAGACATTACGATTATGTGTAAAACTGGGGGCCATGAAACATAATGGCTTGTTTTCCCCATCTCATCCAAATGCAGGTTGTGATTGCATCCCTGTGTCATGGATTACCATTACCAGTGAGATTCCAGAGACCTACACTATTCCCGGATAGTTGACTTGCGTGACTGTGGGTGACAATTGGTTTTTGTTTTTCTGCCCAATCCTAAAGTATTTCTACCAAGTCACACATCATTGCATAGCTTATGTCAATTCCAGTCCCATCCCACCTTGCTGATTCTATTACTTTCAGCTGAAACTACTTTTGTCATTTCTAAATTTGTGTGAGAGACAGAGTCACACGTTAAAATAAAATGTGAAAAGGCTCCTATCTAATGCAGTAGCTGGGTTTTACCTCTCCCAGTCCCTTCAATAATGTAATAGTTGTCCTGTCCAGTTGAAATTCCTACTGGATCCATGGAATGGGATTTTCGCTCACCTCTCATCTTTACCTTCCAACCTTTCACCTCCTTTTTACATCATCAATGTCCCTAACAAAAGTAAAGTGAAATCATGGACCGGTCTGTTGATGGAAAACTGCCTCTGGCAGCTTTGTTACAGTAACACCATGCTGCCTGTTCAGGGAGCACCAGGGATGGACAGGGGCACCTTGTCGGGCGTAACTTTGGATTGTGCCCAGAGCCATTGTACAATAAAACAAATCTGCAGGCAATGCATAAATATTGCAGAAGTCATGTAGGCGTTTATGTGTATATTGTGAGGGAAAGCAAAGTGTAATCAAAAATGGTCACTGGAGACAAACTTTCAGATGCGTTTTATTGCAGGTGTTAATGCAATTCATCTGTGACAGCCCAGTGGACACTCTGCTTGCCTCCCGCATAAAACAGTCAGATCCCTGTGGCACAAGCGAGCCCCAACTGGAGACATTTACTTGATGTTTTTGTCTTTTTCCCTAAGTTATTACAACTTGTCTTGCATAATTAGTCAAGAACCAAAGTGATCAATCTGCTTCTCATGTTGAATTCTGTAAGGCTAAATAGTCGGTTCATCGTAAATAATTAGGTATTAACTTTGGAGGAGGGTATTGTTTGAGGAATGACTGCTTAATTGTGAATTGGCTTTTAACATAAGTCTCCTTACAAAGTTTCTCAGACAGACTGAGGGATTTGAATGTGTGAGAAGAGGAGCAGCCATCCATGAGTCCAACTCTCCCTCAGTGCTTCTGACAGAGTTTTGACTGTGTATTCCACCAACAAGCTCTCTCTCTCCCAGTACTAACACTCTTTTTCTTTCCAGTCTCCCTCACTTTCACTTACATTTTGTCCTTTAAGTGCTCTCACTGCTTTTCCCCTCTTATATCCCTTTATTTGCTCTCTCTGTACCCTCACTTTACAATCTGAATGGCCCCTCCTTTCCTCTCGACCACATTCACTGACCGCTTTTATCTGGATTCTGCTAGGGGAGCTTCTTTTCTTTAAAGATAAATTACCTCTCTCCTCTTCATATCTTTATAAGCCGGCAAGGCTGCACGATCACATCTGCTGTTAATAATGGCAGAGGAGTGTGCTAAATCGATGAACGCAATATTGATTTTATTAATTTGCAATTCGATCCACTCCATCAGTTGTAATGGGAGAAATTGTTGCAACAGTTAAGACTGAGTGTGCCAGTGTTTGCCTCTAATGTGTGGCAGAGTCACAGCACAAGCGATCCGTCATGTTTTCATTTGGGCTACCAACTGAATTAGAATGATTATACAATATTTAATATGAGCTGTGTGAAGTGAACAATAAAGAAGAAATTGATAAAAACTGAAATAGGGTTTGCACTTAAATTCACAACCCGTATGCTGGGCGGCTTGAGCAAGGCAAAAGTCATAGTTATGATTATTTTGGTCAATAATTGTAGTTATTTAACTCTGTTTCTCATTACTTTGGAAACAATGTGCATTTAGTAAAGCTTTTCAAAATAAATCTTTTTTACAGTGAATTTCATTAGACTTTAAAATGATGAAAACTTCTCTGCATTAAGATGTCCAAAAGCAAACATCAGCAATGAAAACTTGACTGACTTATATTCCAATTTACTTTTGTTTACCTGTGTTACATCAGCCTGCCCGGGGACTATAGACGGCAACTAGCCTATGGCTATAATCTGGCAGATTTGCCTTTCCATGTTCATTAATGTGCACTTTCCCTACTTTTAAATAAATAAACACATAAATGCTTCTTGTTGAACAATGAAGACAGCAACTTCCATGATCCCACACTACTTTACATTGTCCTCAGACTACATCCTTTTGTATCCATTGTTTTGATTAAGACTATAATAAAAATATACATCATTAAGTTAATATAATATATAAAGGCATTTTTTAGTGTATAAAATGTATGGTATTATTATTATTTAGTATAGAAAACATGAAAAAAAAGATTTTTGAAAGAAGTTGATATCTGTCTTTGCTGTTCCAAGAGCAGGTTCGTGTCTTACTGTCCCTCTACAGTACGGAAAAATCCAAGCAGTTGCTGGAATAAATGTGTTTCTTACAAACAATGACTCACTGGACTGCAGTGAGCTAAATTAAACATGACACAGCCTGGCCAAGAGAGAGTTTAGATTTTTTAAGGATGTACAAAAACTCGTCGCTGTAAAGAAAAGGGATGCACTTGAACATAAGCACGTTCAAGAGCGGCAGGGCGAAACAAATACGGCGCAATAATTGTTTTTATCTCAAGTATTTGGTTTCAGAATTATTGCAAGCCCAAATCCTACTTGAAAGTAGGATTTTGTACGTCATAATGGAGTGTTGTTAACATCAGGGCACACTCATTTTTCATCCACCAGAGGACTTGCTCCTCTTGATACTAGTGCAGTTCGTGCATGCTCATACATGCACTTTACAGATTAGTAAGGCTGCCCTCAGGCTGAAGTAATGTGCTGACCCTTTATGATGACTCGTAAACATGACTGTGCTCCAATGGCTGACATCTGTCTTCGCCCCGCCCTCTCACCTTGACTTTCCACGGTTCAGCAGAGAGATGCACATCTATTCTGTTAGAGCCTTATTAAAACCTCTCTCTTCCTCTTGCGCTGTCTTTTCTCCGTGTAACTTTCACTTTAACAATTCCTCCCAGAGGTCAAGCTCAGCAGAGGTCAACACAACTGTGTCTCCCTCCTAACCACCCGGGGTTCTTCCTCAGCAGTAATGAAGCACTTACATCCCTCCGGTGGTCCCTCAAATTCTTAGACTTGTCACACAAGAAAGCACATTTGAACCCGCTTTGACGAAGACTCTTCCTGTTGTTCCCGGTTTGCTGTTACCTTTTCTTGTCCTTCTCCTGTGCGTCAACCGTCTCCCCACAGTAATTAGATGTACCTTCCTGTATAATTTCCACAGCAAATTAACAGATTCGGTCCAGGCGAGCGGTCAAACATCTCGTCCCAAAAAATAAATGAGGTAGGGTATAATTACACGTCTTTTCAGGGAAAAGCCTTTGTCGAGTTCACTTTTTAAAATTGACACTTCAATGTGTATGGTAGATGAAGTGAAGGGGGAAGCGAGAGGAAGGCACAGACGAGGAGAGAGTGGGAGAACAAAGGAAGAAAACCTGCTGGCAGTCTGTTGCTATACATAAGCCACTAGTTCCCCCCACTGTTTGCAGCTAATAAGGACAATGTAAAATCCTGTCTGGCACAGTCGGATCCAGCTCAGCCCTGTCAGATATTTCTCACACACTGGAAGCTTAGCCAGGACATATAATCATGCTATCAATTCTCCGATTTGAGCGGAGCGGTGTAATCCTGAGCTCACACCTCGTAGAAACTTGCCATGTAATTTGTCAAGTTCTTTTATTTCCAACTTAGCCTAATTGGTTTTTAATTCATTTTGCTAATAATAACACACCGAACAGGTTCAGAAGGGCCCTGGACGAATAATGGAGGAGATTGTTTTGGCATGTATTACTCAGCACCTGCTACCAATCTCTGTCCTTCTGTGCTGGCAGGTGAAACCATGAAATTAATGCTCTACACATGGCTATCACTTACAATGCAGTTTGGGCGGAATGTGGTTTGATTACAGGATCCATTATGCAGCGGTCACGCCTTAGGTAAACACCACCTGTGTGACCTGGATGGGACTCCTCAGCTGCCATGTGGACACTGCACTTTTCATCAGGGCAGTTCGTGGATTTATCACCTTAACATTAGATATACAATATCAAAATTTTCTTCAATAACTGCATCGGCCCCAAAAACCTAACATCGGTCGGGCCATAAAGCTGGGGTTGGCAATTCTATTTAGCTGATTAACTGTTCAGGCTAACTGGCAAAAGGGGGCGTGGCAGTGGGAATGGCCTCTAACAAAAAGGCGCTTTACTTCTACCTAGATTCATGTAACATTGCCACACTTTGTAGAAACACACACACACACACACACTTTTATTGGTCATGACTTGCCCCACCCCTACACTTTAATCCCGCCAACTTCCAAAATTCATCAACCATATGTTATGGACTGTGGAATCTTGTGGGAGGCATCATTGCAGACAGCATTTTTTGTTTCTTTACTTTCAGTCCAAATATAGAGTATAGAAAGGATTGCACATTCAGACAAACATTTTTAGCCAATGCTAATTTGTTTTGCAGTTATTGTGATAATGTTAAGTGTTTTCATACTGCTGAATGCAGTAACGTAGTTAAACAAGGTTGAAAGCGATATATGCTTTGTTATGGTACAGCTGTGATATGCGGTGCTCGTGCATGTCTGTTGGGGGGGGGGGCAACTTTTGAATGAGGCCGGAGGATGGGTGGTTGGCTCAGGTGGAGCCCTAAGGAGATGCTATTTTTCAAATCTTGCTAGCTCTCCAGAATTACCAGCCCCAGCGATTTTGCAAATTAAATAAAAAAACATGTCTCAAGTAATGTTAAAATGTAAACTTGATAGCTTCCAACACTCTGTATTCAAACATCATTACCAGGCTACTTTCCAGGCACTCAGACACTTCTCTTTGCCATGGATAATCTTACTTTTAAGCCTCTTGAAGAGTAGATCACTCTATAAGATGTTATCAGTAAATCTACTAAGCAGATTGTATGGAAGTTCAGTGGCTTTTTGCCCTTGAGCTCTCCACTCCATGCTCATCAGGTCTAGTGTGGGAGTCAACACTGTGACAGCAGATACATCACACAACCACACCCTCCTTGCTGCCCACTGAAATGCCAGCAAGCATTAGCCTTCTTGTTCAGACAGTGCTGTTTTTTTCTCCTTCCCACCTGAGCAGCCGGCTTCACTTTTTCCCATGTGTGACGGGGGCCTGTAATGCCATCACATCAGTCAGTGACAGCCGGACCACTCCCGAAACCCACACACAGCAAGCTCTGATGACTTTCTGTCACATATCTCACACACCAGATTCACACTGGTGTCGTGGCCTCAATTTGCAGGGATTGATCGCGTCACGATGCATCGGTTTTAAACTGTGCTTTGCAGAAAAGACCTGTTTTCACAGGGTGTAACATATTTCAGTCAAACTACAATCTCTGGTAAGTAGAGATGCATGATATTACGTTTTTGCCCATATCCGATATGCTGATGCCTCCAAACTCATTTTTAGCCAGTACAGATACTGATGCATACACACATTTTACACACAAGTCTTGCCTGTACTAGAATTTACCTGTTACTCTTATTGTGGCAGTTTATTTGTTTTTATAAAATGAGACAAATGACACTTGATTCTGCCATAAAGAATTTTTCAAATGCAGACATTTAGTAATAAGACTGGAGTAATTTCTATGGATTACGTGTGCATAATGTGCGAAATGTATTTTTAACAGTCAAAACAAGCTTCATATGCCTTTTTGAGAGTTACAAACAGGCACAACCTGGTGACAGACAGTGAGCTCTGAAGTGTATAAAGTAAAAACTCTCTCGTTTTTAGTGGAGCTTATGCTTCTAAATTAAAAGTAATCATTCTAATTAAACAACAAGTTTGCAGGGTGGCTGATATGTATGTCTGATATATCGGCCATACAAATTGGCAGAAATTTTGATAACCGCCGAGAGCGATATCATGCCGATAATATCGTACATCCCTACTAGTAACCATCCTTTATTTTCAAAGTTAATGCAGATATTATATTAGGTAGTATTGTCGTTGGGAGATCAATCAGAGGTGCTCCTCTTCCCTTCATTCCCTAAGTGGGCGTGTCCATGTCTGTGCAGGATGGACAGTTTAGATAGTAGGTTAATTACAACAGTGAATTCACATATATTATGTTGTTTCCTTCACCTGTATCTAAATGCGCTGCATGAGCAATTTGCATTGCTT
>JAQFJA010000016.1:9185129-9201492 GCA_029874485.1 Naso brachycentron
TTTGAATGTGGTTATCAAATATGTGTGACAAAAATATGTAAGAGAGGCAGGATATCTAACAAACTTCATTCCAAACATCATTGCGGTAAACAGTGAACACTTCACTTAATACCAATTAAATAGGGGACTGCCCTCTACTGGACAAATTACGTGATTACACCATTTTAAATCACTTGTTGAAGCTTTTCTCCAGCCTTAAAAAAACAGTTTTAATTTTGACACTTATCGAAGCACAAATATGGCGATACTGATATATCTGCAATAGGCCAATATCGGGCGATAATATCATTAAAGCGATATATTGGTCAGGCCCTAGTTTCTTTTTACTTCATTTCCCCCAGTTAAATTTCCTCTCATTGGTGAGGTTTTGGATCACTGATCTTCTGGGATGATGATGTGTCCTCTAGTTATTGTTTTGCTTCATTGCTTTACCGCTTAATGGGACCAATTAAAGTCATTAATGGGACAGAGGGTCATCCTATCTCCTTGCTGTGGAATATTTTACACAGGGTTTGGGTGTGTGAAGGGTAAACTCAATCAGCGGCAAATTTACATTCACAGAGGATAAACCCTATTAGACTAATTACCCTGCAGCAAGAGTAAAACTGTGGAAAAGCTGCAGCTCCTCGTGGTGTTTATGGTAAGAAAGCAGATCTGTTTAACCTTGGAAGCCGTGAGGACTGTCCTTTGTTTCCGAAAGCTGCAAAAGAAATTGGGCTCGAGAGGGAAGGATGTGTATTTATCAGCAGTTATGGTTTTGTTGTGCTCGTATGTTACCCAACCTCGGTGTTGTGGATTACTTTTATAAAATGGCAAGCGAGATAGCAGGGAGGCGTCCTTGTCATTAGAGCCATAGCCTGGCGCAGGCAGCGGTGGTGCCCATTAAGCAGTGGGGCAGTCCATTTTCACACAGTGAAAGTTAAAGAGAAAGGTCAAAAAACACAATGAAAAACAGGCATGGGGCCGCTTGATGCAGTATGACAGTATAACCACCTGCTGTTCACTTTAGAATGGATACCGATTGCAGTGAGAAGGAAGTTAGCTTGTTTTGAGGGTGATTATTCTGCACACAAAGGCAAGGGATGTTTTCCTATTATTAATTCCACTGTGCCTGATTCTACTCAATTATTTATGTTTTCTACTTGCTGACAGCAATCTGAGGAGAACTTCAACCCCAACTGTTCATTCTGGAGTTACTCCAAGAGAACCATGACAGGTTACTGGTCGACGCAGGACTGCCGCTTGCTTGGAACCAACAGGACACACACCACATGCTCCTGTACTCACCTCACTAACTTTGCAGTCTTAATGGCCCATGTGGATGTCAAGGTAGGCCGGGTTTTTTTCCCTTCCTTATTCCTCAATGTGCTTCTTTATTCTCAAATATGTCCAACTTACCAAATGCTGTTAGACAAATGCAAAAATATTGATCTATTTACACAGCCAGTTTTTTTGGCTGACAAAAAATTGCTGATAGTAAAAGTAACATCCAAGCAGTGGAAAGCTTTGTAAAAAAGAAAAAATTGCTTTCACTGTTGTTTGTCAATGTATGTTTTACATTTCCCTTGATTTTTAGTTTACTGGATTAAATAAACTGAGCATTTTTTGACCTTCACAGCACTTTGCAGACTAACATTTAAAGTGCCAATATAAACCCCCTATTCATATACTTTTAAACAATGACCCTGTCAGTGTAAAGTGTTTATTGATTGCAGCCATCTTAAACCTCCAATGTGTTAAGAAGCACAAATACAATATATGATTGGCCTCCAGTGCTTGATGTGTTTTGTGCTCACCGGTCCTTAAAAGCAGCTGCATACAATGCTTGTTTTAAACACTTCTTGCAAAAGGAAAAAGAAAAAAAGAAAAAATGTTTTGTGCTTCAGACCTTTTTGAAACTCATTCAAAACTATCATACTACCTGTCCTTGTCTGACTACATATGGAAGTTCTTTGTCGCATTTTGGTCTTAAATTAGTAGTTTCGTTGTTTTTTTTGCACAATTTTTATATATTTTTTAAAGAATTATGAAGCATAAGTAAAATAACTAATAAAATGACTTTTAAAATGGATTTTGAGTTCTCTAAATGACAGTCTAGAGGAAATATTTTTGGACATGTCAGAGATGTAATACGAAAGGGGAAAACCCACTTAAGGCATTTTGAACAAAAAAGTCCACAATGAAAAGATTAAAATTGGAGGACACATGTTCTACCCCTTGCCCCCATGTCATTTGTTTAACAGCAGCTGAACTGTGATGTGTATCTAGCCAATTGTGTTGGCAATCTGGATTGAGGCGTAGAAGAAGCTTGTGTCATGAAGAGTGTTAGCAGTCTTGAGTTTGTGCGCTATACATGGTGCTAGCGCCATAAACTGTCTATCTTAACCAAGAAAAATGACAGGAAGCTTCGAAACAGCTAGCCTTACTTTTTTGTAAAGTTAGGCAGTACACCTACTGGCACTTTAACATGTTGGTTTTATCTTTTTTGTTTTAAGAAAATCTTAGACAAGACATCATAAAAAAATAAAATAAAAGTTGTATGTTTAGCTAAGCTAAGCAAAGCTAAGCTAACAGCCTCAAACAGAAGGCAGAGCAGTCGTATCAACCTTTACAAACTCACTTCAAGAAGGTAAATTAGTCTAATTCTACAATTTGTATCATATCTTTTGTTAATTGTTTAGAGACAAACCTAAATATGTTCAACTAGTGAATGCATCATTCTGATTAGGATTTAAGCTAGTGACATTGACATGTTCTCCTTTTATTTATGCATGAATGTGTTTATTTTGTCCTGTATGCATGGATGTACGTATGTATGTGCGCAAAGATGGAAAAAAGAAAAAAAGATCTGTTACATTCTAGCCTTATATTGCAACATGGAATCCACCATTTGTTTTTTAGCCCTCAGGTTAGCTGCAGAAACAAAGTGAAGTGTGTACAGCGAGTGTGATTTGGAGAGCAGTTAATTGGTAGGTGCTAATGGAAGTTGTACAAAAACCTGTTAAAGAAATTGCCTTTTGGCTGGGAGAATTGTGTGGAGAGATTGTTGTGGGCAGCACTTATAAAGCTGCAAAAAAGAGCAGGAGAGGAAGTGAATAAAGAGACAATGTTGGAAAATGGAAGAATTGGGGAAAAGATCCAAGAAAATTGCCAGTGAGGGAAGAAGTTGTAGCTCTCTGCAGACAGACGGCTTAATTATTTCTGGTGCAGGAAGTTTGGGGAGCCTGCGACTGATTCTTGGTATCTGGTCTGGCATCTGCCTCTCCAGAGCCTCGCCGGTGATTCAGTGGCAAAAACACGGGAACACGGAGCACCGTCCCATCGGGGCTTGCCCATAAAAGCACCAGACCTTCTTTCACTTCCCTCTATTCCTCAGTCCGACTCTATCTCATTTTTCCACACAGACACAATGCACAAACTTGACAGTCATGCACGCACAAATCTCAAATTCACTGAGGTTTTTCTCCCCGCACACATACGGGGGGTTCACGCCTGGTGTGGTTTACTTCCAGTGAGAGAGAGCCACTGTTTGTCACCGAGCAGCATGACTTTTGGACCCACTAAGCTCTCTGCAGAGCTGAATCCGAGTCTGGAATGGAGAGAGGGAGTTGCGAAGAATGGGAGCCTTCACACCATGAAAGCAAAGCAGCGAAAAGAAAAAAAAAAAAATAAGGAAGCAGTGAAAGGAGCGCTTTCAGTCAAGCCAATCCCAAACATTCTTCGTCGAAGGAAAGTGGACAGTAGTTACACCCCACTTCTAAGTGATAGCATTTTTTTTATTCTTTTTCACCTTCCCTTATTCTTTATCTTTCCACTTGGATGTTATAAAAGGCAGCTTGTTGGAAGGTGCCTCTGAATGGGAGATACGGAGGCTTTTTATTTGACAAACTGTCACTGTGTTGTATCTGGGAACACAGTGAATGGAGGCAAAGTGGGAGTGTGTGTGCGCATGAGAGAGAGAGAGGCTGAGGACAAAAAAATGTGGTAAATTGGAGAGTATCTGTGTTTTTTATCCATGGCAACAGAACATTCCACTGCTGATCTCTGCATTGTTATTACTCATTACCCTCAGAGCAACAGATTATATTCTAACCTTGTTTATTTCTCAGCGGCATCTCGGAAAGAGGAAAAAAAAAAACAGGCACACTGTAATTACAATTTTCCTTTGGAGGACAGAGGCTTGCTACATTATCACTATCATCTTTTATCTTTTTTTTTTTTTTTTTTTTTTTTGGTCGATGAATCGCATGCTAGTTGGAAATAATGACAGTGTTATATTCAGGCATCTTTATGTGCGGCTCAATAAGCCGCCGTCTGTACCGCGCTCGAGGTGTTACATTTTTTAGCAGCAAGTTGTGATTACACCCAAAGTGCCACATACTTCACGCGAATAAGGAATGGCAAAGTGCTCCGGCTCGTACGTGACATTTCAAACGCCGTCATTTCGTCCTTGATCCTGATTTGAAGTCGCCGCATGGCTTTGGACGCAGCAGAATTCAAATGTCTTCTTATATTTTAATTCACATTGAGGAGGAAAAGAAGCCAGTTCAGGCTGGAAAGTTGATCTCTAGACATCCCCACGCTGAATTTGATGTGTTTTTACAAGAAAATAAGTCATTATACTTACATTTATTACAAATAATCATGCCCATCTGTAGCAGCCATAAAGTTTAGGATTTTCAAGGTTTTGCCAACAAAACTTTGACTCTTTTGAGAGCATCTTGTTATATAACTGATATTTTCAAAAATACACTTTTTATCAACAATTCCCTTGTAATCAGACTCTACCTGACATTGATTGTGAGTGTGGGCAAGGTGAAAATGAAGCCCACACATGGATATTCAAAAGAAACCCTTGCACTGGAATGCACTATATACAAAATTATTAGACACACGGAGCAGTGGGGAAACTCCAGACTGTGTCTCATCGGGATTAATTATGTTTGAAGTCAGTTAGTCTCTTAGAATAATTTCTAATTCACGTATTGTGGATGTCTGAGCATTGTCGGAGATTTGCGAGCGAGTACACGATGATGTTTAGAGCCTTGGAGGTTTCGGCTTCAGTGTCTCCAGCCAAATTAGCAAATGTGAAATCTTTTTCAAGATGTAGGCTCACAAGCACTCATTAATGTCAGATATCTAACGTAAAGCTTCAGTCCAGAGATTCAGATACAGAGTATCAGGTAACCGCCACTTAAGAGATCACAGGGGCGTAGAGTTCCTGCTTGTCACTCAACCCTTTGTTTGCTAAGTTTGAGCTATCAAGCCAGAGAGATGATGCCTTTGACTGATCCTTCAATCCGAGCTGAGAAGCGCCTTTGGCCGCATAAACAAATTAAAACCGTACTCACAGATGGAAGCTGTGTGTGAGAGATTACATGTCTCTTTTGTATCTTTTCAGACTGATTGCAAACAGAGTTTTTGGAGTGAGTGGGTATACTTTCATGTGACTTTGCTGCTAACGCTGACGATTGTAACCTCGAGATGTCCTGATGCTGAGCCTTGAGACATTTGTTGTGAAATAAAGATGCTCAAAATGAACTGGAAATAAATTCACTTCACTTGATTTGATGTTGAAAGGCAACATTTAGCTTTCAAACGGATGGTTCTGAACACATCATTTTATTTGACCATTACAGAGCAGCTTCGGAGACCTTTCTGTGTCACTCAGTTTTGCTTTAGGAAATGCAGCTCACTGACTGTCACAAAACACACCTTGGACAGCCACCATTTCATCAGGGTCACTGCTTTAAACATATTTCTTAAGGGTCCCTAATGGCTTATACCTAGTCAAGCTCCTGAGGCTCTTTATTGAACTCTTTCCTTTGAATTTAAGTCCATTATTTGTGAAGATAGCTGGAGGGCATTGAGGTAAAACAAAAATCTTTTAAATATGGGCTAAAGCACAAGCCCCAGCTCAAGAAATATAGACCTGCTCCGGTTCCACCTACAGGCCATTATTTACCTACTAGATGTGTGTGCTAAGATAGGCCCCAGGGAAGCATTGAGCTACTGGTAAGTGGCATTATTCCCGACAGACCAGTGCGTATAAATCAATGGCACATCCCGTCGGATGATGGAGAGTGTGATATTTGGGTAACATTCATCACTGTCTTCATAGAACATTTCCACACTGGCAACAACAGACAGTAACTATGATGAGAAAGGACAGTCAAGGTTAGATGTGTATTTCATGATGGTTCAAATAAGCATGGCACTGTACACACAGCGAGAGAGATGGCTCAAAATAAATCTATTTATATGTTGAAGGTACAGACAGAGGAGATGGAGACCATGTTAACTGCCATGGCAACCAAAATTCAGGCCCGCACGTTATATCATAGTTATTGTAGCTCAGAACACAGTGTGACATGAGGTGCATGTGCTGAATGTCAGCCCCCGCCACGCAAGCTGGAACCTCTCTCCAAGCCCTTTTAAATGTGACGAATTTGCCAGGACCCCTGATTCATACGGTCTCTCTGCAACTGTTCCTCATCCCTGTGCAGATCATAAATCCTTGGTCATACCCTAGGTGAACTTGTCACATGACTCCCTGCAGTGGGCCACTACACCCTAGCGCAACTGTCTGCCCTGCCCAACCATATTTCATGAGTCAAAGCCCGGCTCTGGAGGCATATAGGGAGATTTATGCATTTTAATTGGATTGGCTGCATGGCCTCACGCTCAGAGCGGTTCTTTGAGGTGTAAAGGATTGAGGCTCTGTTCCCCTCACCACTTCACCCTCTTATGCATTTCCACTGGTTTAGGAGAATTTGGCTCTGGATGTTATGGTAATTAAGTGCATATGATGTGCTGTAGGGTTTTAGCAGGCTTGGCCAGAATGACCAGTGTGCGATGCACAAAGGTTGGCTACCACGTCTGCTTCTCCTTGTCAGGCTGCTTAAGTGCCCAGAAACCTTATTTTGCGCTACATGCGAGCAGATCAGGGGCAAAGCCAATCTCCTAAGGCATCCGTCTGGAATGAAAAATATGTGTGTTTAAGAAATAAGAGAAAAATGTTGGAGAGAAAGATTGGAAGACAAATCGAATGTGCACAAACGTGCCTCGCCCTGCAAAGTAACATGGATGCTGTATGACTTGGCCGCCCTTGTGACACAGCGAGTGAATTTCAGAGCAAATTACGTCGGCCCACTTTAGAGTCCCCTATACCGATTGCCATCACAGAGGCTTGTCTGTGTGAGGTTGGGTGCAGAGGCTCGGCAGATCACATCATTTGCCATCCTGCCCGGGCAGAGCCCTCAGTAAAAGGAAACTTTTCAGCACAGACATTGTGGCTGGCGACATCTCAGCCATCATCCACCCCCTGGAACAAAGAAATCATTCCACAGTAAATCCATCACCCAGGTGTAGTTACACTCCATGGCCTTCTTTCTCTATTTCTACTGCTTTGTCTCTTATTCTCTCTTTCTCTGTCGCCTTCTCTTTCTCTCTGCCTCGGCCCCTCGCCAATTGAAGTTGAGATTGTGATGGATAGAGCCTGCAGCCACCGCGCAGCTCGCTGGCCCAGGAGACCTCAGGGTCTCCTCACAATGCGCCGCAGCCAGTACCACCCACCGCATCAATACCTCTGTAATGCATCGGACTGAAAACAGACTTCTGTGTCACATGCGCCGCGGTCCTACCGAGCATGCAAGCAACAAACATCAGCATCTGTTGCCACCCACTGCGTAGGCACCCCTCTAAAGTAAGGAGGCTCAAATCAGCCTTACTTTCATACAGACTGACACACATACACACACACAGCTGTCTGCTCTGTGCAACATCTTGCCAGCCCCCCACCCCACTCCACCCCTCCAACGTATACACAACGGCTCATCAGGCAGGAAAATCAAAAGAGCGCTCTCCCCAGACTCAAGGAGCACTGCGGCTGTTATTGTACCAGAGCCCCTTAATGATCAGCATCTGTTCCCCTCTCTGCTAGTGTTAGCCGAGCTGCCACTATACAAGGCTTTTGTGCGCTACTTCATCCCCCAAGTTTCCTCACGTTAACTTTACTGGGGGTTGAAGAAAGAAAAGAGAAAGGAAGAAAATCCCCAGTAGATGTTGATGGCCCTTCTTTCCCAGCCCCTCATGGAAACATATGACTGACTGCGGTCAAAATATGATTTAAAGAGCTACTTGTTTGAGCGATATATTAGACATGCAGTATAGGCCTATACTTCTGCTTTTGCAGTGTTTTTTCTCAATGTAAGCAAATATTTTCTTCAGTTCATCCTACGCTGTAGCTCTGAGTCATGCATTATTTGCTAGAGGCCAAGACTGCGTGCACAGCCTTTGATATCAAACAGCCAAACTGTACACTCAAGACTGGCAGTTAATATACAGTGTCAGTGCGTGATGGATACACACTTAAGGGGAGTTTCGCTTGGCTTTCACTTGAGCAGTTTTAACTGCCTGTCAATATGAATTAACTGTCTGCCTTAAGTATTTCTAAAGCAGGAGAATGTGTTCAAATAATGCCTGTTTGATCTTCATTAGCATTCAGACGCAGTCATCGTGTCAAAACGCAAGAATTCCGCCCAGGTTGTTCTCGAGTCTCAGCAGGGATGACAGTCGAATGTGAGGAGGTTGGCAGATTTCTTTAAAATTACCCCCCCTCTCCCTCCTTCCTCCACATTCACTTTCCATCCTCCCTCTTTTTAAATCAATGCCCAGCAGGCTGAAAAAGAGGACTACCCCTCTGGGAAATTAGGAAGCCTCAGAAGCTGACCAAAACGTTAGGATGCACTAATTATGTTTAGTTAATAAATGAAGATGTCACTCTCTGATGCCTCCCCTCGTGTTTTACATAAAGAAGAGGCGATACATATAGAAGGCACGTCTGTCTGGGCGAGAATTTTCTCACCCACTGGTAGCATGATTCAGAGTTATCGGAAGACAGTGCAGTTCCTCATACCAGATACTGTACAGGGAAAAAGTGCATCTGCTTTGATGACATGTGCTTGAAGAATATGAAATCTTTGGGTTGGTGGTTTCCAACTTTTTGTTAAATGTACAGAACCCAGACATGTTAACTGTGATATAAAAGAGGATTCAACAATAGATCTGTTCATACCCTTGAACTGTCCATGCTTGCATTGGTACTAATGCTACTACTACGACTTGCAGCAGCAAAGCTTGACCTTTTCAAACATTTATACTTTACTTGTAGTTGTTATTTCAAAAATGTATTCATTTATTTTAGCAATATATTTATTCATTGCTTTAAGCCAATTGTCACAAATTAGACATTACTTAAAAACTGTGTCAACTGTCGGTATAATTATAACTATGACAATAATTATAACTGTTATTATAATTATTTTAAACTTTTTTTCATAAAGGTTTTTGGACATTTTATTACTTTCAGCAATTTCAACCTTTAATCCATTTCTCATAGTTAATTATTTCAAATGTTTAACTATTAATTTTAGCATTATACTTTATTTATCTCTTGTTTTTAGGTAATTGCCATCATATAATCATTATTTTTAGTTGTTCAACTATTTGTCCATTACTTTAAACTGAATATTGTCACCTTTGAACCATTGCTTTCAGCTAACTTAATTAACCTCTTATCAATTTCCTTTTTCTGTTTCAAACATTATTTCATTATTTCAAACACATTATTTTTAGCTTTTCTGTTTGGATGTTAGCTTGTTTCAGGTTGGCTTAGTCCTATTATTATTATGCCTCCAGCATTATAGCTTACGTAAATTGTGGATATGTTTGTCGATCAGACACAGCATTGAAACTACTGACAGGTGGTCATCTTGTCATCATGCAGTGTTCTGCTAGGAAACCTCAGGGCACTGACATTCATGTGGATGTCACTTTGACACATGCAACCCACTAACAATGCTGCAAAGCCAGCACATCTCCCACTGGCTGTAGTGTATTCCCTCCACAGGACAATACACCCCAGGACAAAGCAAAAACTGCTCAGGAATGGCTTGAGGAAAACGACAAAGAGCTTATGGTGTTGAGCCCACATCAAATCCCCCTAGAGCAAATTCTGGATGCACCAAAACAAGCCCCATCCACAGACACCCCACCCGAAAACTCACAGAACCCAGAGGATTTGCTGCCAACATCCCAGTGCCAGACACCAGAAACATAACAGCAGTAGGCAGGTTGTTTTAATGTTTTGGTTGGTAGATGTATGTTTAAGTCAAATTGTAGTCTTCATTTTTCTCAGCAGTTGAGCTACTCTTGGTCTTTTCTTACTCTCATGGGGTACAAGAACCTCTTTTTGGGAACAGCTGTTTTAGACAATTTCTGGGAAGTTTGCTAATGAGCAAGAAAAGAACAGGTCTTCAAAAGTTTGCCCAAAAAAATAGTGAAAAGATGTCACCAATTATATTTGTCTAATTTGGGTCCAAATCTACCAGGCCCCCATTTTACTCTCAGCAGGTTCTTGGCATGATGTTGCTCCTAATGTGTTTGTCCTAATCTTTCTGAGGCCACAGAAGTCAGTCATTCTGCAGACTCTGCTGTGTCTGGGTGCATTGCCTTTTTTCCCACAAGTATCCCTGTGTGCGCTTGCATTTTATGGACTGATGTAAATTCTCTTTCATGGCTGTGGTGGAATCGCTGTTGATCCTTATCTTTCTCGTAAAGCCACGAATTTATTGTCAGCAAAAGGCTTTTTAGTGCCCAAAACTGGCTGTGGTAGCAAATTACTATTTAAAAAGAGGAAAATTATCCAAAAGCAACAGTGAAAATTACTGACCGTGTTGTGGTATGATTGTATTTCTGATATGCTGGTCTTAGACACCTGCGGCCCCATGGACTGCTCACTTTGTTTCACTTTGTTGCCTTTCCAAAATGAAACAATAGGGGGGCATTTTAGATTGATTCCTGCAGAGTAATTCATGATTCATATCCGCCACCTGTGGCTCACTGTTTAGATGTTTGTTAGGAGGGTAGAATTAATGCACTTTACCCCCCAAAAATAATAATAATGAAGATAAAAGCTTTAGGGTTGTGGCAGGGATAGATTGGTGTTTTAATTTATGATCTTTTTTATTATTTGTACCATTGATTGGTTTTGTCTTGTCTGTTTGGTTTTCAAATGGCTCACATGCATTTTAATTCCTTACAGTCTTGTCAGATACCAGAATGGGGCTTTTGATGCCATGTGAAGACAAGTATCAATCAACATTGCACTGAATGTTGCTGACCACTTTCTCTCATGGCCTGTCTTACAGAACACTGACCCCGTTCACGACATGCTTCTTGATGTCATCACTTGGGTTGGCATTCTCCTGTCGCTCGTCTGCCTGCTCATCAGCCTCTTCACCTTCTGCTTCTTCCGCGGCCTCCAAAGTGACCGCAACACCATCCATAAGAACCTCTGCATCAGCCTGTTCATCGCCGAGTCCTTGTTTCTGGTTGGGATCAATCGGGTTGACCAGCAGGTAAGACTGCTGCAGCTTCTCTATAGTTGTGCTACTGTAAAATGTTGATTCATTGACAACCAGACAGGGAGGTAGCAATAAAAGAAATATACAATACCTCACCTGATACATATAATGGTAAAGAAGGAAAACAAAATAAACAAAAAATAGTTTATTTTATGAAAATACCCTTGTTTATTTCTTGCCAAGACTTGAAACAAAAACTAAAAATCATTCTCTTGTCTGTATGGTAAATAAGTCAAGTCAATTTTGTTTATTTAGCATCAGATCACAACAAAATTGTCTCAAGATACTTAACATATAGATATGTCTAGACCACGCTCTGTAATTAAAATATATTAAGATTTTTTGGACCCAGCAGTTGAAAGCCATTGTCACTTTAAGTTTAGCATAAAGACAAGAAACAGAGAAAAAGCTAGCAAGGTTTTCTTCAGATGTACAAACACTCCCTTTTGCCAACTGCTCCAAGCCAAGAAAATAGTCAGACACAAACATTTTGTATGGTTCAAACAAACAAGATTTCATGAGTTAGTGTGCTTTAGAGATGCCAGTCCGTGGAGTTTGTAACCTTTTGAAAGAGCCAGGCTAGCTAGTTTCCCTTCTGTTTCCAGTAGTTATGCTAAGTTATGCTAACTAGCTGTTAGCTTAAGCTACAAACAGTGAATACTTTGCAGACATGAGAGAGCAGTCAGGCTTCTTATGTATCTGTTAGCAAAAGACTAAATAAGAGTTCTTTCCGAAATGTCAAAATTCTACTGGAAGTCAAAAGGATTGAAATAAGTAAATATGGAGCCTCACATAGTAATTTTAAACCAATATCATTGGGTAATCAATCTTTTGTCATTATGAGACTTACATGTTGACTTTACCCTGACTTTATTGATCCCAAATTGGGAAATTTATTCACTTGTTAAAGCAGCAGCTTATTCACACATAGTAATATAGATAACAGTAGAATAAAAGATTATGTGCACAAAGAAATATTAAAATAATGTACAGTATAAACACAATATAGGAATTTAGCTTACCAATAGCATACAATAAAGAAAATGCTAAAAATATAAGATTTATGTTGTTCAAGTTAAGATACTATTTTTATTTGTGTAGTAAATGATATAAACCATATAAAAAACTAAAAAGGTCACTATGGTTGTGATACCATCAGTGTTTTAGTCCATGTAAAAGTCTATGTTTGTACTATACAGCCCAGCACAACTGATTAAAAAAAAAAGAAAAACAAAAACAATGAAACCAAACCAAACAAAGAAATCCTTTTCTCTTTGGTCCTTGTGCAGAAAACATAAATCAGATTCCTTTGCAAGTACGTAGTCCATATGCCTGCAAGAAGGGTTCTTAAAATCTTTATATTGCTCCTTACTAAGAGTGTCCACCATCTTCTCTCTCCATATATGAGCCTAAAATTTTGGAGAAATTCTAACCCTTCTTGCCTTGCTGTGCTGTGAGTGGCCATTCTCCGAAAGTGCCGGTGGCCCTGAACTTTTTTTCATTCTGCCTGCCTCATCGAGACGAAATACTGAAAGAACAGAATTGGATGTTCCTCATTCAACAAATTCTCCCTCCCTCGGTTACACAGAAGCAAACGTACTTGAAATTGCTCCCACATACTAAGTCACAACACACATACACAAACGCTGATAACACACTGTCACATCCTCACTTTATTATTACACTGTACAAATTCACTGACATACATTCAATCCCCATCACAACAACTCCCAAAACTCAACCTCCTGGTGCCGTTTTCCAATTTGTAAACACTTCAGATTCATCCGGATTAAGCTGTTCAATACACAAAACCTTCTTCTGGTATAATAACTGTAGTTTGGATGGCATCGCTTCCCTGTGAGAGCTCAGCTGTGGTAGCAGGTGGAGGCATGCTGTCGCAGCGCAGTCGTCTTCAACTTTGTGTGCTCAACACTCGTACTGCAGACGAACGTGAAATCATGACATGTATACAGGATGGCGGAGGGCTTTATTCCACCTACAGATTCTCGCAAATGTGCTGTTTTTGCTTACTAATGAGGCAGAGTACACAGTTTGCTGGGGCAAAAAGCTGGAGTGATTGTCTGAACAGAGTGTGAAATAATGAATGATCTCTATACGTTGACACATTTAACGCAGTCAAAAAGGGAATATACCCTTTTGTTAAGTCTTTCCATCAAATGCAGCTATGCATGGTTTTCACTGCTTATATAATTTTAACTCGGACATATAGAATGTACAGTTCTCACCTCAGCTATATTCAAAGGACCATATCAGTCTGTTTTTGACTTCTCACCATTAGCAGAGATCATGCCTATCTTCTACAAATGTTGCTGTTGAAATTCGACCATGTGTATACTTCAGTAGATCTCAGACTGCATTTCAAACCCCATTCTCCATCATTCATTTTGAAACAAGGTATAGAAATACTATAGGACATGTGAAAGTTGCTAGGTTTAGGTAACTCACTCTTCTAAAGAGAACATCTGCATGTATTTGGTCAAAAATCACTGAACGAGTGAAGGGAGCCAGAAGGCATTAAGACAGAAGTTACCACACCTGGAAAGTTAGTTCCTTACGATATATAATATTAGCACGAAGAAGGATTTTGCAACAGACGTTCTTTTTAACATACATTACATCACATATTTTCAGGTACTTTCTGTAACATTTATTGAATATGGACAAAATGTAAATTAACATGATTTATCTCATAGATTATAACTATTTTGAGAAAAATGGTCTGGGTTTATGTAACACATGTGGCCGATATTGACAAAGGACAATAACGTGTTGTCACACTGGTTTGGTCCTGTAGGTGCAGATGAATCATGATTAATAGAAAATGAAAGTCACGGGGACAGAAGTAATTTTTCTTTACTTTTCAGCCTCATTCATGTAGCTGCTCTCCCCTCACTAGAACACATTAAAAAGCAGTGGGGGGGGGACCCGGCTCAAATATATCCAAAGCAACATGGCAGAGAGCAGCTGGGTTAGTGCATATATCATCGATATGGATCACACACGGATTGCTTCAGTTTAAAGTAATTCATTGGCCCCACCTGTTCAACGCCGGGCTTGCCAAACTCTATTTAGGAACAGATGAAAATTGTCCAAGATGTTGGGGCGATCCAGACCCCATTAGTGGTGTGTTTTGTGGCCTGGAAGGCTTCTGAGAAGGGGTCTTTCAAACTCCCTCAGAAGTATGTGACCCACCTTATGGCAGCCATATTAGGAGTGGCCTCACAGGACTGCAGAGTTTTAGCCAATCATGTTGCAGTTGTGGCCTTTTCCATATTTTATGCACACATTACTGCAGCCATTCCTACTTTTCTGTTGCTTTTAAGTTGTTGATTTTTTCTCTCAATACCGTTATTGATTTATTTCTATTTTTCTCCTGTGTGAGCAGGTGTGTGTACTGGTATGTACTTCATATTCAAAACTCAATTATGATATTTAAATATATATGCTACTTTTTGCCCTTATGCTATCCAAACACATCTATATTTTGCGCTTCAAATATCTCTATAACTATCAGAGCCAAAACTCACACACTAGAGTTTATTCCCAAAGCTACTTTCCTGTGAAGTTAAAAGATAATGCTTTGGCCTACACCTTTTCCTTCCATAACATTTTATGGGTGTGATTCACGGCCCGGCTCTAAGATCACTCTCCTTGACTGCAATTAATGTCCACTCAACCTTTTAGCCATTTAATTGAATCCATTTCAGTGACAAAATACGCTAGTTATGTTCAACTGTGCCAATAATTAGATCAATCCATGTAGGTACTGTATCTTATTATTGTTAGAAAGTGTGTGGGCATGTGCGCACATGCTAATGGCAGTCTGCTGTGCTCCAGTCTCGCCTGCAGGTATCTCTATCAGCTCAGGAAGTGTGTAACTACATTATGCACTCGCACCTGGCCGCGGTATAAAATGCAACGAGCTCCAAATGGCTCTTGGACTGTTGACTTCACTTCTTCATATCTCTCTTTCATCCATGCCAGCTACAGCAAACAAGACCACATGGGCTCAGTAGCTGTGGCGTTCTACTGCCAGTCACCACAGGCAAACATCCAATCACGTCAGCCAAACAAAGCTTAGCAATGCTAATTGTTGGAAAGACACAAACACAAAGAGGTCAGACAATGCTGCGCGGTTATAGTCACTCAAGTGGTTAATCATCGGAATCATATAATGCTTTTTAGCAAGGTGGAAAATCAGTGGAATGCCCCAGAGTGACTTTATTAAACTGTGTTTTTAATACCTAGTTCTCTCTTCTGTGTTCCCTCCTCTCTTGTTTTTGTCTGCCACTATAAACCCTTCCCAGATTGCCTGCGCCGTCTTCGCCGCCTTGCTCCACTTCTTCTTCTTGGCAGCGTTCACGTGGATGTTCCTGGAGGGCGTGCAGCTCTACATCATGCTGGTGGAGGTGTTCGAGAGCGAGCACTCACGTCGGCGCTATTTCTACCTGGTGGGCTACGGAGTTCCTGCGCTAATCGTGGCTGTTTCCGCAGCGGTGGACTATCGCAGCTACGGCACAGACAGAGTGTGAGTATGGCCTCTCTGATCTGTCTGAATGCTGCGGAGGAGCTGACTTCCCTCTCTGCACATAATACTTAAAAACTCATATGAAGGTACCTTTTTGAGATGGTCTTTTGAAAAATAATTGATTTGACATTTATTTTTTTATGAATAGATTCAGACCAATGTATTACTCTGGAGTACATTGATGGCCTCCAAGAAAAGTACATTTGTCCACTTAGCCAACAGATCCTTTCAAAGCATCTGACAATTCGCCAAGATTCATTTACTTGTCTTAAAAAACTGCTCAGGCTGTTGTAAATGGGTTCTGTTGATGTGGACGAGCGTTGCCAAGTCTGAGATGATAAGCATCAAGAAACCCTAAAAAAAAAAAAAAAAAAAAAACAAATTTTTT
>JAQFJA010000016.1:9213910-9228235 GCA_029874485.1 Naso brachycentron
TGTAAACAGTTAAAATAATTGATTCAAGTCTTGCTAATTACTGCCCTTGACCTTTTTTAACCTTTTGTTAAGGGACTGATTAGGTCCTGTGCTGTCCTGCAATGTTAATTATAATATGATTATCCAAACTCGACACTGCCTACAGTGGCTACATGGTGATAGCCATTCAGTTTCACCTCTTTTCTCCAAGTTTTTATCATATTCTGTGAAATAACAGGCTGTGTGTTTTGGTCCCTTCTCATTCTGGCATGTAACAAAGGGAATGTGAATCAGTCATCTGCACTTTGCTTCAATAAAAGAACTGAAATTGGGTTATGGCTGGAAAATTATGTAGCAGCTGTTGGAAGCGTTGACACTACCATCGGGGTTAGCCGGTGAGGCTTGACTTGCGGTAAGTGGTTTGAATATAGGTTTGTGTTTACGGATCACTTTTAAATGTTGAAACGTCAGACCTTTTCCTATGCCTTACCTTTTCTGAATTAGAATTCTGCTCACTCTGTGGATTCTAGTACTGAAAAGCAATGCAACTGAGTCTCAAATGCAGGTCCACATTTCCACAACATATGTGCTAATTGCTCAATAATGCACAGCCAAAAATCTCAAACACAGGATTCAAACACTGGCAGAAATACAGGTAGACCACCTGCAGCCTCTTGATTTTCTCTGTAGCTCACTTACTGAGGATTCCATACTTTGATGCAGCTCCAAACTGGACCAGGACAGTGGTGTATTGAACAAAGCACTGTTCCTAAATATACTAAGCAATAGACATTTAAAGCTTTGTTCTGCTATTAAAAAAATACAACAGATTTTTTTTATGCAATTAGTTATCTTAAACTTTAGAATATCAAGTTTGCTTTGGCAAACTGACCACTATATATGTGGTCCATTTATACATATATAGGCTACTGTATGTCACCCATCTTTGGTCCCACAAGATACATTGCCGAGTTTGTTCGGCAGCAAAATATCGACTGCTAGAGTTACAGTGTCACATGATTTATTGCACTGGCCTCCCATAACGTATCAAACAACTGACCCGCTGACCCCGAGTCTTGCGGACTTCAAAACAGTCTGCAGTGTTTCAGTTGACCATTGGAAAATGGTCCAAAGCTGCGCTGCTTTTGTCAGCCCACATTCATCTGACACAGTGTTTAACTCAAGAATCATTACTCAACCCACAACTGTAGGCTACAAACACATTTTGCGGTATCGTTGCCTAAACGACACAGCTTACCCAACATATCCAACCAAAAGCATTAACCGGTGCCTTCGTAATAGGTGAGTATCAGTTTCTAACATGGATTGTTTCTCCCCTTACAGCAACATATCAAAGCTGGATAGGTGTTTGTCTAATTTATTGTGGCAGCAGCCCTCACTGTTTTACTGACTAAAAGCAATGGCCTCGAAACATCAGAGTCAATGTTTTCAGGTCCATTATTCCTTTGCTTTTCTCCAAGTTATCAAGGTGAACTGGTTTGATGATGGGGATGATGATACAGCAGGTTAATTAAGTCAATTCAGCTTAGCTTAATGAGGTGTGTCTTTCCTTTTCTTATCTCTCTTGTCATTTGGTTCCTCTTTATGTTTTGATGTCATGTTTTCTGTTCAGATTTCATCATGCCGCCTCGTTTTAATATGAATGTTTCATCTTTCTCTCTCTCTCTCTCACTGTGTATCTCTCTTTCTCTGCTTTTCTTCTTCTGATTAGCACTCACATCCTGCCTTTTTATCTAATGCTGTGTTTATCTTTAACATCTTTCTGTTTTTCATCACCATTTTTTTTTATTTCCTCTCTGTTTTAGCTACCGTTATTATGACGGATGTGTTATTGTAGAATGGCACTGGTAAGATGCAACTTTTTCTCTGTAAAGGGTGTAGAATAGAATTAATATTGTGTTTGACGTGTTTTTTCCCTCATCTCATAATGGAGACAGGGGCTGCTGCTGCTGCTGCTGTTGCCCCGTGATTCATGGAATACAATACCACTATTACACAATTGTGACTTTAAATACCAAACTTGCTTCTGAATGCGGTATATTTAGAACATGATAGACGGAACATGTGTTAGAGAAAGGTCTGAGTTGTGACGTGCAGAGCTTCCTCCCCACGCAGATAAGAAACATCAAATGAAATATGCTAATGAGGATGGTGTCAAAGATAAAAACGTCTCTGCCGACATCAAAAACTTTGTGCCATTGATGTCTTAAACACTTTGAGGTGATTAGCATTTTAAGCATACCTTTGCTTAAATAATTAACACCCGGTCGGGTAGATCACAGCTCTTCCTCCTTTCCTCACAGAAACAGCCTGTAAAATGACTTTATGCAAGTTTGAATTGACCAATTGCAATCTCATACATAAATGATTCCTGACATTGCGGTGAATGGCACCCCTGCAAATTAAGTCATTTTGAAGGAAATTGGCGGTAATTTGATGCCACCGTCTGAAGTAGGTCTCTGCTTGAAATGGCTCATTTTTGGTGTTTCTTCTCAAACGAATAGCACAATAAAGCTTCTCTTACTTTTTTGTGCTGCAAAAGCCTTGAAGTGCTCTGCTGCAGCCCCCAGAGATGGATAGCATATCTATATGTTGCATAAGCATTGATTCATGACAAGCGCAGCTGAGCTTAAGTACATTTGGAATTTTAAACTTAATTAAAATATGCATTTAATTAGATTTATTCCTTAATAACTTGATTAGCATTGCCAAATACTACACTTTACGTAAACAATCTTGAACTTAATGATGCCAGAAATATTCAAAAATTAGTGTTTCTGTTATGGTTATTTTATTATTAATATTAGCTTTTGGGTATGTAACAGTTCTGACTGAATAAACTCAACCAAAATGCACCCTATTTGATTGTAAGTGAGCTGTTTTGCTTTTCAGTGACTGTTAGTCTCACAAGTTTTGCCTCTAGGCTGCTCTCAAATTCGTCCTCATACTTATGTGATAACTGAAGAAGAAGATAAGCCATGTGCGATAGTAGTCCTAGCCTCTTCATATCCTGTCCTCTTGAACGAGTTCTCATGACCTCCTGTGTCTCTGTCATCCACCGTTCTTAGAACAGAGCTGCCGCTAGTTAGAGGACAATATTTTGTTCTTTGTGCCAACTGCTTGTGTTTCTGTGTCCATTCCGGGGGCAATCGCCTTGATAAAGTACCTCTCGCACCAGGTCATTAAGACAGCCCTGGGAAAATTATGTTTAATGGTTGCCTTGGTGAATTCATAAATCATTTATTTTGCCGCACACCTGGCCCATTTATAATAGCTTAAATGCGAAGGTCTGCCAGCATTTATGAGGGAGCTACTGGATACTTCTGTGAAGCAAGATAATTATGGGTATCGTCTTTAAATCACTAACAAATCCCTTCCCATAATGTGTGAATGTTTGGCCTTGATGTTTGGATGTGGTTGCTGTGAATGTAGCTTTAATCTCTGCTGCCAAAACAAGCCATCCTCCTCGTTGGTGTATTGTTTTCCTTCCCAATGTCTAAATTTGTACATTGTATTTATGGCCACATGTTTTGGATTACACCTCTCCCTTGCTTTGTTATGTGATTTGATTCATTCCTGCCTGTTTCTCTTTCTGTTATTTTTGTTCTCGTCATATTGCTCAGCTATCAGGATTATGAACCTGAGATCAAGTAAGACAAAACTGGAACGGTCCTTTTTTCCACATTGTCATCCTTTATTTACTCCTCCATATGAACAAATCTGCACCCAGATCCATCTAACTGCCTCTCTGAATCATTAACATGATTTATTGCAGAGTACTCAGTCATGTTGAAGGCCGTATTAATTTGCACACAGCACTCCCGTCTTTGATATACATAGCCTACAATTGTGACAAGAAAGATTAGTTTTAAATGGCACCTGTATCTTTACTGTGCACTCCAAAGATATATTAGTACTTTAATGTAAACACAGCACTCACATTTGGCAGTTGGTTATCTTCTTTTGCCTTGTCTTGTCTAATCTGTGTAAGCACATCAAAATGTAGGGCAGTTGTTCCCAAATGGAGGTGCTCGTACCTCAGGACTACAGGGCCGATCACACTGAGAAATGTCGCTAGGGAGTGTCACCAGCAAAACCATTGTTTTCCTCTGGTACACCGTGCCTGCCGCACCCTTCTCTCTCGCTGAAGTGTGGCATGTTTTTCCAGTAGTTTTTGGGTGCAGAAGAAGTAGTAGTTACGGTAGCTCAAACATGCCAACTAGAGAAAAATAAGTTTAATTGTTGTTTTCAGAAAATTCTAATTTTTGATCATATAAGCAGTCACAATTTTTTATGATGCAGAGTTTTTAGGCTTTCCAACGAGCCATAAAATAATTGCATTTGCACTTAAAAATTACATTCTCGTCTACAAAAAACAAGTATGATAAAAACCTGCGGTTTGTTAGACCTACATCAGATTTTAGACTGAAACGTTCATGAAATTAATTGATAGTAAAATAAATAAATAAATATACATTTTCACTGTAAGTTTTCACAGTCACACGGCTGTACATGTAAAATTTACACGAAAAAATGTGGAAAAAAAGACTTTTTTTGGTGAACTGATATAGTGCAAATTTTTCCTATAATCTTTACAAGTATTATTCCTGGTAATGATGCGTTTTATTCTGTTGATTGCTGCTGACTTCCAGAGTAACAACTGACCGAGACTGAAGAAGGAAGTCAGCAAACATGACTAAACGTAACGTGAATAAAACTTTAATAAATTTCTTTGTTTATAAACATTTCTCAGTAAGTCAGTAAGACAGATTTAATTCTGCAATGGTGGCTGTTTAACAATACAATAACCAGACCTACTGATCTCACACTACTTAATAGCATTATCAAACTCCATATTTCTTTATCATCATTATTGTTTCGATGATGGGACCCCTAGTGGCAGAAATTACAGTTGTCAATTAAATAAAGCAGCCCTGATTAGATTACCCATGTTGAGTAGTTCATAGCAGCAGAAGGTTAACACTCTTATTAGGACTGCATAAACCTTGAAGCTGGAAACTTTAAGATAACCAATCACCAATGTGCCCCAGAGCAGAGTTGTTTGCCTTTATTTCACACAGTCAGGTAATGTTTGCGCAATACTTCATCAAGGTTGCCTGATTATTCTAGTGTGTGTAATTGTGTTTTGACAGAGTGTGCCACTCAGATTAGATGCTGCAGAAGGAAAACATAACTGCCTCCTTCAGATGGCTGTAAAAGGATTTAATCAACTCAAAGGAAGGATCCTCTTACATGCAGGCTGTTGTGGATGACAGATGCTGGCAAGAATCCGATATTAATCTTAACTCCACCTCGCCCACTGCGGCGCATGGCAAGTGCCAAAATGCCAAAAGGGTGCAGGTGAAGAAAAAATGCCACTTCTCTGCGCAGCGTGCTCGCACCAGGATAGAGCCCTTCATTCTTAATAGACTCAGTGCTCTCGAGGGCATTTATCTCCATTCAACCTTTCAGCTTGAGTAAGAATTTACAAGACACTTATTCCAACCCTCTGGCGATAGAATCCAACATGTAATGTACTCGTGTAAATAGTCTTCTAATGAAATCGCCATATGTGTTACCCTTGTATTCATACAGACCTGCATTATCGTATAAATCTGCAGGTTTATGATTATCCATGGTTTCCTAACAGTCGGTGGTGTTGATGTGAAAAGTGCAAATAAGGAAAAGAAAAGTTGATGAAAAAAGGATCAGAATAGGAACAGAAAACTTGTCATTTATTGCCAATGTCTTTTTCCTTTTCATGTGTTTGGTGTCCTCCCTCACCTTTCATAGAAAACTCTCATTTTTTAACCCTGAACCAAATGACCTTGAACAGGCCTCTTTTTTCCTTTGTTTTTCACTCAGCAGTAGCATGCAGTACAGTTAAAGCTGCAGCTTTTAAATGAGCCAGACCTCCATTTTCTCACATAACTTTATCAGATGGTCTAATGCAGCTGTTTTGTGTATATTCCAGATCGTGGGTGATCGGGGCCATTGCCTTGCTGTGCCTGCTGGGCCTGACCTGGGCCTTTGGCCTGATGTATGTCAACGAGAGCACCGTGGTCATGGCCTACCTTTTCACCATCTTCAACTCCCTTCAGGGCATGTTCATCTTCATCTTCCACTGTGTGCTGCAGAAGAAGGTATGGATTCATTCTTAAGACGAACAGTTTGACTTGACACTTTGAAGTTGACTGCATTCATCATCTCCAAAAGTGTTAAACTGTTGTTGCAATGGTTAGCTTGTGGTTGCTTTATCTGTGTTTGTACTTCTTACAGGTACGTAAGGAGTATGGGAAATGTCTGCGCACTCACTGCTGCAGCGGAAAAAGTGTGGACAGCTCCATCGGCTCTGGAAAAGGCACCGCCTCTCGTGCTCCAGGACGTTACTCTACAGGGTCACAGGTGGCGCCACACTTTTGAACTCCCCTCTCTTTTCTTTCTGCACATTCTTGATTGAGTGCACATGACAGTGCCTTTTTGACAGACCAAATTAAAGAAGCAAATTAAAACTTACTTGGCTGTTAAATACCACTAAATTTCTTCACAAGGATATTTGAAGAATTCTCAGCTGACAGTACAGGTAGTAAGTGGAAATTAATCCACCTCCTTGCAAGAGCACTGAGCTGCACTGTCTCATTTTGAAGCCGCATTATATGTGTAAAAACTGAACACCACACTTACGGTCTGTAGCAACAAAAAATAAATCGAGGGACGAGGCCTGGAAGTTCCTTTTTTGAAACTGCTTAATCAGTTTTGTCGTTGATCCCATCCTGTTCTGTTATGTAACAGAGCAGCTGGAATTACGTCTAAAATAGCACTGATAGACATATATGTTTATGTTTTACAACATAACTTTACACATAATATGGACAGATATGTTAAAGTTATACTTTCTGGTAAAATGGTAGGATAGATGTTTTTTAAATAATATTAAGCTTTCCTTTATTGTCGCTGCACCCTGAGACCATTTGTTGGGACTTATTTTGCATCATATGCAGCTGGTTTGCTGTTACTTGAGCTGTTGTTCAAGCTACAGATTACACTAACATATTTTTGTTTGCACCCCTCAACGGACACAAAGAGTATAAAGGTTGCATCAACGGAGAGAAAGCAGCAGTAGGGTTAAGTGGTCTGGTGCGATGCTTTGCATGGAAAGTTTTTTTCACTTTTGAGCATAAAATATTACCAGCGCCCTCTTGCTCCTTATTCTCCGGTCTTGTAGCAACATTTTCAAAATTCTTTTGTCTTCCTACTGCAAAGGCAGCCCAGTTATATATAAAGACCATCTGTCTAACAGTCAAGTACTTCTTTAAGGAGTCAGTTTGCATAGCTAGAAGCTAGGACGGCTTGTTTCTAGATAATAATCTGTGACATTAGACAGATGTGCACCTCCTTATAGAACAAATGAGAAACGATTCTAAGGGTGACTGTTTATGTATGCGTGATAGATTTCAAGGAAGTACAGCATATGTCCTTGTCTTGAGGCGATAGCGGGAAAATGTAGTGCTCGTTGAGCTCCGCATTTTTTAAGCACAAAAAGTCAGTCTGCAGGTAATTTTCACTGGAGCAGGCTGCAGACTAAAGTATCAGCCGAGCATGTTGACGAATTGCTCACAAATGCAGATTTGATTGTCTGCAAAAATCTGTGAATTCTGTGCACAAGTGGTGAATCGCCCAGTAAAGTAAATTGTTAGTACTTTCCTCCCACACTCACACAAAGTATAGGATGTATTACCATGATACACTGTAATTGAACATTATATCCATATTCTAAAGATGATTTCCTTCCAGTGTTCACTTATAAATAGTCCTTGGAGTCTAGCATGCCGTGGCAACCCACGATACAAGCTGAATTCTGCCTACAGATCAAAGTGTTTAATTATACACAGGGCTTTGAGATGGCTCTTACCTCATGTTCGGTTGCTTTATGTGAGCAAGACAGGAATGGAAATACTCAGAAAGACGTGGTTGTTTATCGCTAACTGTGGGGCTTCGGAATGAATGTGTAATCGGCAGAGTACATTCAGTCCCGCTGGCGAGTATGAATGGTTTTTATCTGTCTAGGAAACAAGAAGAAACAGCAGTGTCACTTTCACCCCATGTGTGCCTCTAGTGCGCGGGACAACGTGATGTACAATATGCTAATGAGATCTGCTGTGTCACTGTATGCTGCCGTTTGAATGTGAGAGCCGTGTGTCATGTGTCATGTGTCATGCAGGATTGCCTGTTTTTGAGAGTGCTGTATTGATTCTCTGCATGGACATTTTTCACATCATCGATTGTGCAGCGATGAAGCATTTATGAATGAAAACATGTTCACGGTCTGAGTGTCACCTTTTAATGGAGAATGTCTGGAAGAGATGAGGTGAGGTGCGATGGCAGATTCAAATTCAGTTAATGGTGATGAGAATGACTTAATTAGGTTGAAACCTGTCTGAGGTGATGAAGGTAATCACAGTTTTTGCGAAACCTGTCCCTTTTTAGCTTGGACTTTGCTTCAAATGATACTGTGATTTGCTCTTATGGCTAAAATAGAATGGTTACCAAAGAGTGAAAAAGCAGAAAATATCCTTTAACTAAAGCATCTCATGGAATATTTTGCACAAACCTGTTATGTACTAATCTGAAATCTTCTGCCAAGCCCCTCTGGCACCGGATAGGAAGCAGTCAGCTCTCTGGTTGGATATCCAGACCCTTAGCTTGTGCAACAGCCCGTGGGATTCTGTCATAATTAACCAGGATGAACCCTCTCGGATTGAGCCTTTGCAACCCGAGACACCGACTCGGAGAGCTTGACTGATGGCTTTATTATTGACTTCACCTATCCCAGTACTAACGCTCATCTTTAATTGGAGGTTACTTATCCCCTCAGCTGACACGTTTCTTGGTTTAAATGCTAGATTAAAAAGCTGAAGGAGCTCTATCTCAGCCTTTATTGTGCTGAAAAGTCAGTGAGTGTACGCTTGAGGAAATATACTCGTCGGAAAACCTCCATGTGCAGACTTTGACTTTTTATTTGTATGAGTGAGAGTGTGCAGAGCGGATTTTCTGACGTGTTTTGAAATGTTGTTTTGTCTCTGCAGAGCCGCATCCGCCGCATGTGGAATGACACAGTCAGAAAACAGTCTGAGTCCTCTTTTATGACCGGCGACATCAACAGCTCTGCGTCACTCAACAGAGGTACTTGGTCCTGCCGCAGATATTTACTTGAATGACTCCTGAATACTCCAGCCTTCACCTCAGACCCTATGACTAATGCAGACCACATTTTTATCAAAAAAGCTTCTCAGTTTGTTACAGAGAGGGCTTTAGAGTGTAAAAAAATCTTTTTTATTGTTGTTGTTGACAAGCCTTTAACCAAAAAGGTGGGACAAAACATCTCAAGTCAAGGTAAATGATTCGTTTCACAGAAGTTGCCTCAGATAATTAAAATCTCAAGTAAAAGACATATTTTTCTCCACAACTGTCAATTATCAGCAAACACTGAAGCAAGATTTTAAATCTGAGAAATTAGTTGCATCAGAACTGCTGTCAGCCACCATGTAACGCTCAAATAGCTGGGTGTGTTTGTCAACATTTTTGCCTCGATGAAAGGGAACGTGATTGTGAATACAAGGCATTGATTGAAAGGATAAAACCCTCCTCTGGTGTCGTGCTGCCACAGAAAATTGTTTATTACATCTGTTATTTTGAAGCTTGAACAAATCATTTCTACCGTCTGGTAATTTTAAAGGGGAATAAAGGAAGGATTTAATTTAATCTAAACAATAAAACACACAGTTGGGTAAATTTCAGATTCAGTGCATTTGATCAGGTGCATAAAATTCCCTCTTAATTTTTTCCCCCCCTGTCAAGCAATGCAACATCAAGCCATCTGCCTGCGAAAACCTTGAAACCGCAGCTGAGCATACTCTCAGGAAAAGTGCCGAATAACAACTCAAAAAATCAAGCCAGTGGAATTCCAGCTCTGAAACTAATTAATAAAAAGTGTTTGACCATAATGCATTTGACAGCAGCACAGTGTGTAGAGTTAACTTCAGAGTCTCTTAGGTTTTTACAGAAAATAGATAGAAGACTACATCTGACATCAAGCAGCAAACACCATCCTGGCTGGCAACACTCTCCCCCCTCAGTTCATCTCTGGAGTTCCACACTGCTCACTCTCTAAATTCGCTCTGGGCGCCTGCTTGCGTAGACACTAATGCATAGTTACAATGATGGATTAATGTTCGACACAGAGAGGAAGTGTCAGGATCTCAATAATTAGGCACTCAGCTTAGCACCATCAACAGACACAGCCTGTATCCGTTGTGGAGTGGCTGAACTGGGGCATGAGGTGCAGTGAAAAAACCATGGATCTTGCATAAAGGCAAAAGACAGAGATGGAAATGATTAACTTTTTACCTCTGGCTTCTTACCATGCGTGATGGGAAAGAGGCAGCACTCGCAGGAACTTAAGAGTGTTATGCCATCACATGTATCACAGAAACAGATGCACTTATCCAAGCTGGACTGCCTCTCTGCTTTGTTATTAAGGAATTATGTGTTGCTTTTTTCCCTTTACACCTAAGAGTGAGCTAGCTCGAGAGCAGAGTCGTGCAATCATCCCGATGGGATATAGCTTTGCATGTTCATTTTATCCCAGCATTCAGGATTATTGCGCCACACAATCAGCATGGCTTTGGAAAACGTCCAATTTATCAAACACAGGCGCATTAAGTGGGAAAACTGTCACTGGAAGAGCGCAGCGCTTAAGGAATGCTCTGTAATTAGGGTAAGCAGCAACACAGCAACAGCAAATTACTGTTTTTAAAGTCAAAACAACATTCTGATTTCCAAGCAACATTATAATATGACTAATTAATACTAACCTCAGCAACAAAAAAATGAAAAATGCTGAAAGATTAGCTTGAATCAGCTCATTTAAAATTTAATTAAGGAGAGTCTTCCAAGATAGAAAATACTTCTGCAATTAGAACGCTGTCAGAAAGTATAAAAGCAACTTTTGAAAGGATGTGGGGAGTCACAAGGTAATACAAAAATCTTCATTCTCCATTGGTTTGACAGATTCAGAGCATTAGAAAAGAACAGTACACTCTGCCAGATGATCTAATTGCAGTGTATTCGTAGCTCAGATAAAGGTTGTTTACCCACTCTGCCAAAATGCACAGAGGAAACACGTGCAGCATCACCCTCATAAGTCTTGAATTTGGCTGCTTTAAAAATAATAGTGTCACATCATGTTGACAGAGGGGAAAAATCTTGTAAACAGGAAATGAATGCAACTCATAAATATTTTCTGCATACTTAATATTCGGCATAATGTATTCAAACACTTGAAAATAAAATATTTTTATCAACAGCGAAGGAAAAAACAAACATCAGGGATTCTGCCCCATTCATGTTTAAGATTGCAGCTCAAATTTGCAGCTAATCACAGGGCTCAGACTGTGAAGGTTGCTTTGGTGTAGTAGTATGTGGTTGGGAAACTGATGAGTCATTCTGGCAAGATCCTGGCAGCAAGTATCTGAGGACAAGCATGGCATAAATAGAAAATGAGCCTCTGTTCTGTTTGTGCGACGGAGGCGAGGTGGAGGAAAAGTAATGACCATCTTGACTCATGTTACTTTATTCAGAGGTTACTTCCGCAATTGCATGAGAGAATATAGACAAGATGTGAACTTTGCTCCTCTGAAAAAAGGAAATATTTTACCACTTCAGCGCTCAAGATTGGCAATGCCACAAGCAATAATAACAGTGCAGTATGTGACTATTTACTGGGCTGTTACTGTGCCTGTCAAGCTTTCGATTCTCACAATGCATGTGGTTTACAATGATAATAGTGGCAGATTTATCAACATAGTTTTCACGAAGAGGTAGAAGACAAAGGGCCTCTCATTTTTAGGCCGAAATAGTTGATTTTGCAGTTTAAAATTACTGCTGTTATAGGTACCATTAAACAACCGTAGCTAGCTAACTCATTAAGCTAATATGAGCTTCAAGTTTTTCAAATTAGGCTACATAAAAGATTAGAGTTACACTGTTATTATTTATTATGACAAAACACTGTTTGACTGCTTAGCTTATGCTACATACTTTATTGTATTTTTAACAAGATGTTTGCACTTGAGGCTACAGGAGCCTAATGCTATCTCGTGATGTAGACTTGGTTAACAAAGAACCGCTAATGTTAGCCTAAATGCTTACAGCATCTAGAACTTGCTTTCACATAGTGGATGGACTATCAAAAACTGAGCAAAAGGTCAATTAATGTCATCTATTATGTTCTCTTTGGTCTTGAAATTAACACTCTGGGTTACTGGAGTAGCTAGTAAGCTAATTAACCAAACGTGCTAGCAGCTGCATCTCACATTAGACTGGTAACACGGTAATTTTGCCGTTTTAATTTTTGTTTTTTGGTGACTTTACCACCCTACAAATTATAAATACTGAGTACCACTTTTACAGCAGCCCCATGCACACTGCGTAACCATGTGGAGAAATTCAAAACTTAAAAGACTGGCTATCTTGAGGTATCACTGCTAGTCACTGCTATCTCAACAATACCTAGAGCCTCATTTTATATATTTCTTCAGCATCCATGACAAAACAGATAATTGTATTTTGTCCTGTTTGAGTAGAAATGTCACAGTACATGTGTTGTGTTGGCCATGTCGGTGCTTCTTTGTAATTTATGTCTGTTTACATGAGTTTGCTGCCTGTATGTGGAGCGCAAAAACAGACTCAACACTAATGGCCGGCATTAACAATACAATTAACGCACTTTCCATCGGTCCCATTAGCCATGTCAGTTCAGTTCTGCCACTCTCATGTAGCAAAACCTCTCACATTAATGATCATGGGATCATTTGAATGTTAATGGCTGTCATTGCTCAGCTGCATCTGCCCAACTGATATGTATGTTCTCTCTTTCTCTCTGTATATGTCTCAATTTTTCTACCCACCTACCTTCTCCTGTCTCTGTGCTCTGTTTCTCCTCTGGTTTTTTTTTTCTGTCTCACTCTGTCTCTTTCTGGCTGCTCCAGGGGCTATGGCTAACCATCTTATACCTAATGCACTCCTACGTCCTCATGGCACTAACAATCCCTATAATACATTGCTTGGGGAATCGGCAGTCTATAACAACCCTCTGGGCATGTACAACACACAAGGTGTGCTAGCTTCTTTTCATTCTTTAACATTGTGGCTAGGGCAGTGTTTTTTTTATGTTTGGTCCTGGAGAAATTGTGAGGTTGCACATCTTTAATTCCATCTGGAGAAACAGTAACCAGCTTGACAATAGAGGTGGTAAAGTAACTGACTTTCACTAAGCTGAAATGCCAGTCGTCACCCTCAAGGGTTTTTACAGGGCTTTCAATAAAAAAACACTGCTCTACATGTTGTGTGTTAGCATTGATCAGACTGTAGCTTTATCATAAAATCCCTCCAGTATTGTGTCGCTGGGGGGTTTTTCACTGGAGGTGTATCTTGGCTTCTAAGTAGGACCATGGACTTTTGTAACAAAAGTCAGACTCAGACGTGGCTGTTTGACTGACTTAGCTGTTGTTAAAATCATCAAAAACATGTGCCCTCGATGAGCTGGATACATCCCCAGTCCCTTGCTGTAAATGTGCTCTAATGTTGTCTGTGAAGCCTGTGTGCAGTGTCTTCTGTGTCTCTGTTTTTAGCTTTAGCATTTCTTTTTTATGCTGCTGTTGGATTGTCAAACATTGTTGTGTCTGTGATAAATATCGTTCAATCTGATGTTCAACAGTCCAGAGCAGGACAAAACTGATTTTTGCATTGAATAATGGAATTTTACAATTGAAACTTTCAATTTTAACAACTCATAATACTATTTTGTGTTTTTTGGGTGGATATTTTTTCCATATAACAATAATACTAATATAATCTGAGCATTAGAAACCATCTCTGATCAGCCAAGAAATTCACTTTAATCTCAGATCAATTGTGATTATTAAAATTCTATTTTTCTCTGTGCAGTGTGGATAATATTTAATTCCAACTCTCAGAAGCCAATATAAGGTTAACTGTAACTTTGTCAGTCTGTAAAACTGAGAAACTTGTGTAAAACTGAGCTTTGTTCAGCGGGTAATTTATGTATGCAATACTAGTACTGCATTGGAGCCAAAGACAAGGGGCTATAATTCACTGATACTGCCAAAGATGTAAAAGAAATATCTGAAAGGATGAAAATGCTAATGCTTCAATAAATTTACGGCACACAAGTACTATTGCAATATTTTATTCCAGTGATCTTGCAAAAAAGTTCCAGCAAAGTCTTCTTCTTTATATTTGCTA
>JAQFJA010000016.1:9271795-9282214 GCA_029874485.1 Naso brachycentron
CTACGATCATTTCACTTCTGTTTACGAACCAACACGCGCAATATTACTTCTGTACACCACGTAACACATATTCAAGGTATTTACTATTTTTATATTTTTATACAGTGCTTTTATTACTTTTTTTGTGTATTTTTTTTATTCTTATAATGTTTTGTATGTAGCTTCTCTCTTTATTCACTATTTTTGAAACTGCTGCTCTTACTTTTACTCTTTACCTTTTTCTTTTTTTTACAAAGCTGATTTTGAGAAACACACAAAGAAATCCAATGTACCTGTACTGGAATGTACCTGTGCAAATGGCAATAAACTCTCTTAACTCAACACATTTGTTTCTTGTGAGTATTACAGGCAACAGGACTGAGTCAAAATCAACTACTGTGGGTGTCGTGTTGTGGCATGTGAGCAACACTGCAGAAAATGAACATTGGCCCTCATGCAGTCATGTCTCTGTCAGATTAGAATTTAGCATTCCACTTCTTCACCATGTTGGGAGACTCCCTTCCCCAGTGTTGCCTGCATTTCCTTGGTTCTCATTGGTTGAGCCCTTGAGGAGGTAGCAGATGCTGTGAGTGTTGACGTGCAATTTTAATGTACCTGAAACAGAAATACCACCAAAATTATGTGCTGAGTTGTATCCTTCATCTTCTTTTAATTTAAGCCACAACCCTATCAGTCATCTATCATATAGTGTTTGTCAGTTAACAGGTAGCAGATGGGATGCTAATAGTGGCAAAATTTGTTAAAAGTTCCACATATTATTGACTCAAGCTTCTTTTCAAGAGCTCATCCATGTTCATTGTTAATTTGGAGCATGTCAGTGTGTAATATGGAACTTGGGGGGACTCAAAAAGTGTGTGTGCTGTAAACATTGAAAATTTAATATCAAGCAAATGACATTAAGTTTGTGATAAGTAACCTTTAAAGAAACAAAGAAAGATTCTGTAGGAAATAAAATGAATAAAGCAAATCTTGTATTTTTATTTTTGGTCAGAATGCAACTGTTCATATTCCCATTCTTCAACACAGCTGTTTGTGGTTAGTCTGTAAACTGATTCTTCCTGTTGCATTGTATTACCATTCAGTGCAAGTGTAAGAAAGAACAGCGTTGACATCTTGTTACTGATTTTAACTTTTCATCTGTGAAATTTATAATTGCTTGTGACTGCACTGTGCATTGTAAGTATGTTTGTTAACCTTCAGACCAATTAGCTTCCGGCAGATCTATCAGACTAATTCTTGGAATGGTACCATGGGTAAGCTGTAAATACTGACTCACAGGGACAGATCAGCTTCTTGTCTGTTAATCCAGATAGTTTGTTTACACAGATGATGACCCGCTGCCATGCTTTGTCTGCACAGTGGATGAAACTGGATTTATCTGTTCAACTGCTCTTAAAGAAAAACTTGGAAGGTTAAACATCCAAATGGTCAAATAGAGAGAAAACCTGTGTACCTAAGTTATAGAGGTGACACCTAGGCATCATTATATTATCCTAAATTCTATTTCAAATGAATAATTCTTGAGTTGGAAGCAGTCTGATTACTTTTGTGTTTATTACAACATTGCCTGGAACATGTATAAATATTAAATAATAAATATTAGTCTGGTGGTGAATTACCCAAATCCCAATCCAAAAAAATGTAAAATTAAAGAAGCATGACCCTCCTCTATTTTCCTCCAGTGTACCACTCCCATAAATATTGAAAAGTCCCTAAGTAATTTAGTTATTAAATATGTATTTAAAATACAATTAATTAAAATTAGTATATTAGTATAGTATATGTTGCCCCCTAATTTCTCTTAGGCATATTTTTTTTAGATAATTTTTTATGTGTGTTGCTCAGCAAAACACCCCCAGTATTAGATTTCTTTTTTCATTTTCATATGTAATATAAAAACAAAATTACATTTCACATACCTCAAGCAAAATAAACCATTAGTGCAATATATTTGATACACCTCTGCCTATCAACTTCGATAGACATAGCCGGTTCTTGCACTGTGTTCGTTTTGTTTGTGTAAGCAGAGGTTGCCACAAGCATCAGTCGCATCATGTTCTTCTTCTTTATAACAAAAATTGTTTTCAGAAGAAAAAAAATACTCACATCAGATTACAAATAGGTTAAAGATCACACTTGATTACCAATACTTACTGAATATAACCAGTGCTATGTAAAGAAATGCATTATTTTACCGTGTGAGCAGATTAGCTCACTAGCAGAAGTTTAAGCCCATCATTCACATGACTCCTGCCTTGTAGGTTGTGATGTTCCCTCGAGTCTCCTAATAAATTGGAGATGTGGAAATTAAAGGGTAACTAAACCCCCAGAGCTTTGGCTGACGTGCATCCTTCTCAAAAAATGCATCAATTCAGGCAGTGCTAGAAGGCAGCGCTTTACTGAGCGTAGACTAGGTGAACTGCATGGTTTGAGTATAGTGATTATGGTTAGATTTAGCTGTTAGCATGTTTTAGTTTTCATGTGTCCATAGTTCATTTAATAAGCAGTCAGCTTCTCTCCACTGTACTCCCTCCCCTTTTCACAGCAATGCACTACTATGGTGGCGTAGTGGTTAGCACTGTTGCCTCATAGCAAGAGGCGACAGTGCATCAATTCAGTGAGTTCAATTCCCGGCTGGCTCCAGGTGCTCTGGTTTCACCCACCGTCAAAACATGTACAGTATGTTTATCTCCAGTCAGGGCCCTTGACCAAGGCACTGGCTTAGAATCTGGAGTTTGTCCCTGGGTGCTGTGCTTTGGCTGCCCACTGCTCCTCAGGGATGGGTAAAATGTAGAGAACAAATTTCACTGTACATTGTGTACATGTGACCAATATAGTAGAGTTAAACTCAACACTTAACTGTGAAAGAACGGTTCATACATGCAGTCTCCTTTACTGCTGCCTGCCTCCGTCTTGTTCAAAAATCTGTTGAGTTTTTGTTGGGTTGCCGTTGTAGCATTAATGTTACTTGCTCCCAGTCCTCCTCACTCAGTCAAGCAGACCAGAGAGGCACAGCGGGGGTGTGTGTGTGTGTGTGTGTGTGTCTACGACTGTGTGTCTTTGTTTCTTGGTGTGTGCGAGTCAGTGGTGTTACCAGGATGCCAGGTGTGGGTGGGCATCAGTCTTACCTGGGGGGGCAAAAAAAAAAAAAAATGTTGCAATGCTCAACCAGCTCAAAATCCAGTGTAGGCCGACTGCACCTTAAAACATGTTTTGTTTTCTCCTTGCTGTACGTGACATCAGATTATCCCAAAATGGATAGTGAAACAACTTGAAAATCACCACAGAGGGAGTTGGGGACATGTAGAACAAGAATCTGGTGGAGTTTGAAGAAAACAATTTGATTTCCATTTTTAATTAATATTTTAATTTGCCAATGGAAGCAGACATTGTACTGTACGCGGTGTATGACTTCAGCAACAGATTATCCCAAAATGGTACAGTGAAACAACTTGAAAATCACCACAGAGGTAGTTGAGGTCACGTACAGGAAGAATCTGGTGGAGTTTGCAGAAAACATTTAGAATTTTTTTTTATAGCCTATATATTTAGGCTGTATTTTTATAGCCTATATATTTTTTAATCTGCATTGTAGGCCTACTGTATCATTTTGTTTCATCAATTTGTTTTGATTATTTAAAAGAGTGTAGTAAAACAACAACCAGGTAATGACCGGTATATGTGTTTCAACAAATGATAATAAGAACAAAAAAACCCCACTTCGATATAGATTCCTGAGTTTACGAGGTGTACATGAATGCACCACGAAGCCGCTCCCACGCTTTACCGTATGAGGCGATGTAGACGCGCACTCGATTTTAAAGTGTAGATAGCGCGACAGAGCCTTTCCGAAGCGTAGCTGGCGTGACCGCAGTGATTTATTTACTTTAGACAAAGACAATTTTACATTAACATTCCGCCCTTATCTGCGAGCGGCGCTTTGGCACATGCGCAATTCATTTGTACCCTGGACGCCGAGGGGTTAACATCTTCCTGCTGGGAGGGACTGCTGCACGGGGACTGAGCTGACTGTGTGTGCTTTAGGACAAGGGAGAGGCCACAGCAGTGTCTGCTGCTCATTGAGAAGAGTAAGAATGATATGTGTTTTCATGTCAGAGTCTCCAAAAGCTTCACTGAGTTTTATTTGCTCTTAAATTCTATTTTTGTTTGATGATAAAGTTTTGTTTGGATTTTATTGATACAAATTTGATTCTATATGGCCACCACGTCATCATTCTGTGCTACATACATGCCGCAAAAAACTGCTGAGTATTGCCAAGCCCATCACTTAATACTTTGGTCTCTCATCCACAGACACTGGTTAACTGTTGTGGCATTTACAGTAACCGCAAATGAAATTGCTGCCAACAACGTTAGTTGTCTTTTCTGTGTTGTTCTGGCGGAAAAGCGTCTCAGATGACCCCTTTCCTTCATTTTTTTTGTTTCAGTGAGTTTTATGTGCTTCCAAATTTCTATTTTTGTTCAATAATGGGAATTTTGGGGATTTTATTGACACAAATCTGATTCCATACCGTAACATGTCAAAGCGGGATGATGACGTTGCGTGTGCAGATGTCTGTTGTATACCGACATAAGATCTAAGCACAGTGTGAGCCAGACTACCTTCAGATGTGGTCTGGGAGATCTGATCACATTCTGATCATAATGCATTTACACCTTGCATTAACAAGCCTTTTTCCTTATCTGGATAACTTATGTGGATGCAGATATCATTTAAATCAAGTGTAAATGGGGTGTATGAATCTGAGGGGACTGACTTGCCTTTGGAGCCAGCTTCACGTGACCACTCGAGAAAATGAGGTTGCCAGATCGGATCATTTTTTCCTTTACAGTACAAGATACTGCTTGAAACTTCTTGACCAATTTAAAAAGTCAACAGATCAATCAATTTCTGCAACTATTTACGTGCTGAATTAAAAAGTGAAACATCAGAACTGTAATGTATTAGATTTGGAGGTCCATAACTGGATGTGAATGTTTTGACAGTTTGACCAACTAAGGGGTAGTGTGTTCTGTTGAGAAAGTGACATCAGCGCCTCCAGTTCCCTCCAATTCCAGTGGACCCTACGGAACCTCATTTTGGAAGAAATATCTACAGTGGAGAGAAGCCAATAATGTTTTGATTCCCCTTGATTTGTATAATTAAATATATATTTGTTATAAAAGTTGCATTTTTTCCAAAAGGTAGTGAAGTACCATTTAGTTCTGTGTAAAAATGCTCAGTGAACTATATCTTCCATCTCACACTGAATTCACCACCAACAGTAACATGACCATCACTTGAGTACATTTCACTTTGTTCTTGCAAAACAAGGAAAATAGTATGAAAAAAGTTGAAAATTATTCCAAGTTGGCCGTGTTGAGAGCTGTAGCTTTGTAAAAAACAGAGTTGGTTCTGTAAGAGAATGTTAGATTGACAATGGGAAGTGCTGATATGTTAAAAAGTTGTATAAAGCTTTTTCTGTCTCCAGAGAGAACTACATTAATTTTGACCATGACTGTGCATAATGTGATAACTGCGCACAATGTAATCATTTAAATATAGTAAAAGCTCATAATGTAAGAAAACCATGAGCGCATAATATAATAACAGTTTTTCGTATAATGTAGTAAGTTATAACTTACATAAATTATAACATTTTAAACTTAGCAAAAGCAATTTTGGTTAATGTAATAAATTAAGTGTTAATAATGAGTGCTGAATCAGCATTCACACTATTGTTAAGTATTTGTTGCGCAATATGTTACAATGTTCAATGTTCATAGGTTTACCAACCATATGAACAGACGTGTAAGCCAACCATTTGGTTAAGGAATAAACAAGGTATTCATTTAAATAGACGACTGTCAACATTTAGCAACCTGATAGCAGAAGGAATGACGGACTTGGAGTAGCGAATGGCTAAGTAGACTGCTCAGGTTGCACACTGAGAAGTGTTCCCTGCACAATGCAACAAAGTCAGCTAAAACTCAGATATGATGATAAGCCTTGAATGGCGATCCACAACCCCAATATCTCAACCAAACAAAGTGCAACCTTGTTCTTATCCAAGAATGTTGGATCCACTGAACTAAGCACAAAGTATGTATGAGTGGAATATTATACTTGTGGTAAAACTGATTTGCTAACGGTGCTGCCTTTTTCTAGTAAAGCTTGACAAAACGGCAGGTTTATACGCCATACATTACTACAATACCAAACAATGAATTGGCTGAGGCTGCACAAAGGACATGACGTGTCTGCAAAGGGTTGGGCAAACACTTATGTTTGTTGTGCTGCCAGCATCTGCAGAAGTTTAAAAGCTTTCTGGAAGTGCACAGAGGCTTGATACCCAAGATAGAGACAGAAGTGATTTGTGTAATGTAGGGTTAATGTGTGACAGACACATTAAAGTGAAATGTGCTCTTATCGCAGTCATTGCCAGTGAGAAGAGCATCACAGACTGACAGGCTAATGAGAAGAAGCACTAGGGCACTTTCTACAATGATAGCCAGTAGGACTACTGAGGAGAGGAGGCTTACAGACTTCAGAATACATCACTTTAACCAGCAGTGCTAGAAGAACTGACACTGATGTCGTCTCAGGCATTCATTAAAAAGACAATGCTGTTTAATGCAGGATCAAACAACACATTAGCTGCTTTGTATATGGACTTACTTAGACTCTATAAAGTGATTAAAATAAGTCTTAGTCCATGTACAGTGATTATGTAAGTCCTCTGTAAAAAAAATCTGGCAGAGGAGCTGGTTTGAGGTTTTAAAGACAACAACAAAGGTGATGTTGTTGTAAGTGTAAAGTGTCAGCTCCACTGAGTTATACAATATTGCTCAGTAATAACGCATCCATCATAAGGGGCTGCTTGACACTCATTTTTGAACATACAAACTAGCATCCAAACGTGTGGAAATCAGGCCCTCTTAGCAGCTCAGTTTTCAAGGTACCTTGTGGAGTTTTATAATAAAAAAATAAAATATAGACTAATACTAAAATAATTCCTCTCAATCAAAACTTAGGGGCCACTAGAAGTATGTGGTAGTGTCTGCGTACACACAGTGCCCTCTGTCTGACTGTTTTCTGGCTGTATTCGTTTTGTTTTGGTTAGGCAGAACGTTTGTGGGCATCAAAGTGGGGATTTGAATCTCTCAATCAGTTATGAATGTTGTGTTTACAAAATGCAAAAGAGAAATCTAGTACTCCTCAGTGGACCTTTAGGGATACAGTAGTTTAAGTCTCAGGACAGTTCCACAGAGTGCAATCAAAATTTCGGTGATTGCTTCTATTGGCAATAAACAGAGTGCTACACCAGTAATGTGCATAGCAGGTGTAGCGTAGTGACTGACAAAGGTTATTTAGCATTGGGCACCAGACAAGAGAGACTATAAAACCTCTCCTGTCGAATTTATAATTCAGCAAAGATAACCCCGGCCTAACTCAATTTAACTCCAAGTTCTCCCCCCCTAGCTACAAAAAACATACAAAAAGCCACCCAGTAACCATACTCATAAGCAAAACTGAGATTTCAATTATATATTCAAAAATCAATGCAGGCAAGGTAAATGTACTTCAATGAAAATTAACTCAAAACCCATCGGCTACAGTACATTCACACAGAAGAAAGAAATTCACTTGATGAAAGAGTTCATTAGTCAAATATCATTAGTCCATCACTGTATAATAGTTCATGAGTCTCTGTGTTCAAAGTTCAAATTACCATATGTGTGTGAGAGTCCAAACAGTTCAGGTGAAAAAGGAGTGGAGGGTGTGAGGGGCAGTGTAGGGTTGTGTGGTGTGGTGTGGTGTGGAGTGATGTGGTATGGGGGGAAGTAAAAGGTCCGTACAGGAGGCTGCAAAACAATGAAGGTGGCCAGCAATGTCTGAGGTTTGTGATGGTGGGAGGGGAAATCAAAGGGGATTGTGGAGAGTCAGCCAGGAGAATGCCAGGAACAAAGGGGGGAAACTTTACGTGTCTGGTGTTGGTGCCTATGGTCTGAGTTTTATTCATTAGTTCTGTCACAAGTGTTAACTTTGTCTTCTCATCTATCCACAAATGTGTGGTTGTCACTATAGTGCTCACCATGTTGATACCTTCTTCTTGTTTTCTTCCCGGCTTTCTTCTACAAACTTGTGCTGTTTGACTTCTGGGTCAAAGACCATTGTGGGAACTGAGGATGATATGTAGAACATGTAGGCCTGCTGAGGCATATACATAAGGGTAAATGGATCCATAAATGCATTATCCAGGTGAGTTAGTCTGACTTAGAAAAATTGAACTAACATGTTTAGATTTATTTTAAAAGTCCAGTTTCAGTTGAACTAATACAATAAATCGACGTTTTCTTCTCCAGCCTGGCTTCTTCTCAGTAAGCAGCCTTTCATATCGACTGTTCTTGCTTTGGTATTCATCTGTGATCATTTCTCTCTCTGCCTCTTTTTGTTTTGTTTTTTGAAATGTACCGAAATGCAAGTATCCAAAGGTCTAACTGAGTAATAGTGCCTGTTTGAACTTTGACGCATATAAATAAGTCAGTGAACCCTTCTGCGCTTAAGTTTTATTGAGCAGACGGTAAAATTCAGCAAGGATTGCAGAGGAGCGTCCTCTTTTCATATCAGAGCAAACACGTGTTTAGCAATGATGTCAGTGATGAGATGGTGATGAGCGTGTTAGAGTTGGGGCCGTGTGTGATTATCTCAGTATGGTGCGATGTAGAAAGTAGCTGGTTTAAGATGCCTTTCTTCCTGCTTTATTTGACAAATCTCACTTTTGCTGAATGGATGGAATTTTCATGTCACTGTACCCTGATGAAGACTGTTTGACACAGTCGAAATACGTCAGTCTATATCCCTGCTGAATTAAAGGATTTTTACTTAATATTCAGAGTGCCTCAGTGCTCCTCTTTTGGACTGCCCCTCAACTTGGACTTCCCTTTTATAGTAAGCTGACAGCCTTTTTTTAATTTTTTCTTTTGCCTTGTTAGAATTTTCATGTTTTTTATTCCAATACCACTATTTAGTTTAGTTTGCCCTGCATCTTGTCTGCAGGAACACTTGATCTGGTGCAGCACAGTTTCAGCTTGTAAATGATTCCAGCTTTCTGCTTTCCTCTTTAGAATGAGAAATCACTCGCCCATCATTCAACACAGACATCCCAAAGACAGTAAATAATGTACTGATGCTGAGCTGAGATAGAAGCTATTAAATTAACTATTTTTCACACTGAATATTTGCTTTTATTATTACAGCTTTTCTTAAAGCTCATCCCCTCGGCTCATTTTTTCTGGTCAGGTTCCGGTTGCATTCTCATTATCATTTGTTCCTTAAGGTATGCAAGAAACAAATTACAAGCTAGTGCTACCGCAAACGTACGCCTTGTTTTTCATTAGTATGGCTCAGGTAATACAGGGTTTACTGACCTGGGAACAGCGGGTCCACTCTGCCGCGCTGGCACCTTTCAGTGGCAGCACTTCATTAGTCGAAGCAATTACTTTTGGGCAGTCGAGGTTTCACCTGGGCTCCATGAGTGTGAATGTGTGTAATAAATTGAGAGTATGGACCAACACCTCATGAACAAGTCACAGTGACCCCTCGGTGATGGTGAGGGGACGGAAAAGTTTTCTCTTGTAGTTTGCAAGAGCATCAGAGGATGAGGTGTAAAACAGTCACATAGTCTGCTTTAGTTCTTTTTTTTATAGGGAGGTCACGCACAGTCATGGGTTCAAAAGACAGTTGAGTGCATTAATAACGTAACATATAAATAAATGATGGTAGATACATTCCTCAGTTAATTGGACAGAAACATTTCTCAACAAAACTTTGCTCCACTTAGTACTTACTTACGTAAGCCTTTGTATTCCCTAAGGAACATAGGCCGTCGATAAGAACCCTCCATCCTCCCTCCACTTAGTGATCTCCCTTTTATTTTACTTTAAAGAGGCCACAAACAAATCTTTTTGCTTTAACTTCTAACCATTAAGTAAATGTTGATTGCATAGTGTAATTTCTGTGGAAAATGACACCATCCGCAACCATTAGATTGGTTCCCTGCAAGCCAAGCTTTCACCATGCAATCTCTGTCTGCCATTTACAGGAGATGCAGCAGACAGAGGATGGTAGCTATATCTGCAGAAGATGAAGGTAGTTATCTCCAGAAGCCAGTGCTGTGCCTGAACGCGTTCAATGAACGATTCTTCATGAATTCGTTCATATTTTGGGCGAACGTGAACAGACCGCTCTTTATTTGCGTTTGAACACGTTGTTGTTGAACGCGCTCATTCTGGCGTTTGTGAGCGGTGTTCTAAACTCTGTTCACGAGTGTGCCAGATATCCAGAGCCTTCCAGGCGAAACCCCAGCTAAAACACACCGTAAACAGGCCTTAATATTTAGCGGAAAACCACCCAAT
>JAQFJA010000016.1:9393739-9406476 GCA_029874485.1 Naso brachycentron
CCCACCACTTTTTTTTTTTTTTTTTTTGAATTTAATTAGTTCACACTATTTAATAAAACAATAGTGTCAGAAGAAATATAAATAAGTGGCTCAGCAAACGCAGATGCTCTCCGGAAGTCTTAATTCTTGTCTCCCCCTGCCTCATGTTTTGCATTTCAAAGAGCAGTAGTGGTTTTCCATGTGTATCCAATTAGGTCTCAAACTCAGTTTTTTTCTTTTTCTCTTGTTTCCCCCCATTTTCATTAGGAAAATGAGACTGATGAGATCGTCCTGCAGATTGAGGAGCTGCTAAAGAACCTTGTTACCTACAACAACGTAAAGGTATTGTATTAATTGCCATGTGCCCCTTTCTCTAATGTTTTATTAGACCCTATGAGATAAAAATTTAATGATCTGTGGGGGAAAATGTGACGTTAGCAGTTCGTATTTTTGGGTAGGAAAGAAATTGAATAAAAGAAACAGGATACACTGTAGGCACACGGGCACCTGAAACTGTAAAGTTTTTGTTGGATTAATCCTTTTTAGTTAATGCTTGCAGAAGTCAGCCGGAGGCGGACGAAGAACAACACCTTATGACAAAGTTGCTACAGCAGAGGGGGAGTGTAGTTCAATAATTAAAAGCCTTTATGCATTAGATTAAATTAGTGCAAGCCTAAATATGAGTTTCCCTAACAGCAGTAAACAAAGGCAATATGTTTACAACCCTGTTCCAAAAAAATTGGGACATTTTGTAAAACATTAATAAAAATAGAATGCAATCATTTATACACAAACTGAGTCTATTTAGTAATATCTGTCCTTGATAAAGGTTGACTCAGGGTTTCCTCTTGGATTGAGATAGTAGCGGGGCACCCAGGGATGATCTTTTGAACATGCACCCCTCCGTTACGTTTCAAATGTGTGCGTCTATATCTGCCAATGGCTTTTGAGGCCTAAGTGCAAACTACATTTACGAACTACATTTGTGGTGGATATGGTTATTATTCATCTATAATTGATTTTGGCAACATGCAAAACCACCTACAACTGTATAAAAAAAATGTTTAAAAAAAAAAAAATATCTACAATTGCCCTCCCTCCAAAAGACAGAGGGGCCCGCTGTTGCCTTCACTTAGTTTTGTTCTAGGGTTATCTAAGTTCATTCAATCAATCAATCAACCTTATGCTAGGGATCCACTGGCGTCAAAGCGATTTCTTGATGGAAGCGATGCGTGTCCGGCAATGGACGCTGTGCGGGCGGAGCTCAGCACTTTACAGATGTTTACACATCAAGAATGTAAACACTGACCAACAAAAATGATTCCCTCTTTGAATTCGTATTTTGGAGGAAGAAATCATATCTATAAATATAGATTTTTGTTGAGCAGACATTTTAGTCATGGATACTAGACACAGCAATAATCAGCTTGTCCTCCATAGCTGCTGGTATTTTTCGGAGGGAAAGTTTTAAAAACCTACGTCACAACAGACCTCCCCCAAGCTGTTGTCCATCTCGCTCCCCATTGGACAGTGACCTCGCATCTGACGGATTCACTTGCATAAAGTTGAGCCGCGGTCAACTTTTGGACGCGACGCAACTGCTCAGTCTGACGCGCCACCTACCCAGAATGCTTTGTGGGGGGCGTCATTAATGGTTTGATGCGTCTCATAGAAAATGAACAGGCAGCCGCGTCGCGGCGGATGCAACGGATGCCAGTGGATCCCTACCGTTACAGCGGGGTGAAAAAATCATCAGTAAAAATATAAAATGATTATAGGGGAAACACTGAAGTTGACTCATAGGGGTTTTTTTTAAGGGTTTTCCTGTTTTCAAATAAATAAATAAATAAATTCTGTCATGAGCATGCCAAACCAACAGGTGGTGATACAACCCTGACCCCACAGCCATATTGGCCAGTCGGTGGCCGGAAAAAAGCAATAACTGCAAAGCTACAGGTCTGATCAGTTCTTGTCCAAAACTTTCAAAGTTGGATTTTCAAAGCTCTAAATTCTCAGATCCTGACATTTCAACTTCATTATCATTAAAGTATCCCATTATATACAGTTAGGTACTTTACTCTATGTGTTCCAAACATTCAAACAAAAAAATCTGAGTTGTTGTGACATGACTAATGGGTTAGAAAAGAACAAAAAAGAGTGAGTCACAAATCTGTATTTATTTATTAATTTATTACTTTTCTAAAGCTGCAAACAATTCCGAGACATCTTTAATGTGGCAAGAGGATCGAATAAGTCGCTGCTTTTCTTAAAAGATAGAAATTCAAAAAGGCTGGGAACCACAGACTTAATCTTTGGCTAAGGATTGTATCTTACAAGCTTATCACATGAAGTGACGAGTTACTGTTGCTGTCAAGTAAATGTAGTGGAGTAAAACAACAAGGTAACAGAAAAAAGAAATACTAACATAATTTCCACATTAGACGTATGTTTTTATTTCATGTTGAAGTCAATATGTCATACAGAAATCTCATAATGAGAACACAGTGTTGCTCCTCCTTTAAACGTGTTGATTTTAGGGTTTTTAAATGCTGTTTGCCAACATATCTCCTCACTTTTCACTCCCTTTTAACCACCACGTTCATGCATTTAACAGTCAAGTTGTGCTTTTTTACTGTCTGTTTTCTTGACATAAAATAATATTTAAGCCGCTGATGTTCCCAAAACCGCAGGGTGCAGGATATATAATATTAAAAAGTGATACCAATTTCGGTTCATCTGTGTGCATCTGAGATACAGCAAAAGCGAACAAAAAAAAAAAAAAGACAAGGAAAGAGGAAGAAAGTCACAAACAAGCAGAGACAAGAGCATGCGTGTGTGTGTGCACATCTGTGTGTGTGTATTCGAGTTTCTCCATATCCTCGTCTGTGATGCAGTGTAACGTTAGGCTGACACTCAGACACCATCCACTCTTAATTAGCGCTGCGCTATCAGCGGGGTGTCCTCTCCCACTCCCATTCGCTTTCATCCATTCTTTTTCTTCCACACCCCGGCAGCCACAGACTCAAAGAATCACTTACATTATAAAGAAAGTGTGCGAATTTTTTTTTTTTTTTTCTTTTACTCTGTCTCTGCAGCTGGCATGCTACACCATATCGGGATTTGGCAGTCATAGCAGGCCTTTATCTTCTATTAAATGAAAAAGTAACGTTTGACAGCTCTGTTGTTTATTCTATAGAACAGTGTGTTGCTCTGAAAAGTGTTTGAGAGATTTTTTGACCCTCTCTTCAGAGCTTCTTTTGTGCACTAAGCGGACAAGAAATCGATTTTTATCTATTACTGTTTGTGAGCCATTATATGACACAATATGTACTGTACACAAATATAAGCCTGCACTCAAATCCAGAATAAGAAATATCAATGGCAGTGTGCACAGCAGCCCAATAACAACTGAATACTGCATGTATGTTGCACAAAGAACCTTAATGACAACACTGACTCTTTACCGATTTCTTCACAAATGGGCTAATTAAGGGTTTTATAAGTGATTTGACGTACTTTCTGGATGCCACACTAGTGCTACACTGCTGTTACAATAAGAGCCCTTCACAGCAGCTGGTTGTAACCACTCAGCTGTTACAGATAGTGATGGGTATTCATATCTCCTTTTCTTTTTATTGAGCCAGATCATTTGGCTCAGCTCAGCGATAAGAGTCGACTCTTTTGGCTCCCTAACGACTCTTCATTTAGAGCCAATGCTGGTCTTTATAATTCAGCCAAATGTACAATATTTTGACCTGTGATTTGCATGGGTGCACATTAACACTTAAATCATCCTGACTACTGAGCTTGTTAGCACCCCAAAAAAAAAGAAAAACATTTTAGTAAAAGGAATGCTTCACCTAAAAGTAAAAATTGTGTCATTATCTACTCATCCTCATGCCGATAGAAGGTTGGAGGAAGTTTTTTAGTCCACAAAACACTGCCTGGAGTTTCACAGGAAAAAGGTGTTGCGGTCATGTCTGACACGGATGTAATGAATGGTGACTGGGATTTAAATATGAAAAAAGACATAAAATAAACGTGAAATGCCTCCATATTGATCGTCCGATGTAATCCAAGTGTTCTGAAGCCTCGACGTACACGGTGTTGTTTTGAAAAATGTCACTGACATTTTGTTTTTAGCTCCACTGCTGAAGCTTGTAGCTCCTGAGAAGGCACGTGCATGTGCGCACACGCGTGTGAAGCTCCTGCGGCTGCACTCAAGGTATCTGCAGGATCAATGGGAGGGCAAGTCCGATGCCCCGGTGTCTGCTGCTGGCACCAGACTTCAGGTGACATGTGACCACTGGTCAGCAGAGCTCTCCTTGTTCTCGCCTCAACCTTGTGTGCACGTGCTCCTGTGAAAGGGGCTCCCATCCCAAGAGCTTCAGGCTACAGAGAACAGTGAGACTAAAAATATGCCGTCAAAAAAGAACTTTGCACGTCAAGGTCTCAGGACTGGAAAGCTAAATGCAACTGGAGATCTGATCATTTTTTCGTCCAAAACTTTCAAAGTTGGATTTTTTAAAGTTCTCAGATTCTGACATTGATCCTAATGTTGATGCATCCCTTCATATACAGTTAGGTACTTTACTCAGTCTGTTCCATATTAAGAGTCAGAAGATAAATCTGAGGTGTTATAATGTGACTAATGGGTTAGAAAAGAAAATAAAAGTCACAAATCTGTATTTATTGATTTATTTTTTACTTTTCCTAAGCTGCAAACAATTCGTAAACATCTTAAATGTGGCTAAAAAGATGCCGTCAGTGATGTTTTTTTAAACAACTTTGCATGTCGAGGCTTCAAAACACCGCGGACAAGCTGTTGGGAGGCATTTTATTGTTTCATTATGTTTTTTTTTAACATTTGAATCTCAGTCCCCATTCGCTTTAATTGTTTGGAGGATGACTGCAACGCCTTTTCCTGTAAAACTCAGGCAGTGCTTTGTGGAATAAAAAAACTTCACCAGACCTTCTATCAGCATCAGGGTGAGTAGATACGACTGATTTTCATTTTTCAGTGAACTATCCCTTTAAATAAACTGAACTGACATATTTTGCTGTTAAAGTTAAATTTTCTTTGCAACCTTTTTAAAAAATGGAATTAATCTCAGAATCTTCTTTCATGATCTGCATGCTCAGTGTCTCTCCATTGTTTGTACTGACCAAATGCACCGGCCATAGTGGTGCCAACACTAGTTGCTAGGAGACATCTGAAGCAACTGCAAAGCCAATTTCTGTGCTAATTCTTGTCTCTACCTCTGCAGGTGTGGTTCTACAACTATGCCTGGCACGGCATGGTGTCCTTCCTCAATGTTGCCAACAACGCCATCCTGAGGGGAAATCTGCCGGATAGAGAGGACCCCCGCAAGTACGGCATCTCAGTGTTCAATCACCCCCTCAACCTCACCAAGGATCAACTCTCCTCTGCTGCCATGTGAGTCAGTAGACCAACAAAAAGGCTTTAGCTTTGTGGAGAAAAGGTGCTTGCTTTGTCACTTTTGCATCCCAGTTGCATTTAAGTTGTTTAGGTGAGATAAAACAGTGTAGGCAGAAAGCTAGATAGAATAAAATGCTTCACATTTTTCTAATTTTGACATTTATATTGGTAATACATGTGCACAGTGAGTTGAGGCTCTAAACATGTTTGAAGAAAAGGAAACTGAAAACTGAATTTGCAGGTCTTTTCTGCAGTTTAATTTCTACAATTTCGACATGCTGGGCTGCTGCATTGCATTGCCTCTTGTTGGAAGGCGTGATTTTTTTTAAATTTTATTTTCTGACAATGCATCACAAGATGCAGAAGAGAGAACTGAGGGAGATAAGGCAGACTGAGAGGGACAGAGCAATGGAGTGGGAGAAAGAGGAGCGGAGACGGCATGCACAAAGGAAGAACAGATGAGTAAAAGACAATACAATGGAAAGCATTAGACAGATAGATAGATAGATGAGGGATTTGTTTGAGTATGCACAGATTTGGAGGCCCGTGGGAGCCCCCTTATGGGAATATCCCATTTTTTTTCCTTGTGCCTTATTCTAGGGCTAGCAAGAGAGCAGCTCCCCATGAGAGTGAGAGATTAATGACGTGCTAAATCACAACATATGGATCTAACTTGAGCTCGCCGTGTACTTTGCACTGTTTGGTTCAGTGATTATGTTCAGTGATTTTGAGCTTTTTTTAATTTCAGGTATTACTCAACATTATCCATTGTCGATATTTTGCACAAGTCTGTTTCAAGACCCCAGTGTGATCTACTGCTGCAAATTACCATGCAGTGCTGTAACTGCAACTCCTGGCATTATACAGGCAATTCAGTGCTTGCTACCAATCACCACATAGCACTAGGGGCAGCTAAATTTCTATACTGTGCTGCTGCACCACCTCAGTCCTCAGTCAGGTATATGTGGTGATCATGTGCCCCAGACGGCTGAGTTAGAGAGGGTGACTGTGCCGGGGTTAGGAGATGATAACTGCAGATTCAGGATGAGCTTCTTCTCCTCTTTAACTCTCTGTGCAGAGTGTGACGAATGCAATTTGCAGTATGTGCTGTGATTTCCGCATTAGCTTGGATGCTCTTCCTTTGTTCAGTAAGAGGAAGAGAATGAAAAAAGAATGAGGGAAAAAGAGCGTAGACTCTTTGAGCAGATGACTAAGCGCTATGGAATTAGGCTGCCTAAAGCTCCACTCCAGTATGTTTTATATGAACAGCGGATCAAATGACGAATGTGTCATGTGAAAAATGATAAACCCACAAAGAGTCTTGACCCCATTTTGCAGTTCCTCTCAGCCCTGCAGAGTTTTTAAGCCTTTTTTTGAAACATGTATTGTTTTAATTTAAAGGCGACAAATGATACAAAACAAAACCTCATTTTCATCCATGTTAAACACTTTTTTAACGAGAAAAGCTTTGGAAAAAAAAAATTAAATAAATCTTCATCTGCACATCCCAACATCTACATCAGCATGCCAACAGATGACGTGAACAACAAGCTAGTGAACAAAGTTAAGCATTGAGCAACAAAATTCACAGATGCATGTATGTTTTTCAGAAGTTGCTATAGTAATTGTATGTAGGATTTAGTGGCATCTTGGGATGTTGCAGATTGTTGATTCCTTTTCAAAGCACGCAGGAGAATCTATGGTTGCCAACTTGCAAAAAACATGAAAAGGCCGTTTTTTTTAGAGCCAGTGTTTGGTTTGTTCCATCTGGGCCACCTTAGAAACATGGCGGTGCAACATTGCGACTTCTTATGAATATTATATTCCATTTCTGCCTTATTCTATATATAGATCCCTTTAAACATTACAAACTTCACTGGGCCTATAACTTAGCTCTGCTGCCACCAAGTGGCCAAAAAACAACTTTATGCAACTTTAAATACAAGAATGTGAGTTTGTATAATTCAGTAACTGTCATTCAATAACACTGTTGTGTTCGGCTGCCAACAAGGTGCATGAAATTAATCTTGGATGTTAGAATGATGAACTCACACAAAAAAATAATACAGCTAATTGTCTCGAAAACTGCAAAAGACATTTTTGTAAAGGTTAATGAATAGTAAAGAGGCCTCTTTTTTAAATTAATTTTGGTCTAAAAGGTAGGTGTCAGTTCTTAAGTCAAGTATAATTTGCTTGTCACCAAGTCCATAAATTACAGAGATCTTCAAAAACTGTGAATAATTACAAGTGTCTTCCTGTCCTGTAAAAACAATGTGAAATTTAAGTGAGCGTAAGCCTTAAAAATTGATTTATATTCCACACCTACACTTCCTTAATGTCATGGAAAGACAAAACTCTAGAACTCTTGGATGGATGATAATTTACCACTAATGACTTGTTCCCTCGCCAGGTTTTGGACTCCAAAATTGCACTGCAGCCTCTAATTTGTAGCAACACTCCTCTCTAGTGCACTTCACACCCAATTTTAATGCCAGTGATGTCATGAGCAACAAAATTATGAGAGTATGCAGATGGAAAGAAAGGCAAAGCTCACACCCATTGGAATTACCACACTGCTCTTGAGAGGTCTCTGTGCATCTTCTGCTTTGGCACAACAGTAGAGCCTTCCAATTTCCTCTGCCATCTTTGCAAAAGTCTGACTTTGGCACCATTTCAGTATGGAGATTTACTGTATGTATCACTTTCTAATTGCTAAAGACTATCAATTTGGCAGCTCACTTCTGTTCCCACCATCCTCTTAAATTTGATGTGTAATTTAGTCGCAATCAGCGAATTAATGCTGTTTCTGATTCATGCGCCCTATCCTCAAAAAATTTCCCATTTAAAAAATCATATACAGTTGAGCAGCCAGATGAATTGCAATTTTCCTCTGTCGAAATCAAAATTGTTCTCTGTTTTATCTGCATAATGCTGCATGATACAAATGATGACCCGAATGTTGTGCCTGGAGCTTCAGATTTGATAATAATCTTGTGATTTCAGTCCTCTTACACTTAATGTGAAAGACTGTGCCCTGCAGTTCTTGTCATTAAATTAAGCCTAAAAGAAAGCAATACATCCTGTAATGCTGTGCTCCCACTGCTCATCTTTCTTGCTCTTCCATTATTAGTTAATTAGCAGATTGCTTGTTCTCTTCTACACAGCAATTATCCAGCTTCAGACATTCAGGGTTAGATCATTGGCAGCTTTGTCCCCTACGGTATCTCCACACCCAACCAGAACACACAGCCCTTGAAACCTGTTGAAATGTGGGCTGGCACCCAATGCAGTAAATTATTTTATTTTTGTCTTCTAATTTTGCCTGGTTGGCGATGATAAATACAGCCACGTAGCCACACGGGGCAACTTCTTTAATATGCTAATTACACAACAGGAAGTCTTGCAAGAGATTATCGCGGCCCAGGGTGAGGATGATGGTGGGGGTTAAAAGAATACACTACAGTTTTATCCAGTGCTAATTGAACAGACACGATGAAGGACACTTTCAAAGATAGGGGGGCGTAAATGAAGACATACGCCAGTGAAATGAAGGTCAAAAGAACAGTTTGTTTCTTTTATGAGGGAAGCAAACTGCTACATACTAGAGGTCTGGTCAAGATTTTACAACACTGTACCAATGTTACTACATGTCATTGTTCTTTTGTCAACATCAGCCACATAGGTTACACAAACCCCTCCCATTTTAATCTATAAGATGCTGTTTTTGTTTACATTTGGTCCATATTCAGTAAAAACAGAGGTGGAAAATAACTAATTACATTTACTTGCATTACTGTAACTGAGTAGTTTTTGTGTACTTGTACTTTTTTTGGTTTGTTTTTGTAAAATCTGTAATTTTAGTTTTACTCAAGTAGGTTTTGTTTGAAGTATTATACCCCACTACTTTGACATGACATCAGTTACTGAGAAAAAAAAAAAAAAAGCTGAAACAATAAGTTTTTCCAAGCTTTCTATGAACTGGTGCCGTGACTGCATGCCAGTAACAGTCCATCTGATTGGCTCTGGCAGACTGACTGCAGCACCTGAAGGTGAGCAGCAGTCAGTCACACACACCCAGACAGCAAAGGGGCATTTTTGCACAGACATGGAGCAGGATGAAGATGCAGAGATGATATTACAACCCCCTGTGACCCCCCAAAAAGTAACTAAGTAACTGTTACTCTGAGTACATTTTAAATGAGCTACTTTTTACTTTTACTTGAGTACATTTTTAAACCAGTAATTTTACTAATTTTTATCAAGGTAACAGTATTTCAACTTAAGTAGATTTTTTTGTACTCTTCCACCCCTGAGTAAAAGTTATAGAAAGTACCTGAAAATGTGTGACAATATTCTAATATTCGATCTAGGAAGGCAGCACTTGGAAAGAACTATTTCTCCGGGCGTAATAATTTTTGTCTCAATACCTCCTGGGTCCTCTTTCTCCCTCCCTAAGCAGTTTTTGTTTGTTTGTTTGTTTGTTTTTTTACCACGTGGACACAGATGTTCTCTTTAGAAGGGTGCATTACCTACACTTAGACCTAAACTTTCATGTGTCCTATGGTGTTTCTATGCTGTTTCAACAGAAATAACAGCGAATGCCATTTTTTTTCTACAATTTCAGGGCACTGAACGCATTGATTTGCCCAGAGGGGGAGATATGGACAGAAGGTTATGCCAGAGGGAGTTATATTGGATTCACTCTTCAGATACACTTCATTCTATGGGTCTAAATGAGGATTTTGATGTGCATGTTATGCTGTAAACCAAGATGTTTTTCTTCTGTAGAATTAGGAGTGTATGATTCATTATGGCCCTCACCTGAGACCCCCTCATAACTCTTAATTCTATTAGTGTACCAAATTTTTTTCAATAGATCTGAGAGTCTTTGTTTTATGATGACAAAAGCACTGATCTGGTACCAAGCCCCATTTTCTATATGATAAAGATATATACAGTATGTCAGTGTCAATGTCAAGTTTATTTATATAGCACATTTAAAAACAACCACAGTTGACCAAAGCGCTTTACAAAACAGGTTGAAAGAATTTAAATTAACCTTAAAACCAATAAAAACTTATATATATACACTCTATGTGTGGTTCTGTTATTAGGTACTTAGTTGTATATGTTTTTAGATTGCCCCTTTTTAGCTGTTTCACCCTGTGTTCCAGTGCTAAACAGGACGGCTGCTATTTGTATGCTCCACAGTATAAACAACAATTCCCAAGAGCGGAGCTTCCACCTCCAGGGTGTTCACAGGTGTATTGCATACTGCTAACAATGTGAATAGGTGTTTGAACTGCCTATCCATTGTTTGAACCATGTATGCTCTGATGAAGGTCTTGTAGTCTGAAAGCTTAGCTCTGATTTAAGTGAAATATTGCGTGGACATAGATGTGCAGATACGTTTCTTTGTTTTTGGACTCTTCGATTACTCCAGCACCAAACTGGGTGGAAACTGGGGTTTTAAAATGTAGTCTGAGATCTACTAATGTATACACATGGTCGAATTTTAACAGCAGCATTTGTAGAAGATAGGGGTGATCTCTGCTCATGGCGAGAAGTCAAAAATAGACTGATATGGTCCCTTTAAAATACCTTATCTGTTCTCCTGGGGACTGGGTTGCAAAAAGACCAGCAGGAGCTGAGCACTGAAGGTGAACCTGGCATAACGGCCCGTCATGGTTTCAGAAGGCTAACGATCTTTAAAAGCTTTTTTATTATATACAAACAGCATTGCAAGTGCTTTCCATTAATGTACGCAGCGCTTCTGTGATTAACCCATCAATACTAACAAGCACAGGCCTGAAACTGAAGTTGTGTAGATGAGCTTCTGCAGGTGTAACAAAATCAGTTTAAATGCTTCCTGAGTTTGCAAAGTGATAAATGTAATGGGTTTATTGCATTACAGGAAATGAGCCAAATGCTGCTTCAACGTTGTTTAAGTGTCATCTGGCTCGTTTCCTGGTAACAAGGGGACCAGCCACAGACCTTCTCTCTTTTCTTTGAATCTCTTGACTTTTATTCAATCAAATTTTCTTCATAGTAACAAAAATATGCATTCAATTTTTTCACAGTAGTGCTGAGTCTGTTATCTTTAACCTGTTCTGTTATTCTCATTGACGTCAGTGTGGTATTTCGGAATATTTTTGGTCCTGAATCAAGTAAGCTAGTATTCCCTAAATGCTGTAAATATCACACTAGAAGAATTTAATTTTGATCCCAGTTCAGCTAAAGCCTTTAATTTATTTATCTTTAAAAAGGCTCATTATCCTTATAGTGTCGTCAAAGCGCAGAGAAGTAAAGGCTTACGTGTTTTTAACCATTCAACCTCCTGTTTGCTCTGCTCCTTTCCATCACAGGGCTTCAAGCATGACCGATGTGGTGGTGTCCATCTGTGTTATCTTTGCCATGTCCTTCATCCCTGCCAGCTTTGTCCTCTTCCTCATCCAAGAGAGGGTGAGCAAAGCCAAGCATCTGCAATTTGTCAGTGGAGTGAACCCAACTGTCTACTGGTTGGCCAATTTTGCCTGGGACATGGTGAGTACCAGCTTCATCACGCTGCTTTATCACCCCTCAATCGATCGTAGCTTATTGAGGTACGAATTTGCATTCTCGCATTTTTCCATGCTGAATATTTTCTCCGTAAGTAGACATGTATTTCATTGTGATTAAGTCAGATTTCAGTGCCACGGGCCTCATTTTACCCCAGTCGAATGCTCTCCTGCAGTCCTGAAGATTTTTTTTTTTTTTTTAACATCCTCAGGCTATATGAAAAGAATATCCATGTACTGTAATTGATAATGCAGCTTCAACACTGGTTGCCTGTGGGAAAAGCTTCAGCAGAGCAACAGTTATAGGCTGAGGCATAATTATCGACACTGGCTGCCCCCGCTGGTTACGCTCAACAGGCTTACTGGCAGTTTCCCTGAGGCATAATTGAAGTAAACATTTTATCAGATATGTTTGGTAAAGAAATGGCATCGGGACGGTCATCATCATGGGGGACAAATGCTGTCAGCGTGGAAGACAAATGGAGCGGAGGAGGCAGTCTAATGATTCTAGCCTGCTGCTCTCTGCATTAGCATGCACGCTCTGTCAACAGTGGGGACAACACAAGAAATCCAGGTCGAAAGCTCCATATTATAAAGTTTACTGCGGAATAAATATGCGTTAATGTATCTTGATACGTTCTGTTTATTTCAGCTATAGCGCATCATTTATTCAATGGAAAAACTGTTTTATTAAAGAGCTCCACAGCCAGAAAGAATATTAAACCCTTATTTTAAAGTTGTTGTTTTTTTTCAAGCCCTCG
>JAQFJA010000016.1:9450460-9461224 GCA_029874485.1 Naso brachycentron
TGCCTTCTTCTTCTTGGTTTTAAAATAAAACTCAGGCAGTGATGCGCATGACTGAGTGACTAAGTGAGCTGTCAGTGGATTCATTTGGACTGTGGCACTGTTGTATTTAAATCAAATTATATGATAAAAGAACACTACAGGGATGTAGAGCTTTCTATTATCAAGATGATCCCCTGGTGCATAATCCCTTATTCCACATAAAATCATCTTTTGCAGCATTATTGAAGTGAAATATGAGCTTTAGGAGCAATTATCCTGTTGCTTTGACTGGAAAGGAATTTATGGAAAGCTGAGTGCTTTAGCTTGGTGTAGTTTACAGTCACATTTGGTTTCTCCTAAAGGATTTTTAGCCCTTTATGGATCATTGTAATTTGATCGTGTGTGCCATTCTGAGTTTTTTGGTTTTAACTTTTTCCTCGACTGGTCCCACATTGAGCACTGGTCAATATTTACCAGATCAGAGCCAGTAAATAAATCATAGCTGAACCAGGAGGTCATAGTATTAAAACACAGAGGGAGGACTGGAGAACCGGTGGAGACCCAGACTGTCACCTTTCAGCAGGTGATTTATAGAGAAGAGCGCTGACCTATAGTATAACACTCGACTTGCACTACAATTAATATTGATCCACACAGGCGTTAACGCTGATGGCCAAGACAGTGTGGAGCAGACTGAGCATCTGAAAGGAAAATGTGACTTTCTAACCCGTCTTTTAGAAGTAGGCTGTGTGGCAGAAATGTGAAGTATTTGCTACTCTGTTTGTGGACAAGAGTCAAGCAAATGACAGCTAAGTATCACGATACGTGTTGTCCTATCACTTACACTTTGTTGTATTCTTACATTTTACTCAAATGTTCTTTGATTTTATATGTTGCAAACATTATAGTTGAGACACACACAATATGATCAAGGAATGTGAAGTCATTTGACCTCTTAGCAAACATCCATGACCTTCTAATCATAAAGTTAATGTAACAACAACAACATCAACAACAAAAAAATCTTGTCTGTCACCATATGTAATACCTCTCTCATATATTGTATCTATATATAGATAATTTACAATCCATTCCAATACCGCCCAATTATAGTAAAATTAGATACACCCTTATTACAGATGCCAAAGCGACACATGCATTTTTAGATAGCATTAATGGTAAAAATATCAATTAAATAATAAGGTGTTTTAGCATAATTCACTAGCTGTTTTAGGTTTCCGAACTGGGACTTTAATGTTTAGGCAAGGCAAGGAAAGTTTTTTGTATATATACCATTTAGGAACAAGCTAACTGAAAGTGCTTTCCAGGGGCATAGAAATACATTACAAATGACACATAAAGAAAAAAACAAAAAGCTGCAAATCATTTAAAGAATTAAAGAAATAGCATCCAAACAACATTAAAAACGAAAAAAGCAACAAATAAATCATTTAAAATTTGAAAGAAATTGCATTTAAACACATTAAAAACAAAAAGCAACGACTAGACATTAAAAAAAGCTACAAATAATTCAGTGAAGATCAAAAACATTGCATGTAAAATAAACAAATGATTCTCTAAATTTACTTTAAGTGGAGTCCAAAACAAATACTGACAAAGAATTCAATATGTTTGTTACATTTTCTTTCACTTGATACTTTTTGCAAACATGTTTGCCCTTTCAAATTTTTAATATGATCAGATTTTAACACTACATTTGCAGCTTGTTGCACCGTCCGAGAATTACTGAAAAAACATTTCTTGCAGGTTTAAACTTTCACCTCTACTAAACAATGCCCATCAGCACTCAGGATGTGTACCCATGCCTTAGAGTGGCAACTTTGCTGTAGAGAGCGATTATTGCAACATGCTTTTCTTTTTTACATTTCATCTGTTACTAAAGTCCAGTTGTTTTGTGCAAAATCAGACTAAAGCCAGACCTTTCAGTTCTAAAGTGTTTTTTCAGGTCCTGTAGCACCATTGCAATGCATGGACATGACGATGACACGCCTGTAAAAAATAAATAAATAATAAATAAAAGCCATTTTACATTCTGCAAGGACTCCTTTGATATAGGGGAGAGGTTAATTGGGTGATTCACGTCCATCCCCTACTCTGTTCTGCCTCAACGGGCATCAAATAAACACCCAAATGTACCCTCTGTAATGCAATTAATGCCTGTATCCATCTGTTATTAAGAAAATGCCACTCAGCAGCACTGGTGCATGACATTCAAGTCATGAATGGATGGCTGGCTAAATACCCAAAGTGTGCATTGTGAGGAGAGTCCCATTATAAACCAGGGGATGAATTTACCATGGTCATCCAAGACCAAACAGTACTTTAAGATTCTGTTGCAAAACTATACAGCCTTGACTAAGAATGTGAAATGCTGTGCAAGCCTCAGCACATCAAGCCAATGTGAGCCAGTGGCAGGGTCAGACGCCGAGAGAGATGGGCGGAGGGTGTATTTGTTGCTACTGTCATTCTTATTCTCTTATTCATTCTGCCCCAATGAGATGCCTTGACAACTGTGACCTTGATGCACACTGCTGATGGTCTGACATCACACACACAGAAACATACTTCAGCCTCGGGCGTTCTGCAAGTGTAGCTTGCTCCTCAGTTACGAGGTAGCCTGCTGCTTGGCTTTTGCTTCACCCGATGGCCACTAGCTCCCGGAGGTCAGAGAGCTTTACATATGTAGGTGCCAGTTTCCAATCAAGAGATTATTGAGCAAGCAGTTGTATTTGTTTGGGCATAAGTTGTTGCTTATTCTTTGGAAATTCAGAATATGAAATAGCAAAAGCCTTTTTTTTTTTTTTTTTTACCTCGGAGTAAACACAGGAGCATAATCCGCTCTTGTGGAATTACAATTTCTAACTGGAAGCAGAACAATTTGACTCCATGAAATCCCTAGTTTAAACAGTTTGACTCCTCAGTTAAAACCAGCTCAGAGTGAAAGAGAAGAATCCGCCACTGCTTATTATTGCTGTTGAGACGCCCTCGAGCAAGGCATTTAACCCCGACTTGCTTCAAATGCTCAGCTGCTCTGAAGCCAACAAACACAAGAAGACTGTGTTTGCACTGGTTTGTTTCCAAGAGTGACTATGGGAGCAGGTTTTTCCAGGAAATGAATATCTGTGCTAAGCAAACTTATTCTGGATAAAGAAAAAGAAAGAAAGAAATTCAGCAAAAATACTCTTTCTAAACTGACAACCATATTATCAACTTCTTGTGCAAGACTTCATTACTGATAAGTACTTATTAAGATACACATATTCTTGATAATCTAAATTGACATTATAAAAAAATCATTTAAAAAAATTCTAAATTATTTAAAATCATAAGATTCCATATTTAAGGAATGGTTTGACATTTCAGGAACTGTGTTTATTTCTCTGCTTGCAGAGAGGTACATTAGAAAATTGATACCATTTTTACTTGTGTTAAATTGGGAGCTTGAGCCCAAAGAGAATTAGCCTAGCTTAGCATAAAGACTGAAACAGGGGGATACGGTTAAACTAGCTCTATTAAAATGAATGAATTATGACACTTATTTATTTATGTTTTATTTAAATCTTTTATTTAGTTACACAAAAAGAAATGCAAAAACAACAATTAATGTTTAAGAGAAATCTAAGCTAAGCTTAGCTAGCTAAAGCTTGTTTTAAGGCTCAAGCTGCATACTTAATGCACAGACATTATAGTGAGATCTAACTCTCAACTAAATAAATAAATAAATTAATTAATTAATTAATTAATGTGTTTCCCAAAACGCCATTCTATTTTTAAAGTGCCCAATGTATGTAAATTGAAGAAGCCTATCATATGGGCAAAGAAAATGTCTTCTCCGTTATAAGATGCTATATACATACCTTAACAATCATTACACAGTGGTGAAAGTGAAAAAGCTAAATACATGATTGACTGCCAAAGCCTTTTTTTATTCAAAAAGTGGAATTGACTAATGTTATATGACTTTTCATTATCTTTATTATTAACATTAAATTATAAGTCTACTATTGGTTAATTAAAGACAGAGGCCTCAAAAGCTGACAGGATATGTCTTTATTGGCCATGTACATGTACATTTAAGCTCTGTCCTATGTTGCTCTGTGTTGCATTCAATCAGTTAAGAATGTGGCTGTGAAGAAGAATTTAATTCATAGCTAGTCTGAGTTCTTTCTGATGGAATTGGTCTGGATGGTTTATTCCCTTTTTGTCCATTAAGACTTTAAATACCATCTAGTAATTCACATCGCTTTTATACCCACACGTCCACTTGAAATGTTTTAAATGTAAAAGCAATGCTCTTATCATTTTATATGATCCTCCATGTTGCTTTTTTTCTGCAGAGTAAAAGTTTTTTGTGTGGCTTCAGCGCCGCAGACAGCTAATGTTAAGAGAATAAAAAGCCCGGAGTGCAGTGATGTTTACAGCACAATGAAAAACACACAGCTTTTTATGAACGCAGTAGGATTGATTTCTTTTGACATTAAATGGGCATCACAGAGAGAAGAATGATTGTTTTATTCTCTTTCTCAGCTGGTCAAAGATGTCAAACTGACATTCACTGTGTGTGCCGAGACGCTTACTTGATGCTTCATAGCCCTTGTCTGGCAACTCATTCACATGCACCCTGTTGTCCCAACCACTATTTCTGTTTGTTTTAGAGGTAGAGGGTGAGGGAGAGCAAAAATGAGATGGATGGAGAAATGTCCACTGACCCTTTAGTACTGCATGTATTTTTTTTTTTTTAAATCGTACATTTGCCTTTAAGTACCTTCCTCTCCTCATTGATATTCCAGGTCTTTGTGAATTTTGCAAGAGAGCAGGACGCCGACAAGGACTCTGAGGCCTATGACAACCCTGTGGACACCGCAGATGAGCTGCCGTTGAAGTCTGCGAGGACTTTCAGAGGAACAGAGAATTATAACGTTTAAAAGAAAAGCATAACTTATTGCACTTACAGTGGACCAGTTTGAATGGATTGATATGCACTGGCAGAATAATGCTCCCAAATGCCATATTTCACTTATTTTACCTGGGCTTTCAAACTTTTTAGCATCCTTATTCAATACCCCAGCTCAAGGAGCTTAACTATCTCAAACATAATAAACCAATCCTGTTATCTTTAAAATATCTAAAACTTAAAATTAATTGACTAAATGTTGAGTTGAACAGAGATTAAACTGCGAATCAATACTTTCCGGCTCAGAGTTTACTGTAATTAAATTATGAAAATCTATTTTCTTAGAATCATAAAAAGACCTTGTCTCTTGTCTCTCTCAGAAAATAAACCCACCTTTGTTCAAATTTGTTTTAGAACTAAGTGGTTTAACACAAGAAATAATGAGGATCATTGCAAGAAAATTAATGGATCTAAGAAAAGAAAAAAAGCATCTATTTGCATTTAAAAGGTTTTTGCACTGGCTGATGTTTTTTACCAGCTCTAAGAAAAATAAACTTTATGGAATACAGATGAAAATTACTTAAGAGGTCTTTACATTGTGCTACCATGTGGTCAGAATACTGTGATTATGAAAGTTTTGTTTGCAGTGTATTGCTGGCGAATACCTCGGGATATTGAACTGACTCAGAAATTTTGCAAAGGCATCATTTCATTGCACGCAGGATGAACCATTTAGAATATCTCAAAACTGAACTTGAAATTCATAAAGTTATGTTTTGGATTTGTACACATTTACTGTTGGTTATAATAATATGTTGCACTGTAAAACCACTTCAAAGAAATCAGGTTAGATATTAGGCTCACTCTCACAAAAAGGCGCATTACTTATAATAAAGAATATCAGCGAGCGACTACTGTTTGAATATATGTCAACAAAAATCCCAAGAGACATGAAACCACATTTAGCTCCAGCCTCACATTGTGAGTCACTGACAGACACTTTAATGATTGCCACTGATAAGAAATTGATAATAACAACTCTGTCAGATGCGTTGACTTTGAACGTCTGAACGAGCCTCCAATCAGCTGTAGATGGTGTTTAATGAAAGACGCTGAGGTTACAGCAGCGGGACAATACAGAGTCAGTCAGAGTCAACCAGCTGTCAAACACGCTGGGTGTGCGAGGCAGACGAAACATCCCATGTGTGCACCAACCACACACATGCACACACACACAGAAAACTCTAAGTGTATTAGCCTCAGCAAACATAAAATAACTTGTAAGTGGACACATAAATATAGAAAAACCTCAAGAATTATTAATGGGCAAGAACAGATTTATATTTTATGATATTTTCTTAAATGCATTGCCTTGTGAAATCTATCTATTTTATTTATCAGCTTTTCTTTGCACTATCTAAATAAACTATCACTGAGCTTTTCTTGCGGTAGGACATGCTGGTGTTGGCACTGGACACAAAATATCAGTGTCAGTATCACAGAATATAACACTCCCTGAAATGCACAGAACACTGCAGGTTAAGTTAAATAATTTATGTCACAATGTGCCTTGTAAACAGTTGATGTTAAGATTTGTAAGCCATTTTTGTAATATGCAAGTGTATAGACCATTTTGTTGGAAACTGACCATTAACAAAACACCACCTCTTTAAGTTACTGCTGCTATGACTGTCAAGTTTGAAGAGCATATATTCAGTTGGCAATGTTAAAGTTGACATATTTACTTCTAGAATAAAACAATGATTAGCTGTGTTCAGATTATGAAAGATAATATCTCCCTTAATATGCAGGAAAAAAAAGTTTCCAGAAAAATAATTAACCAATGAGTTTGTCAAGCATGATGCTAACATTTGCAGCTAGTGTTCAAATTTCTTTAAATCCTCTTTAGAGGAAAGCATAGCTGCTAGCATTAGCCTAAAAACTGATAGAGTCCAGGACAGCTAATGTGCTAATTATAAAAGGGGCTTAATTTAGTCGCTGGAAACAAACTGTGCACTTATTTAATGATCTGTGACCTACTTTTGAGCCTCAAAGTAGCTCTACTAGTGACTAGTTAGCTAAACTTGCCAACACACTGTGTTTTCTTTGAGCACTGTTTATTTACTACATTATTTAAGCTTTAGCTTTTGTGTTTTTGGTTTTGAAAGGGCAGACAAAGCAACCGCACTGAAAGCTCTTTATATGCCAAACATCACTCTCATTACAGCCACATGCACACTGGTTCAGCATGTGGAGCTATCCAGAGCTCGACAGACCTGCTGGACCAATAGTTTTGGTTGCTAAACTATGATTGTTTAGCAAATGGTCAGTTTTTGTTTTTTTTCACCTGTGTATAATAAAAATCACTGTTCTATCATAAACTGTTTTGCAAAAATACTGAAGAATGGTCTATAAATATAAGGAAATAACCACTCAGGAACATTTTTTATGCAGTTTTGGCTCAGCAATGTCAACATGTAAATTTAAAGTTATTCACAGCAACTTTTGTATTATTCTCATTGTTCTGTACTGTCTGTAAGTCTTGACATTTAAAGACTCCAAAGCTCTTTGCTAATGCTGCTTACATTACTTGGCACTTACTTCAGAACGTACCTCCTCACTTCAGCTGTCACAGGCGCTCTGGTTTACTTTGAGAGCCTGACTTATTTTGTATGCTGTGCTAAGTCCTCACTTTACAACCATGTCCATCGCAAAGAATAATGAATCCTGTTTGTACTAAATATTGCCTCATGCCAAGACAAACGATTAAACATTTGCACAAATTGTAATGCGAGTCTGATTTTAATGTTTGCACATCGCTGTGTTTGTTCACTGAGTCCCGGTTTAAAAGTCTCTTTAGTTCAATTTCTCCGTGCTGTTCTATTGTCTTGCCTTTGTTTTCCACTATGTCATGTCTTTCACTTTGAGTGCAGCTTTCAGTTGAAGGCTCACAGTTGTTGAGTCTCTCACACGTCCATTCTTTCACTGAGACCATGGGATGACAGCATATAGACTGCACCAGAGTGGGTAAGGCATTTTATTCCACATTTAGTGGAGTCACTTCTTCTCAAAGGGGAAAAGACGTTCTGCCTGCCAGATGCCTGAGAATGAATTCATTTTCTTGTCAAACGATCACACAGGCGCTTTTAGCGTGCATGCGTGTGGTTGGTGTGTGTGTGAGTGTGCGCTTTCTTTTACTTTTTTCCCCAGCAGATTCAAAGCTTGAAAAAAAATTCAAACGGGTTGTTTTCTAAACTTTATTTCAATACCAGAAAATATGTAGCTCTTGTTTTGGAACAACTTGTCCTCCTAGTTCATTATGAAATCTCACTTTTCTTCAATTCTGCAAATATTTCCATTCACAAGTTCCTTTATCTCACCTCTTAATCACACTTAGTTTGTCTGCTCTATAGAGATGAATAAATAAGGATTTCTGTTTTGTCTCTTAGGAGCAAGAAGGTGTTTGTTTTTGCCTGTGAATGGCTGTCAGATGAAGAAGTGAGAAGCATCAGTCGTCTGTAAGTTTCTGGCTGGCTCCAGTATTGACTGTGCATTTTCTTATCTCACATCAGAGTTTCCTCTAATTCTACAAATCGAGCTCACAGGGGGACACCCATTACTTGATCCACAGCAAATGTAGCAACAACAGTTGAGATAATGGATTAATTATCAGCCAAGAATGACAAATATTTGCTGTTTTATACAAAGCTTTAGGTTCTGGATTGCATGTTGGACAGATCAAGCAATTTGAAACAGTGACAGATATTTTTTAACACTTTTTTGATAAGATGTAATAATTGATTGGCTAAACGATTTATTAAATAAATGAAAATTATCAATAACAATATGTTTATACCATGCAAGTGTCTTCAAGTAGCCTGGGCCCAGACCAGAGACTCCGCCCACTCCTGGCCTAGGCCCAGGCTAGTCTTCAAGACCTAATGACCCGTTGTGTTATAAAAGTCTAGATATATCCCTATTGCACCGAACAAGAAAATGATTATTATTAAAAGTACACTCATTTCCATATTAATTAGGCTAAATACCCATAAGCTTGGGTTGATATTACATATTATCGAATATCGCAATATTTGCCGTCATTTGTGATATTTTTCACAATATCGAAGTCCGTACAGGTGTTACATCATCTTTAGGCTTTTATTTTGGAAACAAAATGCATGCAGAGCTGCCATGGAAGCAGCGTGCGTTGCTATTTGACGATATGGAGAGGTTATCACAGCATGCAGGGCTTTAATATACAGACACAGAGGATTTAGTTTCAAAGAATGCCAGCTCTCTAATTTGGCAACAATATTGTCTACACCCTCCACCCCCAACAACATCATCCATAGCAAAATTTGGTGTAACCACTGTGATAGATAGATGGGGTTGCCTGTAAGAATTAGCATATTTCGTCATTATGTTGGCGAGTTTTAATAGCTGAATTATGTCATATTAGTAGTTCTTCAGTTGTTTCCTGAAATCCACAAGACCACTTATATTCTCCACAAACAGTAAGACGTCTTAATCTTAGCAAATTGCTGCTCGAGTGTCATGAGTTAATGTTTGGGTTGCATGTGTCTCACTGCTTGTCTTTCTCTTCTTTCTGGGGCACTCTGCCAGAGGCAAGCAGTCAGTCAGGTGGGAACGTCACAGAGATGGTAAGTCTCAAGTCTTAAGGTGAGACTACCTGCCACATTCAACATTTTTCCCTTGCATTTTTGGTCCCAGTGTAATATTCAGGAGGTTTATGGGCAGAGGTTTCACTGCAGATTAGGAGAGTTGGGTGAGCCAGACGTGGCATGCGGGCGGTTGATTCTGATATATTTTTCAAAGTTTCAGGTAAGATCAGTTTTTAAGTTTGTGCTTTCACGACAACATATTACCCTTATAGGCTACTATAGCACATCCAGCACATGCAACAGTCCGTCCCACTCCCTGCAATTTTGCCAATCACTGTCAAGTACAAGAATACAATAAAAGGCATTGTCAGTGGGAATGTGAAGATTACAGGAGTTAGAGGAGATTCAATGATCTGCTCGACAGGCGAGCTCTACAGAAAGCGTCTGCCACCCTTTCAGACTGTAATCACCCTTTGTGCTCTCAGTTTGCTGTTCTTGCTTCAGGGTACTTGTTATAAGCTGTCTAGAATAGGTAGTAATTGGTACAATGTCTCTGTTCATTTCACTGCAGTCAAACTACTATAGACACTTCAGGGGAACTTCTACTTTTTGTCTGCCTGGAGTGATTTTTAAAGTTATTTTATGATTTCATTATTAAAATTTTGAAAGATTGTGTTCTTTGTTGTTGACTTTGTGTTTATAGTAAACCATAAACTCAGCTGTACTTGAGTCTGCTCATCATAAACAACTTTTATTTTTATGTAATTTTGGTCTTTTACAGCTGAAAGTAGAGATATTGTTGGAATAAATGGAGGAAAAAATATATATATATTTTAAAGCTGTGAAATTGTGGAAAAAATTGTTTATTTCATATGTTCTAAAGTTTTAAACTTATTGTTTTTACAATGTAAATTTGCAGATTGAAAGTCTTCATTGTCAGTCATGACAAACAGGACAGAGCCAGTTACTTTAGGTGATTGTTAGACCATTAATCACATAATTTAATAATAATAATATATAATTTATGTACTTAGTTTTCTTCTTTATTTGTGAATGACCGGCACAGAGATCAAAATCAAAATTTTGGCATCACAATGATTTGGTAATTGTAGCTACTTTCAAATATGCTTGCTTCAATAAAACTAAATCCCTCTGACACATTTTGAGGCGACGTAGTTGAAATCTGTTTTTGATAACTTGATATCAACAGCAATTAAGGTAAAATGTTGCAAATCCTCACTGTTTGCA
>JAQFJA010000016.1:9478172-9488259 GCA_029874485.1 Naso brachycentron
TCTCTCTAGGAAAAACATGAGTTTTTTTCATTAGTTGGACTTTGAACTTATTTAGAGTAAAAAAAAAATAAAAAAAAGTTGACATCTGCATTCTAATCCAACAACTTCTGTTACAATAAAACAGCAAATCCTCACTCTAACACCTGACAGTGATTTATATTGTTGCTATCATCTATCAGCTTACTTCAAATAAAGACAACACCGGTAAGATTAAGAAAAATCTCACCTCTAACAAACAGTAAGGGACAGCAAGTCAACAAAAATGCTTTCTCCTGCTAAATATGTGCAAAAGAGAAGAAGAAATAAGCTAAAAATGCAGTTTGCAATAAATTGCTTTTAAATGATCACCTCTAATTGATTGTTTTCCAGACTCAGACGATTTGTTATCAACCAAAAGCACGTTTCTAGAGTCATTCACCGAGTGTTCCAACCTGTGCATGCTCTTATTTTAACCTCGCTGGTCGACAGCTAATCAAACCACTTATCAAACAGATCACCTAAAAACCCAGTTGTGAGGGGGGAGAGCTTTGTGACACGTGCCTGGGTTTGCTCCCGGCATTGCAGCTGGTTGTTTGTGTTTCCAGCAGCTTTGATTACCGTGCTCCAGCCCACTTGGCGTCCCACATCACTGGATTACATTGACAGTGGAGAGGAGGAGGCGACGCTCCTCTGCTCGCCGTTGTCTCTGAGGATAGGGCTGACTGAAGAGGGAGACGGAGCAATGTGTAGCGCTCACACTGTGGTCTAAAAATAAACAAGCTGGTGGCATCGAGAGGCGTAAGTCAGCAGCGATGGCAACCTCACTTCACGTTACGTGGTTCAACCAAACTGTGTCTTGCAGGGACTTAATAAATATCTGTGTAAATGTTAATTATAGATATTTATTTGGAGTATCTTGCAGGAAGTTAAATAAGATTCATTGTAAATCAAGTTGTAGTTTAACCAAGATATCAGAAAAGCTCTACTAGAATAAATTCAAGCTCAATTTTTTCTCACAAAAAGAAAAATCACTACTTTTTACCATGTCTGGGGAAAAAAGGAGAGAAACGAGCTTCAGTTTGCACAAATGTGTGTGTACTTGCTTTCTTTGTACTAGCAGTTGAATGAGGCTCATTACGTGATACAAAAAGATGAAAAAACAGCACTGACGAGGCAAAAGCCTCTTGAGAGTAGAAAGTCAGACAGCGTGGATCAGTCTGACCAGAGGAGTCAGTCTATCGGGGCACAGAGGACCTAAATGCTGCTTCACTGGACAAGGAACATTTTGTTTACAATGAACATAAAAAGAACCAGAAATCCACCAAAAGAACAAAACATTACAAGGAAACAATTGTGTTTCTCTCATACTTATCCAAAAATAGATAATTTGTTACTTTACACATTTGTCTTTCTTTTATCATAGCTGTTATTAAGGCTTTGCTTGAAAAATATTAGAACATTTTAAGTTGAAAAAGCATGCTGTTGATTCGTTGTGGGATCATTCACATGTGTGATTTAGTAGCAACTGTCACAGAGACATTTAAGTACCGACTAAACATTAAATCAATCTAATGAAGGCACAAAAGCTACAACTCTTGACAAAGTTAGACGATAAATAAAAACATTTAAAAGGTTGTTTCAATGCAAAAGATGGTATGCTATCCTCCTAACTGCAGTGATGGGCTACTTGCGCTGCAAAACTGCGGTGACCTAAACTCGAGACTTCCTCTAAATGCATCCTGTGTAGACAGTCTGAGCTTTGACGCTCCTGCTGCTCTGCTCAAGAGTTGTGTTGCTATGCAGGCTGTGTTGACACAATGTTATGTGAGAATGTGGAGCCTGGAAGCAATCAGCCTAGCTTAGCATGAAGACTGCCAGGCACAATGACTTCCTTTGTTGTCACTGCAGGTTACCCGGCAACCAGTGGAGTTGCTGCATAGAACTGATAGGAGGATAAGTACATTACGCCATCTGACTCCTTGCTGGTCAATGGTTGAACGTCTGCTCCACGTTGTCCACGCCGTTGTGAGGATTTATACTTCGACACTGGTAGTAGACTTTAATCAGAGAATAGCAATTGCTCATTTAGCTTCAGGTATAAGCCAACAGGTTGTAACAGCTAGCAACAAGCTAGCATCAAGCACAGCGTCCTCCATAATTTCTGAGGTCTAGAAAGCTTTATGGAAAGCACTGCAGCCGGAGTTCCTTTCCTGCCCTTTTGTTTTCTAGTGGGAAGCAGCAGCAGAGCAGATTTTTGGTGACTGTGCACCAAATGGACCAATCACAGCTGTTGCAGTGTGCGTCGCTGTGCCATGTAGCTACAGTTCTGTAGAGGTGCACTCAAGTTACTGCATAGGGCATTGCGTAAGGTACGCGGCAGCGCCATAGGTACCGTGTAGTTTCAACGCAGAAGCTTAATGTGATAAAAATCTGCCGTTTTTGTATGAAGTGAACAAACGTGATTCGTCCTGCTAATTGTTGGGCCTCACAGGAATTGGTAGACCACCTTTGGTCACAGCCAGGCTTCCTCTGCTCTCTGCTGCTTTTAGCAACTACGCTATGCAAACTTTTATTTAATGAGGTTTATTGTGGGAGGGTCTGACAGTTTTTACAAAGTTTGTTGCAAACCATTTAAAGTTGCTAATTGCATGAAAAGCCACAGTATACAAAGGTCTCCACGTTGTTTACAATCTTCAAATTATTTTCAGTTTCTCTATCTTCTCTGCCAATTGTAATATTGGAGGTTAAAGTCTGTCATTTTGACTGACTTCAGCAGGTTTATTTTTTCTTTGCGAAACCTACATAAACCCTGTTTCATTCAGAAACATTTACACTTAAAAAATGTAGAAAGTTCACTCGGGCTTGCACCCCATTAAGAGGCTCCCACTCACCCCCTCAATGGCTTCGCATGGTGATTTTTCTGCTCCGCCCCCTAACTTATTCTCCTGCTCTTGCTGGACAGAAGGGGACATCTGGGATGACATTCTGAAGCAGATGCAAAGAGTCCATTACAGTCGCCCCCCCGGCTCCGTGGCCATATTTCCTCTGTCAGCCCACCACAGCAGTGACGTTCTGAGGAAGGTGACCAAGAGCTTGGCCTCGTCTCCTGTGCAATCTGCTTCAGGACGGCTGAGCAGATACATACCTGCACACGCACACACGGTCACACATACCATATGGCCACGCAACATAATGAGGGTCATTAATGTCTCGGTGAAACGTGTGATTGACAGGTGGCGGGGTGAGCTGAGTGGCAGCTCCATCCACAATCAAGAAAAGATGGAGACGAGAGTGTCACGGCCACGCAGGCAGAAGCACACAATTTATATTATGATGCGCCGGTGACAATGTCAAAGCTCTTACCTGACGTGACCGAGCCATCCAAATGAAACTCCTGACGAAATTGTTTGGATATTTATGTAAAAGTTTAAGAAGCTTTCCTGTCCCCTTTGGGCTTGGATAATATTGATGCCATTTCAGTCGTCTGTGTTCTGGTTGGTTTGAAGTGCTGTCATGGCTCGATATGATTATATTAGGTCTTTTCACAGGCAGAGGAGAGAGCACTTTCTAAAGGCAGATACCTAGAAATGAAGCGGATGCTGTATGCACCAAAACTGTGAGGACTGAGGACCGTCATGAAGATGAATGGTGAATTTGTGAACCACAGCTTTTGCTAATTGGAGTTCGTTGACAGCAGGTCCTATATAATATAAATAACATCATGGAGTGGTCTTACATTAATAAACAGGTTCTGCTGCACAGTGTAAATAACTAAAGATTTAAGAGTTTCAAAGTAGCAATAAAAATACAGAGATTTGACTTGATTCTTTCCGAGAAACATTTTGTTTTTTTAATCTGCCCGGATACACTGAAAGGTGTGTGACTCTTTGTGTTGTCAAATACGAATGTTTTCACAAAGGCAGCAGTTTCTCTGTCTCTCTTCCAACTCCACTCTCACAAGGACAAAATACCAATAGAAATTCATTCAAGTGGCTAAAATATCTTTTATTAGAAAAGTAGAAAAAGCACTTGGGTGGCAAGGGTGTGTGGCATTAGTGATGTGGGGATGAACCGTGCACAGTGTGTTAAAAAAGACAAGAGGTTTAGTTTGCATTCAAATATTCAATGTTCAAACAAAATTCGACAAAATTCAAGAAACTCTAAGAGACAAAAAACAATCTTTCTTTTCAAATATCAAACTTAGAAAAAAAATCTAACATGTTCGTCTGTCGCCTAAAAATTCAGACTTATGTTGTTGGAACTGTTTGTAGTTAACATGAACTCAGTCAAGACCTTGTTTAGGTCTCAAATTAAAAAATAGCGAACACATTTTTATAACATCGTTCAGGGGCAGTCTTAAATTAATAACAGGTGGCGTTACAGTGTAAACATATCAGCTTATGAAACTCAAATGAAAGGACTGAAGAATTTAAAAGCAGCGACAACGTTTCCTAGATTTGACTTTATTCTTGCTCAGAAACATTTTGTTTGTTCATTCAATCTGCTCTGATATATTAAAGGGTGAATTACTCCATTACATTGTCGAATGGGAAAGTTTTCACTAAGGCGACACTTTCTCTGTTTCTCTTTTCCAAAAAGGAAAAAATAGGCAAAAAATTTCATGAAGTTGTTAAACCCTCTTTTAGTTGTAAAGGAGAAAGCACTTGGATGGCAAGGTTGTGTGGCACTGGTGATGAGGGGAGGAAACGGGGCACAAAATGTTCAGTGTTTGCGGCCTTGAGAGACCAAATGAAACATGCTTTTTTTTTCAGATATCAAACTTTTGAAAATTAAATATGTTTGTCAGTCAAAGTTCAGACTTTTATTGTGGAATGTGTTTGCATGCCCACGGTCAAGTCCTTGGTCATGTCCTGGGAGAAAATTAAAATTAAAATTAAAATTAAAAAAAATTACATACACAATATTTTCCTGGTTAAACCTCCAAAATTAGATTTTCATTCCTCATTTGTATTACCTGCTTTCAGCGCACACAGCCGTAATAACTTTTTGCACCAACATTTAGCCTTGCTGTTTATTGGAACTGCAAATCAATGTCTGTGTGAGTGTTTGGCCGCTCTACCTGAACTTATTAGGCTGCGTCTGTTATGACAAGTGGCAGACTGATGCTTTAAAATGTTTACAGACGCAGATAAAATGATTGAGCTGTAATAAATCATATTACTTCAGGCTGTATTTTGGGAAAACAAATAGATGCTTCAGTGATTATATTCAGCCAAACTTGTTTATTCTTGTCAACTTACAAGAAAATGGGAAAGCTCATAAAAATAAACAGCAGGCCAAAATCAATGAGAACAAAATATTGCCTTGCATTGGGATTGAAGATTATTGTTGCATTCTTACCTGGCAGCCAATTTTCTCAAGCTTTACGGTGTTTTTAAGTTTAGTTTATGACAGAGCGATGCTTTAAAGGCACTTACCCCTCTCTTCAAAAAATGTATAGATGGAGGAGAATGTTTTTCTGTTTGCTTTTAATTTTTTTCATTACTTTTCTCGGAGACTTACAGGAAAGAACCTTGTTATTTAAGACTAATCAAAAGGAAGAAAAGAAGTATATTTCTACTTTGACATACTTGGGTTCAAAAGTGAATTCCTTGACAGGAAATACTTGATTTATGGTCCCTCTCCAATCAAAAATGTGTTCGGTTACTGCTGCTTTGCTTTGATGTTTGACCTTCAAAATGCAGAAAAATATGCATTTCAAGTTTGACATCAGAAGGCTGTTTTCTTGTGCATCTGCTAAAGGAGAAAAGTTTCTATGTACTTAACTTGAATCTAAATTTAATATTTATAAAGTACACGACAATTTTGTGACACGACAAAATGATTTTTAAGTAAAATAAGTCATGGTTTAGTTTGAAAATTACACAAACTTCCAGTGCTCTTATAACGTGAACAAATGAGATTTTTGTCTGCTCATATTGACTGCAGCATCATTCAGCCTTTCTGTTATGTTTTGGCACTGGCAGCACTTGGTCAGCGTTGGGGGGGGGGGGGGTCGTGGTCTGAAAGTCCAGCTCCAATGAGCTGCAAAATAATATAACAGAAGTTTGGACTCCACCCCTGGTTTCCTGTGTCACAATCCCTCATAACTTCAGGGTTTTATTCACTCAAACAAATTTTGTCTCTGAAAACCTAAACATTATCCAGGCAGTGATTATGTAATTATGAATGCAAATTAGTTCAAATTAACCGTAATTAGGAAGAGCCAAAGTTAATCATTCAAAACTTCTCCGTACAGTATATGTTGAAGTGTCTGATCACAAATTTCAGTTTGCTTTGCACTGTTTTTCCACCTGATGATTAACACAGACACATTTTGCAGACAGTTAACTTTGCTTGATGTAAAAAGGGGTAACAGGTTTTATGTCTAGCCTGAGGAATCTTGTAACCATGAAGTTGCCAGGCAACCAGCGGATACTCCAGGAGGTCAATGCTCACGGCAAACCAACAGTTCAACATATAACCCCTGGTAAAAACACAGCTTGTGGTTTTCTCACTTTAATTTCAGAAGGTTAAATCAAAAGACATTTTATGTCAGTGGGCTTTACAGGTTCCAGCTTATATATGTACGTAACATCAGACCAGCTTTGTCCACCTGTTTCCAGTCTTTATGCCAAGTTATGTCAATTATCTTGTTGCTGTAACTGGTTCTCAGGGTTGGGCAGTAATGTATTACTGTAATTCTATTACGTTTCCCAGTAAATAGTAAAGTAAGGGATTACAATTGCCAAAACAGTAATTATATTACAGTTACTTATCCAAGTTACTCAGTGGTTACTGCGTTACTAGAAAGGGCCATCTACATGCTGGCACTCGCTGCACTCCTGATCTCTGACAAAAAATATCTGTCCTCAGATATCTTATGAAAGTATTTCAAGGTGGATTCAGTTTTGGGAACTGGCAAAACTGGCTGTGCGCCACTTTTTCAGGAAGTCAGTCATGCTGCAAAAGTAATAGTACTGTAACTAAGATTAAGATGTTCCTTTATTAGTCCCACAGTGGGGAAATTTACTAGCAGTGTAAGCAATTATTTTTGATCAAAATAATAAGTAAACTAAGTATATTACTTTCATAAGGGGTAATCAGTAATAAGTAACTTATTACTGTTTTAGAGTAACTTACAAATAAGCTTCCTATTTCTTAGTTGCGTTCAAGGAACCAGCATTAATATATAAAATAGCTTTTGCAGTTTAGTGCCAGGATTAAAAAAAAAGTACTTCACTGGCAGGTCATTTCATCCAGAGTATTATAATTTAATACAGGGGAACACTGAGTCCATTCTGACTGCAATAAGAATAAGCGGCCTGTTGACTTGTTTTTGATTGCAAGTGCATTGCAGGGCCAAGTTAAGTTGTAAAGCCAGATCCCAGCATGTGGTTCGAAGGGCACATGATTGACATTTCCAAAGACCTCTGGAGCCACAGCCGGTGCCTAAAAGCTGCCGGATCTCCAGCAGTGTGAGCGGCCCCCTCGAACGCCCATCAATGCCGAGGCCGTGTGCGTTTCCACCCACATTAGGCATCTCCCGCCGTCAGGGAGACATTAACAGGGCAGGTTGCGCCCTGTCCTCTGCACTCAAACTCCTGCTTTTTCCTGTTGACTGTTTACTCGTCCTCTCCATGCGCTTCCTGAAAGGGGTGACGGATGCTGCACACACATTTTCCAACTTTGCAGTGAGTGAGTGCTGATGCTGTTTCTTCTGCTCTGATGTGTGGACGTTACAGCAAGTCTTAAGTTGTTAAGCTATCTAACACTCTGGTTACCACTTGTTAGGCATCAGCAGTCATTCAGCAGATTAAACATCGGGCAGAAGTGGAGACCTCTCCCCCCTGCAAAGTCAACCTGATGCTCAATTCTTCTTTTTTTTCTTTTTTTTCTCTCTTTGTCAGACAGCCTATGGGGAAATTAACTGATGAGTTCATGCTGGCAACAGGGTTGCTATAGAAACTTCACATATAAGACTTGGGCTGGAGTTTGTCACCAGAGAGGAAAGCGGAGAGAGAGAGAGAGAGAGAAAGGGAGAAAGACAAAGAGGTGGCTGTGTCGAATGCTCACTGGAGAGGCATCAAAGGTGGAGTCATTTGCAACACAACATTAATGCCATGTTTTATTTCTTCTCCTCTATGGCACATCCTCGCTGCAGCATCCCCTGAAAGCATCGCACGCTGCTGCAGGCCTGGCTGTAATACCTGAGAGGAAGATTTTCTTTATGTTCCAGCACAGCATGTCATAAATATTAAGGTAGAGGCTGTAATTTTGGGTTATGAGATTATGAAGAGATTAGACAATGAATTATACTTAATGCCCATCCGCAGGCTGTCAGTGTGCTTTTGTATATTTCGGATAATTGCTTCGGAAACGGCACATTTTCAGTGAACTGTCCAATTGTGAGCAGTGTCGGGGAACATGCTGTATTGTCAGAATGCTGTGCACACATTGATCAGATGTTCTGTTACTGGCCCCTAGTGGCCCAGAATGGAAATAAGATTGTGGTTTTATAAGTGTGGGTTTGCTGTGTGACACCTTCATGCTCTCCAGGCCCAAAGATGTAATTTTAAAACAAATTTATATACAGACATGGCTAAAAATATTTGTGCTTCCACTTCTACTAAAAAAACTAATTTTTCACTGTATTAAATTGAAACTAATAGAAACGCAACTATATGATGTTCATCATTCTTTAATTCACATTTAATATAACCAACCTTTCGATTTACAACTTAACATATTATTTAAAACGATAAAGTAAAAGAAACTGACATGGACAAATATTGGTACCATTAACTTGATATTTTGCTGCACAGCCTTTGGAGATGATAGACAATCAAGTACTAGGTTTGGGAGTTTTGTTTCTGTCTGTTACACCAAACAAGGTTTTGAAACTTCTCCATTTCTCTCAGGTTTGATGATTACAATCTCCCATCTGCAAGTTTCAGCTCTTTTCAAATGCAAATCTTCAGTGAGATTAAGATCAGGGCTCATAAAGTCTTTTTCAAAAGATCCAATGTTTTTGATGTATGTTTTGGGTTGTTATCTGGCTGTGAGTGGCCTGGTGGACACAGGATGTTTCAGGGACGGGGCGAAAATAGTAAAGAGGGCACCTGTTGTGGTGTATGGGGTGGGGCACCAGTGGGCACCGGAGGGCACTTGGGAGGGCCTTTATCTTTTTTTTTTAATCCCTTTTTTGTCATTTTTTAATCTATTTTTTAATTTATCCAGTTTAAGACACAGCTTTCCGACACCGGGCTGTTTGTTTCACTTTATAATGCCCTAAAAAGAATCCTTCAAACATCACTTAGTCTCCTCAGTGTTATTCTGCTGGCATGGTGTGCTTTTCTTTGAAGGCTTTGCTTCCTCTGTGAGCACAGGCTTCTTGTAATTTACTCAAAGGGTAAACTATTGCTTCATCTATCTGGAGCGCATGCTTCCCAGAATGCATTTTGGCAAATCTAGTCTGGCTTGCGTCCCTCTTTTTAGAGGTGGGGTCTTCCTGGATCCTTCACAATGGAACCCCTAATATACACAGTCCACAACAGATGGTGTAACTTGTAATTTATCTGGACCTGAAAGATTAATTTGGATCTTTTTTGAAATTTTCTTAATTCTTTCTCAACTATTCAAGCCTTTCTTTCTTTTGCGACCACATCCTGACATGTTGGCTTCTGCGTCGTGAGCATTAAACGTCTCACTAATATTGGCCACAGTGGTAACACGTAGGCTACATGGAGCTCTCTGGAGAAGTGCTTGTAATCTTTGCGTTGAGCTGTGCTCCTTTCTAATCTCTTAAGACCACTCTCTGCCTCTCCGTCTGTTTTCCATGTTTGGTGTGATTCACGCAGTGGCACAAAAACAGCAGAATGACTCATTTTCTTCTTTCAAACTAGCTGCACAAGTAATTATAAGTTTTAAAACACCTGTGATACTCATTAAAACTCCAAAATCAGCTTCAAGCATCAGTACAAATCAATCTCTCCCCCAAACTTGTGAGTAAATATGTCCAGGCTATTTTAGGAGGTCTTTGTAAATAAGCATGAATTGAGTTATGTTTTTTATTTATTCCACTGCAAACTGAACACAGACATGTACT
>JAQFJA010000016.1:9534304-9548644 GCA_029874485.1 Naso brachycentron
GAAGGCATTCAGAACTAAAATGCAGTTGCAGCATTTAAATGCAGGAAAACATCTGATTTATATGTCATATAGGCCTGGTGTCAACCTTGGTTATAGGTTTAGTTTATAATGAAATTTGATAATGGATTATTTTATAAAAAATTTCTTCGTCAGATTGCCCCTGTGTCAATGCAATGTCATCTTATGACACCAGACGAAACGCTGCTCATTTTGAAAAGGCACGTAAAAGTTGCTCATATTGTTTTGGTCTTGAGGACTTGGTTATAATAATAATCATAATAATAATAATAATTCATTTTATTTGTGTAGCGCTTTTCAAGGTACTCAAAGACACTTTACATTCATTTAAAAGATCCTAAAAGCAAAAAACAAAACATTAAAACTCATAACATGTTATGTTTAGGGTTAGGCCTTATCTGACACATTTTATCTGTTCACTGGTGGGAAGCTGTTGAGGGATCCTGAACAACTGTGTCGCCAACTGCCTAATGCATGAACACTGCCTCCTTGTGTCTACATCCTCCCTAATACATCAAGGTCAGTTGGCAAGTTAGCGATAAAACAATGCTGAAAGAAGATCTCTGACAGATTGAATCATTGCACCCGCTTTCTTTCATTTTTTTAAGTATTTATTAAGGACTTTTTGAAGGCTGTAGTAGTCTTTGCATGTTTCACATGTTTGCACAGTGGCATCCAGCCAATATCACAGCGCTGTACCAAAGCTGGTTGGAAACAGTTGAAAACAATAGAGGTGCACTCAGTTAATCCCCCAAAAAAGGCAATAAATGCCAAAAAAAGACAATTAATGCACATTTTAAAAGACAAGGAACCTCACTGAATGTTTTGTGGTGTCCTCTCAGTTAAACAATGGCTTATAACCCAGAAACAGCTTTTTCAGCTGCTTCTGGAAAAAAAACAAACAGCTGTTTCCGAATTATATGCCGTTGTTTAACTTGGTGTTTTAGTGTCGGTACATGAGAGGACACCACTAAACATTCAGTGAGTTTCTTGTCTTTTAAAATGAGCATTTACTGTGTTTTTTGATGGAATAGCTAAGTGCCTACATGCACCTCCGTTGTTTTCAGCCAGTGGTGAAGTCAGCAACATGTTCAAGCTCTCAGGACTGCGCTGTTCGTCATAATAATGCTGTAAAACATTGTATATGATTGTAAATATACTTATTATAAGGCTTAATGTGCAAAAAAACCCAAACGTTTTCTTTAAGAAACTATTCAAAACTTTAAAAATTACAACCTATCCCTAATGTCTGTCCCAAACTTTACAACTAGAACAGGGAAATGTTGCAAAATATAAATACAGTAGTTTACATATATTCCATGGAAACTATGGATATCGTAGCATCCTCTCAATACTGATGTCCAGCTGAGCTTCTGTTGCCTTTAAGCTTTTGAGAGACAGTGGAAATCATTACTTGTCTGCTTTGAAAATTGTCACCAGTAAGCAATTATATCCCTAATTGTAATTAGATGTGGAGCTTTTTCTCAGAGTGTTTTGTTTACACCACTTCTATTAGACATTTACTGGCAGGAAGCCTTGAGAAAATGAAGCTACAGCAAAGTGATACAGTCGGCAGAGAGTGGTGGGTGTGGGCAGACTGGCTGGAGCGCCGTTTCCTCTGACTTGCTGAGGCCACAGGAAGCTCCATTTGGGGGATTAAGGTCACGTTATTCGTTATCTGCAATGCAGGACCCTTCCTTCAGCCAGCTGGTACTTACAGATGAGATGTGAACCTCACTGCCTCCGACTGCTAGATTGGCAGTCTACATCCCTCTACTTCATACCTCTTATCCTTGCCCTCTCATAATAGAATAGAAAGCAACAAACTGGACATAGTGAAGAAACTCGTGTAAACCCCGAATCTACGTTATCACTCCAACACAGCTAAAAATGACAATCCTCACTTTCTCAACATTAATCAGCAACAATGTGAGAGGAAAAATAGTTGCAGGGCTTGAGGCGGATCAAGATTCTCAATAAACAAAATCAACTTTTTCTGTAACCTCAGCATTGGTTGCAGGCGCTGTCATTAATTCTTGCTGTATCAGGAAAGCATCGAGGCTCTTTGAATGTACATAAATAGGCATCATTAAACAAACAAAAAAGCATTATTCATTTTTTTTCTTAGCTCTGTATGTGCTGGTTCATTAAAACAGCACTTTATACAATGTGCAATTAAAGCATTTAATTGATTTCGCGATCCATTAATGCAAATTAACGCATTAGGAATACACCAAAAATAAACGGCAATGCAGAAATGCTGAAAAACAAGTCGATTGTTTTTCCACAAACAGTATTGTGATGCTTTGTGGCTTCTTCCATCAGCTTGTCAGTTTACAGGAGCCCAACCAGTTTAGATTTTTGAGGCTTATACCAATATAAATACTTAAAAATCTTATTAGAATATGTCGGTCAATGTTCATATTTTTGCGTAGACAGACAATAGTTCTGGTAAAGATCCCGTAAGCTACAGCCATATGTTACATGTTTTTGGCAATTTCTGTACTACAAACTGAAATATCACATAAGCTAATGTTAGTCTACGTATCAGGCTGGTTCATGTATCAGTTTATCTCTAAAGATAAAAATTTAAATATGATTTTGGAAATTATTAATATTATTTTTACATTTTGTGTTTAGATAGAGGTGGTTTTCTGTTTTGTTATGGTTTTGTTTTTATGTTATGTGTGTGTGTTTTTCTTTCTCTCCCAATCTTTTGTGGGTCTTTGTTATTTCAAATTTTGTACCTTGAAAAAATGAAGCCTTATACACTCCTTAAGGGATTGTGCTACTGATATGTAATAACACGTCAATAAAACAAGCTTGAATTCGCAATATGTGCAACCAGCAGCTGAAAATATTACGGTCTTCTTTGGCATTACGTGTTAATACAAAATACTGTCTGCGATGATCCCACAAGAGTCTACAGTCTACGACAAACGGTTGATGAGTTATAGAAGGGGGGTAGAGCAAGGCAAGCCATGACCAGTGAATATGTGTGTATGTGTGTGTGTGTTTCTACAGAGTTTGGCCTTGCTACTTGAATCCATTCAAAAGTTATGCATCTTTGTGTTACCGGCCACTCCCACTTTTTTGCCAGTCGGCCTGAACAGTTAATCACCTTTCCTTTGGCTCATGACCAACCCTTTCACTAAATCTTGTGCGAGTCTGTGAATCCATTTGGAAGTTCTGCACCTTTTTGCAATAAGTCACTCCCTTTGCCACGCCCCCTTTAGCCAATTTGGCATGAACACAAACACACCTTCACACATCTGCGACCTCCATGCCAAATTTCAGCCTCCCAGAGAGAAAACTATGGCCAACAAAGAGTGGGAGATTTTTGTGGAACGACCAACAGAGCTGCTGGTCGCCACTAAAAATAGATGGAGCGGAAATGAGGCAAAGAGGTGCATCGAATTTCCCTGATCAGATTCGAGCAGAGGACTTTGGGGTTGATAGTTGACCCTAACCCTGTACTTACGGCATACAGACCTGGCTTAAACATGAATACATAGAAAAGTACATTTTTTAAAGAAAGCAAAGCCTATAACTACCCACTTCAGTTACTGGCTACTTGTAAATGTCATTTATTAAAAAAAAAAAAAAATTCCAGTATTAGTCATGAAATGAATTTATACTTTAAGTATCTTCCCTTTTCAGCCATACCAGTTGCTCTTCTCAGCTGCTTTGGAATTTACCTTTAGTGACTAAACTTAAGCTGTGCTGCCTGGACGTCTGTGACTCCATGTGTGAACAGGTGGTGGATGTAGATGCAGTATTTTCCTGGCACTGTCTCCCACAGGGCCGTCCCTGGGTTTTCAGCCTCACTGCTGAGCCTCAGATGCCACTCTGTTATATTTATGTCTCATTTGTATAAATTACATTTCTTTGTCTGGTATTTTGCTTGTGCTGACAGTTTTTTCTCAGCCAGTAGTATCTGTTCTCTGCACCTGTCTGCTCGCATTTTTTATTCTTATATTATTTCTCTTGTGCTTCATCAAGAGTCCCTGCCCTGCTCTCCTTCCTACACAAAGCCACTTTGATGCACAAGGTCTTTTGCTAACCATACAAATTGTCGTTGTTTTCATCAAAACAGTTGCTACTTTTCTCTTTTATGGCCACGCTGACCTTGGAATAAACCAACTTTACATCCTGACGGGAAGGTAATTTGTTTGGATAAGAATAAAAGTGCCGGTTACAGTAGTCACTACTATAGAGTGGACTTAAGCATTAGCCAATAAAATAAAAGTTCCATTAAAAATGTTCTTTTCTTTTATTCATCTTTGAAACATATTCATTGTTATATTTATGATTATTTATGCATTTGTATTTAAATCACTTGATATCCATTAAATGAAAACTGCCAAGGCTGTTGCTTGTTTCTCATCCCTGAGCCAAAACAATCTGTATCGAAGGCTGCACTCATCACTCAGAAATCCAATTAAAGTGCAGGTAAATGTGAATAAATCAGTTTGTGTTGACAGTATTTAGTTAATCTTTAAAGGTATTTAAATAATTATTTCTACTAAAATCACACTAGACATGCATTACATAAAATATTCAATTTTCATATATTTTAACGGTATTTCTGTACTGCTGTTTTTGGGATCTTGTTTTGTATGCTTTTTCTCTTTCTTTTTAACTAATTCCTATTATCAAGTGTGTCATTTCTTTAAATGCATGGACACACAACTTAAGAGCACCATTCAGTGATATAATGAGGATTATCCAACTTCCCCTCTGTGGTTTCTGTATTTAAAGCTGTGTGGACAGGTTCATAAATCACTCACTTAGCTAATGTGGATATCCTTTTTCGAGAAAATGACTATGGATTTGGAGGTGATGGTGATTGCAGAGTGAAAGTAAGCACATTTTTCATTGTTATCATTGAGGACTGGTGTCGGCCACTAAGAAGGCTATTCAGGAAATGATGACACCAAGGGAACTAAATGGGCCGGTCGACCTGAGGATAAATGGAAAATGCACTAAATTCATTACATCTCTTAGGCCGTCTTTTCAGGTATCTTCAATGCAGCTGGATAAATGGTTAATTGAACATGTGATTAAAAGGTCGGTAAATACTTTTAAGCATCCATAAGCGACGGCAGCACAGGTACTAGGAAATCTTCCTGAGAGAACACATTTGCTCGATCACTTTTCATGTTGCTCGATACATTCATAAAGCTTTCATATTTCCCGTGTTGAAAGAAGCAGGTTGGAACCCATGAATCTGACAGTTGCATCATTTGAAAACTAGAAAGGCTTGGCTGCTTGAAACACATCCACTGTCAGCGCTTTTGAAACACTTCTGTTGCCTGTGGCGAGAAATGATCAGGCAGAGTTTACCAAGTGCTTTTATTTGTGGCATCAGGTTGATGAAGCTCCATCAACCATGAGGATGATTTTCTGCAATAATATATATTTGAATGCTGCATCAGCAACCACAGGCGATGCTTATTATTCCAGTCAGCTTCTCATTTATTGGCAAAATGAGGTCCATTTCATAGATGAAATTATACTTAAATCAGTAAAAATGAAATTTATTTATTGAATTTCTGCATTTTTGGGACCACTTTAAGAACATCTCAGTAAGCTATTAGCCTAAAAGTGGAGGTTCATATTTTGTTTTGGCCTTGGAAACAGCAATTGACAAAAGAATGTAACCTCAAAGTCCACTTAGTTTCTGAAATATGCTGAGTTTGGAAAGTTCTTTGACTTCAAGAATAATTTTGTCCACTTTTAATTTGTATATGAAAAAATTATAAATTACTCATGCTCAACTGTTAATTAGTTTGAGATATATATGCATTTTTTCATTTCACACTTCTGAGTCCTCTCTATGGTTTGGTTTTACATCCAAATGTATTGCAGATTTTAACTGAATTTCCAGAAGTTCGGCAAAAGAAAATGCAAAATTATGTGCGTTTCCATCTACTGCTGTTATGCAACTTTTGGGCTTGGTTCATCAAGATCAACAGTAGGAAGTGCCAACTTTCAAGTCCAATGCCACTGCAGACGTAGACGTAGCAACGAGACAATGTAATGCACCTGTCTGCATTCATAAGAAAAACAAAAAACAGAGAAAAGTTACAGAAAACAGCAGTGATGGGGAGCACACTGAACAGTTAGAAAGTTTTGAACAACTATGCTAAAGCGATGTGTCATTCCAGTGTAAATCACATGGTGATTGGCTTGGCTGCTGATTGGCTGAAGCTGTTTCCACTGCACGGATTCGCATTTACCCTTCGTTGACACCCCAACTTTCCCACCCTTTCCAAAGGTAAAGACGTCTTTGCAGTATTTGGAGGTGTTTTTTTTAATTTTATTTTGAATTTTGAATTTTGAATTTTATAGTTTTTCTACTTACTTTTTTAATTCGCAAATTGAGAATTTGCATATGAAAAGGTGGATAGAAACCAAACTTATGATGGTCACCTTCAAGGTTGGCTACTCTGAAAGAGCTGTGAACACTCGAGCCTTCAGACACGGCTGGTTCTTTCCTCAGCATAATTCAGCCTTTAACACAAGTCATCACAGTCACTGTTCAAAGAAATCGATGTTGACTATTTGAAGATAATCTGAGGCAAACAGTGCTCTCTCGCTTGAATAGTCAGACTTTTAACTGATTCATCCGTCCACCCCAACCTTCTCTTACTGCAGACTTTTTGGCTCTATAACACATCCTGTGCTCCCAGTGGATAAGGGTTATAAATCCTATCACCACTAAGGGCTTTATCACATTGTCACTGTTGTTATTCTTTTAGGGACAGTTTAAAAAAATCATACGAGTTATTTAGTTATTTAATTAATCAATATTCCTTCACTCAAAGAAAAAGGGTCAAATTTTCTGGTGTAAACTTCAAACTAAACCTCTTGCAAAGCTCTTGACGAGCAAGGTAAATATGACATTTAATGAAAGGAATTAAATCCATTACGCGCACTTCAGTGTGAACACCGGTGGTGATTTTTTCAATATTTATAATAATCTCCAGACAAAGGGTAACAAATGCACACGATATTGCTCTTTTTATGAACTGTGATAATGACGGTAAATACCCCCTTTTGTCCTCTTATTTGAAAAGAAACTGCAAGTTCTTCCTTTTAAGCCATTCACATGGGCCGCTGGGCCGCTGAGGGAAAGAGAGAAAGGAGTTTTGACAAAATCAGATTTGATACAAATTGCATTTGCTCCCAAGGAGGAGACATTGAAACCTTTTCACAAGAATAAGCTGACAGTGATTTCATTTGTCTAAGTAGATAAATCATACATATTGAACTTGTCTCTCACGGCATGTCACTGCTCAGACCTGATTTAATTTACCACTTTATGCTGGAGCAAGAAGCCATGCTTAAACATAGAAACTCTGAAGGTTACACCGTTTCAGCATTTTAATTAGTTGCACGCTTCTCCTCCTTTTTCTCATCCTTCAACCAGAGGAGTTAGAGCCCACTGAAATCTCTTTTTTTGGGGAATAGTGCTTAAAGTCTTTCAAAACACAACGTACTCTTGTCATTGACCTTTTGAGGGTTCGGAGATCTGTGTTGTGGTGGGTGGTGCGTCGACTGCTCATTATCAAGGCATTGCCTAATATCAAAGGAAAGAATTCAAACAGTGCCCTCGAAAACGCTCTGTAAATTGGGTGGTGTTGGAGGGTTCAAGTGATGTGAGATCAATTGTATTGGAGTGTGGCGGTAACACTTGTGATGCACTTTGCGATGGGGTGGGGGCGGCGGATGCCATGTCTGACAAGAGGACAGAAGCAGTCACAGGAAAAAGCAGTGATGAAAGACAAACCATCAGTGCCCACGACTGAAAACTGAAAGCTATATTTTACGGCCGCTATTCTACCAAATTGCTTTTGTGCGTTGGGGTGGCTTTTTAAATAATGCAATTGGTTAAAAGCTCTGTAAAGGCTACGCTTGCATAGCGTGGGAAGCTGGAATGGAATTGAGTGCGTTTTTAGGAAAGAGGGTTATAATTTATGCACCATTGAAATATGGCCACTTTGTGTTTTTCTTTGGCACTTTGATTCAACAGGGTTCAACATGTACCCAATCTGTTTGAAGATGAGTTCAGAGACCCTTTGGTCCAGTGTCTTTAATAACAGTCATTCAGCCGAGTCTGGACTGTTTTGATAGCAGGTTTTTAAGAGTATTATGATATGATGATGCCAACATGTGGCCTCTGCTTCATTTTGCCTTTTCAAACAAATTATTAAAATTCAAACTACTGGTAAAGCACCATTACTGACACAATAGTGCTTTGTACAGTAGTAATGCTGATGCTAAGAGCGGCATGCATCTCCCTCACCTCTGCCTTCTCCTCTGATGTAATTAAAAGCTGTAAGTGGCAGTTGTTAGCATGGTCGCGCATTCATCAGGGAGGCGTAGCTTGTTGACCCTCCTCTCCACTGCTGATGCTGCTTCTCATTGGCAAAACGCACGATTCACCCTCCGGACAATGGCTGACAAAATGATGGATCAGTTCTTCCATATTGGCTTGTTGATCCATAGCCACCCCTCCCTTTGCCCCATGCCGACAGAGCGGATATTGGCATTTGCCACTCAGGCGGCTGCGCCCCCAAGTCCCATAACTGCTGATTAGTCAAATGAGTCCCGGCCTTTAGGATAATTAATGTGTAACATTGGGGTCCTCACTCTCTGGATGAACGAATGGCACCGAGGTGAGCGTTGTGGTGAAGACAGCAGGGGCCTGGCACCCTGTGAGGAGGGAGGATACAGCCTGATCAGTGCTAATGTGAGCTCAGGTTAACTTGCTTGTGAGGGGCTGCGTGTCAGGGTTGGGGGAGGAATTACTTTCTGACATTGAACCTAGAATTTAATTGTCTCTTAATTCATTTGTTACTGCTTATTGAATCAAGAAGGTCATTTATAGAAGCAAGAAGTGAAAGAGGCCACGTTTTTTTGTCTCAGTGACTTCACATTCTCACCGACACTTTTTGCTTTTAGTTTTTTGTTTTTGTCTTTTTTTTTTTTTTGGCCTTTTTGCACCGACTGACATTAGTGACCCCTTGACTTTTTGTCTAGCACCACCACTAGGTTGATTTGTTTTCAGAGTGGAGGAACATTTTCATTGCTCTAAGAACAGTTGAAGGACCCCACTCCCCTTTGTTTTGCATACACACCAAAATTGGAACCAGAAATGATTGTAATTCTGAGAACCCCATTTTGAGGGATTTTTATTGTTGTTGTTCTTAAGAGAGTTACTCTCTCAGCACAGAAGGAAGCTTAATAGATTTAAATGTGCAGTGACCACCAGTGTCCATATGTGAGCGGGCATTGATTGGTCAAATATGTGAATCGATGCACCACAAAAATGTTAGCAGTCTAAACAAAAACCTGTAATACCTTGAGAAAAATCTAACAAAACATAGAGAAATATCCTACAAATTGCTGTTTTATGTCATGCAAAAGTAAGATACGTTTCCCAGAAGTTACATTAGAATACCAAATGTTATACGGCTTACATTACATCAGTGTTCCTCTTGCTGGTGTAAACTTCAATATAAAAAAGCCCTTTAGGTTATGTAGTTTTCAGGGGGGCTTCTGAGTGGCCACTTTCTCTCAGGGTGTTCCCAGATTTGTTTGGAATTGTACAAAAAGCCCTACTTTTCTGAAATGTCTTGACAACTGTGTGATAGATTACTTTGGAAATCTGAAACGGATACCCTGCCTAGAAGATAATTCTGACTTTTCATCCAGTTTTACCAGCTTGTCCAAGTTTTCTTCTTACCCACTGGAACATCTCAACATCTAGAGGTAATAGTGGCGTAAATCTTTTGTGACAGACGTCCATGAGCTGAACGACTATTTTGACACCCTGGCTTTTCCTCTTGTGCCGCCAGAGGTTTCAGATTTGTTGTTCAGAGTAAAATGTCTTCACTGCTGCTGGAGTCCTTAACTCTCTGTGAACTTTTTATTTAACCGCAATCAACAGGCCAAAATTCTCGTTTGTCTATACCTTTGTTTGTCTAGCAGTTTGGTTTGTTTAACCACAAGCATTAGAGCCTCAGAGCTGCTACTGTGGCTGTAGTCTCTTATGCCTGGTTGATTTTAGTCCATCACATTTTATCTGTTCAATTCATAAAAACATTCTGTAGATTGATCAATAATAAATGGAATAAGTTTCATATCTCTAATGAATGCAAAATTTTAAACCTATGTCCTCTTTTGCTAATCAAAGTAGGCTGATTCAGCACACAACCTGTAACTTTAATGTGATCCCAATCATCTAAAGCAATACTAATGACTCTGTAGGTCAAGGATTATAGAGGAAAACAGGTAAACCCAATGATATAAACAGAGTTTTAAAAAAGGCAAAAAATTCAGCCCTGCTCATTTTGTAAACACTGCATCTAAAAACCCTTCCGAATGACTTGCAGGTATGTTTGAATTGGATGTACTATTTTTCATTTTGAAGTAATGAAATATTTAAGTGGCAGACAGAAGTCTGTGAGACGCGCTTGACCTTCAGAGCAGAAAGTCTGCCCTGTTATTACAGTTTTTATATGGCTGTCCGCACCCGCAAGAGCACGGATATAAAAATATTTAATTACTCAATTAACCGAGGTGGAATATGACGCTATAGGAAACAGGTGAGGGGACAGGGCACACGTGACCAAATTCAACAATAGGGAAATCCATAGAGGAACACAGATTACCAGCACAAAATGGGAGTCTGCTTTTTGTGTTCTAATATTGAATTAATTCACACGGTGGCATAGGAGTTGAGGAAAATGAAGTGGCATTAAAAAACATTAAATTTTAGTCACCATCCTGAGACAGTCCCGCATTGAGATGACACCTCTGGATGACATTGAGGGAGGAATAATGGTGGGCTCAGTGGTGGGATACCAATGGATTTCTAAAGGTTTGAGAGTCCTGTATTGTTTCCAGTTTGTAAAAGAAAAGCTCCACGCACCGAGTGCATTTTCTCTCATGAGTTCTGTCACTGCGTTTCACCCGAGATGTTATGGATTTATGGGGGAAAAGAACATTCATATCCCAGATGGGGGCTCTAATGTGGCCAGATTCAGTTCATTATCGATTGTTCCTCTTTTAACTGCACTGAAGGCGTTCGAAGCAGCGATGAGGAAGGGATTACTGTCAGCAGGTTGAAATAAAACTTTCAATGGACCAGTTTGCTATTCCTTAATGCCCGAAGCTACTTTGAAAGTAAAACTGTGAATTTACATTTCACGACGCTCCACTAAGTGGCTTGAAACTGTCCAGTCCAGTCTGTAGGAGCGTGACTTAGAACTCACAAAATAAATGATATTTTTCAGTATAATAGTATACTTTTTTATTCTTCACCAAGGTTTCATACTAGGTCAAATAACTGCCCAAATTACATGTAGTGATATGTTTCAGAAAACTACATATGCAAAGATTAACTCAACAATAATGTCAATATGCTACAAAACCATGGAGCCACATGAGAGCAAATCATATTGGTTCTCTGGGTTTTGCAAATGAATATAATCACAAAATGCTTCATTTGCTTTAATTATCTGTTGTTAATAGATCAAACGCATTTCATTCAGACAGTGCCAGCATTTCCCTCTGTATTTTCTTTAAAATGTGAAGTCAGACAATGGATCGCTAAGCACAATTTATATTGTAATTCAAAGTTGTATTTGACAATATGTGTGTCAAGTAATTATAACGAACACAAAGGAAGGAGCAAATAAAAGAAAACCTTAATTGTAATCTGCAGTTCTACAGGGGAACTCATTAGAATCAAAGCAGACAAAAGTCACGCATTTCCTTTCGAAATCCAAAGATTTTTTTTTTCTGTCTTCAGCAGACATTGATTAATCCTCTCTTGAGGTGCTTGAAGGTCCATTCATAAAAAGGAGGCTCTGTTCCGCAGGCTTTATGGGAGAGATTAATCATGTTTTGATTTGTTAAAAGACTGCTGACTAGAAGTTGTCAGAGAAACCCATTTGATCATTTTTTCACCTTTCACAGTTTTCCAGTGAGCACACTTGTGCTGACTGCAGACAAATGCAGCCACAAACTAAAATCTTTCCTTTTTTAAATTGAGTTAATATAATAGTGCATAGGAAAAAGACACTGGAACTAACAGGCTTAAGTACCATGAGTAGACATTAAAAACTGTCAATATTGGGCTCAGCAGATGCAGTCATACCAGTGGTGGCATGGAGTCGCTGAACTCATGTCATGTGTCTCTTGAGAGCTTAAATTGCTCGGCAAGTACCATGAAAAGCCTGCAAATAGTTTATTCCCCCTATATTGCTTGTAAAATTAACTGAGGTTCAACATTGATCAAGTCTATAAATGTGAAAGGTAATGTCATGGTCATCTTTACATTAAAAAATGATACTTCTTGACTTTTACTGAAAATTTTGGCCTGGCAAATTTTTAAAGGGCAGCACGTGGGCAGAGTGTGACGCAAGCATCACAGGTTGCCAGGAGTCAATTTGTCAAAATATGACTCTGTCCCATTTTTCAGCGCCAACACCCAACACCTCGCCAGAAAAAAAATTAAATTTTATCACATTTGCTGGTCTGAGTGGCACATCCCAGCTGCTTTTCTGGTGCTTTTTTGTTCTTTTGTGTTCTTTATAATATTTCCCCCCTCTGAAGTTGTAAATCTTAATGTCCAGCAAAAGTCTGAAAATTTTTTTGCACTTGTAAGAATAAATATCTGGGAAGATTTGTAACCTTCTTCCCGTGATCTATTTCTTCTTCTTCTTCTTCTTCTTCTTCTTCTTCTTGTGCTTCTTCTTCTTCTGCTCCTTCTCCTCCTCCTTGCAGACTGAAAACAGCCGATGAGTCCTGTAAAATAATTACTTGCTTAATCAGAACTTATTTGGAAAAGGTGCTTCCAACTCTTGGACCTCAAGCAAGCATAAAACTTTTTTTTTTTTTATAAAATCAAGTCACTTTTTATACATTTCACAATTTCCATTATCCATTTTTAATGTGATCCTTCAAACTGCACATTAAAACACCTTAATGTAAACACGGCTGACACACAAAAAAAGAGAGAGATCAATATAAACACATCAAATGGCTATCACAGATAAAATAGGATAGTAAAAATGTGGTTTGAATTGTTACAATTCATCTTTTAAGGCCCATTACTATTCATACCAACTTTTACGGAATTCCTGCTCATAGGCACCTAGATATCTTTGGATCAGTGTATCAACTTTAACTGCTGCTCGGGCTGAAAAAAACATGTCACAACGCAAACAACTCATGCAGTAATGCCTTAGGGAATTCCAGCAGTTTCCCTGTGTCACAGCAAGGGCTTTTTACACCCCTATTAGCTTGCATTAGCAAAGATTCCCAACAGATCATACCGTAAAAGCACTGCAGTATCGCTTACTGGAGGACGCACCATCCCCCCTCTGTGTCATGTAACCCTGAGCTTTTCACAGGATGTCTGAAATGACATTTTATGGGCATGTATCAGGCCACGCAGCATGAATTCCAAGGAGATCCCTTGACAGAGGCATGATCAGAAATAGATTAACACTGTCACCCACATCTCAGTAGAATGGAGCACAAATAAGACCTGAACTCACAGTAGGATGTAAATCCAGCAACTTGCATATTAAATTATTTCCCAGTGTGTCAACTTCACATCTTCACCTTATTCTTTATAGATAGTCAGTAAGAATGACATGCAGCTGACAAATTCTGACCTTTTTGATTAAAGAGCATAACATAATAATAAAACGATTTCAATATTATAACATAATATTAAATATTTGCAAGTTAAGGCACCGATAATTGTTGTTAAAAGCTGGAGGCAAACCAACAGGAGGTTTTGTGTGCATAATACAGTATCCTCGCTGGTAGATTTGGAAGGCAGTCTTACCCAAGCCAATTTGTTTGGGAGGGCTAATGCCAGACAGCTGCGCAATTACACCTCAGCACAAAGCTAAGCCAATCTACTATAGACAGTAATGGCTTGCATTGATATGCCTGTGTCTGTCTGAACAGTACCCACACAGTGAATTGTCAACATAATGTCACACTCACATCTCAGGTTGAGCGGTGAAGCGGCGTCTTTTTTTTTTTTTTTCCCCTAGCGCTTGTTACTTGATAATGAAAGCGAGATGATGGCAGCGAAATGCACCCATATTAATCTCTCAGCATTTTCTACCATGACAGCACAATTTTCAGTGCCTCCTCGAATCATCAGCTGCCTTAGTGTATATGTCTCTCAGAGCAGATGCAGAGTACGCTCGCATCTCCCAGATCCAATCTGGATAGAATGTTTAAGGTCTGTCATTGTGAAAACGGGGGGGGGGGGGGGGGGGGGGG
>JAQFJA010000016.1:9554842-9567918 GCA_029874485.1 Naso brachycentron
GTTGTTTTTACACAATTTTACCATCTCAGACTGCATTTTTAACCCCATTACTGCCATTCATGTTGAAACAGGGTATAGAAACACTATAGGACATGTGAAAGTTGCTAGGTATAGGAAATTCACCCTTCTAAAGAGAATGTGTGTGTTTATTTGGTCAAAAATCGCTGAGAGAGAGAGAGAGGAGTCGGCAGCCGTTGAGACAAAAGTTATTACGCCTGGAAAAATAGTTCCTTACAAATGTCGCCCTCCTAGCTGAAATATTAATGTCAAGAAGGATTTTGACACAGCCGTTCTTTTTAAGTAACATTGTCACACAATTTCAGCTACTTTCTGTAGTGTTTATTGAACATGAACAAAATGTAGACGAACCCAGTATCTCATAGACAGGGGCGTTGCTAGACGCAAAGCTCTACTGGGGCACAGGCCCTCCCATTAGCAACATCCAAAGAAATAATCTAATCAAAAATGTCCTCAGCAAATTTACATAATCTTCTTTTTGCAGACCTGCAGTTAGCCTACGTTAGTTGGCTTGTTCATATTAGGACATCCTCGGACATCAGATGAGAAAGTACGAGGTCTTAAGAAATACTGTCAGGTCTAAGGAAATATGTATTTATCAATGCAGAGGGGTCCTTTCTATGAGTAACTAGCTGGCTAATATGGTTTAAGTTCAAACTTTGTTTGTTTAAAACTCATTAAGTTTACTTGCAACAACTTAAAAAAAACTATATACTGTAACTACAGTCCTTTTTAATTGCTATGTAATTTGCATATGAAAGCTGTAGTTACTTACTGCCAGCTGTTTATGTAGTGACCTAAAGTAACACTAGCAGATCAGATGATTAATTTTATATGAGAAAGATTGATCGATCCGGTGTCGGGTCTTTTTGCCTGACGTTAATGCAATTCCTCAGACGTGACAGAGGCTTTTGAGACCTGATGCTTCCTCATCGGATGTCTGATGTGACTCTGACAGCTGAGGTTGGTCTAATATGAACACTGTGAGCTAGTTACATTATCAAGACTTATCTCCTTCAAACTTATCTCTCCTCTCCATTTTCCTCCTCCTGCTCCATCCAGTGGATTTTCTAATGTCCATCTAAAGGAGCCTATAATGTTTTAGTCAAATTAAGATCATAGATATTATTTAGAAACTTACTTTGGTGTCATGTTTTCATAGCCTACCTACCCGACTAGACTGCCGACACCTGGATTTAGGTGTGCGCACTACAGTGGCTGTCTTTAACTCTTGTCTCAGGTGGTTAGTTCAAAAACCGTCAGAAAGTTGAAATTCCACCAGTTTTTATTCCGGCTGGTTGGAATATGACAACTCGAATTTTTACTGGGCCACAGCAGATTTATACTGGGGCACGTGCCCCGGTAAAATGGGTCTAGCAACGCCCATGCTCATAGATGAAGGTATTTTGGGGGGAAATGGGTGGGGTTTATATAATCTATGTGGCTGATGTTAGCACATGTAACAACAATGTTATGGTCCTGTGGGACAGTTGTCAGCTTGAGGGTGTATTTTGGAGAGGAGGCAAATATTAAGACGAATACAGACTAGCAAGAGTTGTGGCACTGCTTAGTATGAGAGTTATAATATGAGAGACTTTGAAGACCATCACCTGCTGTTTTAGCCTGTTAGATAACTGTAAGAAGCCATTTCTGTTAAAACTGTGCTAATTTAATAAATAGCCTTCTGAATTACCATGACAACATACAGTATGACCATGGTCTAACACTATATGTTCAAGAAAGGTGAAAATTCCATCAAAATGGATTAAAACTAAACTTTAAAGAACATCAGGTTTCACTTTTTAACAAGCGATGCACTGCAGTCGTTTCACCGCACAAGAATTGTACAGACACTGAAAGCAGTCATCAATTCTAATCAACACGCCGCCTCAAGTCCATTGTGCTCACAGTTTCATCTCCTTCAATTACCACGGCAAATTGGCTTTGAAGCTGGAGAGTCAACTGAAGCAGTTAATTTTTAAGCAGCATTATGAAGGTGGGCGTGGTGTGCATTGGTCACATTAACTAATTTATTCTTTTTAATGATATTGTGTTTGAAGGAGAGATGTGTCTGGTGTTCAATGCAACCTGCAGCAGATGTATTGTTTTGGAGTCTGTGCATTTAAGAGGGGAAGTGTTTGTTAGCATTGCACACCACATTTTGGTGTTGTTCAAACAATGAATAACAAAGAGGGCTCAAGGAATTTTCCCGTACAGAGAGCAAAGAGAGCAAAGACACTTTGCATATCCGCAATCTGTCAGAGAAATAAATAAATCACCGTGGCGCTTCTTCAAAAACAAACAGCTGTCAAAAAGTCACTCAGGGGCACCTCAAACACACACCTCTTTCCCCCCGGAAATCAAATCCCAGCAAAGAGGATTCTTTTTATTGTAATCCACTTTTTTTTATTGCTCCTTTCCTTTGTATGTTTCCATCTGAGAAACAAATCAAGCAAATAACATCCTCGGAGGTGTCTGTGTTTTAATGTGATGTCTGCTGCGTGTTGTCTCTCCACAAAGTAATCCTTCTTTAGCCCAAGGATATGCCTGTGATCTCCACTTTGAGAGAGCCAAAGAGACTTAGCAATAAAAAATGTCATTATTATCATGTAGTACCTTGCGCTAAATGCAAATAACATAAATTAAGGGGGAGGGAGCAGTTTGTAAACAAATAAAACAGTCAAAGATGAAAGCAGAAAAATGTTTCTTCCTTTGTTTTCTAAGAAGTGATGCTGGTTGATTTCCATGTCCCCTGCTTCTGAGTGCACCGACTGCATCAGTGAAACAGGAAGAACTCGAGCTCACTGTCGTTGACTGAATGATAAGCTAATCCTGCTGCTCTTAAATATTGCATTACATATTACATGTATGCATTGTTCATGGTATTACACTTCATCCCTCAGTGATGTCTGCTGCTGGGGATGTCTCAATCAAACCACTAACTTAAGACTGAGTTAGATGTTGCCGTGTAGCACCATGGAATCATGGGAATTGTTGTCTTCATTGTTAAACAACCACCACGACTGATAAAAATAAAAAATCGTGTTCCGAACTGCAGTTCAATAGTATGCAACGAAGTGGCGAGCTAGTTCACCCATTTCCCTTCACACTATGTGAACTAACATCTGGTGTTTAACATGTGTCCCTGGAAATTATCGCAAAATGTTTTAAAGGGAAAATGATGACCCTATACAGATGGGAAAATGAAACACACTGTTTCTTTAAATGCAATACGTATTACTTTGAGACTAAACTGCAATTGTTCCAAAACCTTTTTGCCCTCCCTGATATCCTACAGTACCTGAACTTGGCCGATACAACGTACCAATCCAATGCCAGTGCGTTTAAAAAAAAATGCATTTTAATGATATGACTTTTAATAGCCGTGTGCTGCTAACCCTGTGTAAATGTTATGATATGGATGTTCTTAAACGGTCACAAGTCGCAGGACGATGTCAGATGTTTGCTACTTGTGCGGTAAAAATCTGTTGCATACAGGTGAACAAGATGTTGCCGCGAATTAGCAGAATTCTTTTTCTAATGAATGAATTACGTGTTACCAGATCAGTGCATACGCTTACACAACGACTGATTTCACCATTGGTATTTATTTTTATAGATGTGTAAGTGTTACTCTGAATGTCTCCTCAGACAAAATATATGGAGGATTAATGGCAGCTAGCAACAACTCTAGGTATTTTCAGACGCAGGAACCATTTCACAACTCTAGGAACTTAGTTCTAAGAAACTCCCTTTTTATTGCATCTGCACCGCAGGATCCGTGAACTATTATAGTTCTTAGAACTATGCTTTGAGGAACTTTTATAGCTCCAACTCCAGAGTAAGTACTTACCCAGCTCCAGCGGAACTAGAGTGAGTATAGATACAATACGATATGATTCAATACACTCTTGGAGACTCTGTATCATTTACCAGATGGTAAAAGTTCATACTCAGAGATCGTCATCGTTTTGTCCTTGTATCTTCTCAGAGATTTAATGGCTTTCAGCACAAGATTCACTGTACATTATTACCACATACCAGACAAAAGCATCAAGTGGTAATGCAGTCGGCCTTTGATGTTAGCAAACATTTACATCTGATAATAGTCCCATTCCATTAGTTAATTAAATTACCAGTGATCCTAGTGACCAATAGTCAGTCAGGAAATTTTGGTCTTAAGGTGGAGTGGTAATGTTATCATAATTTTTTAATGAAATGTTACCAAAAAACATTTCTAGATTTTTTTTTCAAAGTATGTTATCCAGTTCTAAAGTAGTATCATTCTGGGAACATTAAAAACTGACAGCTGAAATGTTTTCAGGAACATTTGGACATAATGTTCTAGCAATGTTGTAACTTAACATTGTAAGAAGGTTTTCACAAAACATTTTGAGAATGTTTTTAGGGAACGTTATCCCAGAACATTCTGGGAACCTAAAGAAAACTTCCCACTGAAAACATTACAAGAACATTGTAGGTAACATTCTCAGAACATTTTTAGAACAAAAATTTGCTAGCTGGGAAGGTGCTGAGAAATGATTCTGTCCTACTGATAGTGTCATTAGATTAGAAATATATATATAGGTTGTTTTGAAAGGAAATGACAGCGTATTTTGTCATTTAGTTTGGAGGACTTTCGGCCATCAACACCACTTGTGATTTTCTCAAGCTGTCTGCAATCAAATGTGATGCTTCATCCTAATTATTTTGCTGCTGAGTGTGACCCAAAAAGAAAATGTTCAAGTGACCCTTAGAGATAGAAGGAGTGATGGTACCACTCCATCAGGAGCGAATGAGAAAAAAGTGCAGTCTTGTTTTGTATAAATGTCCTAGATCTTGACTGATTGTCTAGTTTGTGCATTTTTAAGGTGAAAATGATAAATATCTGTAAAATCTGTTCATCTGTGGTCTCATGAGATTAAAATACATTATAACTTGAAAATCCTTCCACGTGCATCAGTCTTTACAGGACAGAGCCTAATTAGATGTCTCTTTTTCTGTTAAATTTAACATGTTATGACATAATTCTGTTCATTTCGTGAATGTGTCCATGTATGAAAGGTCACAGAGGCAGTCGACGGCGCTCCTGCGTCTTCACTACATCACGCTGTCTTGCGGTAAGGTGTTCTGTAAATACCTCAATCCAGTCTGACAGCATCGTTTTCATCTGACATCAAGATGACTGCCGGCTCTCAGCGCTTCACACCTCTACTTAATGGAGTCACTTATCCATGTAAATCTAGGTTATGTCGAGACATCGTATGTCTTTAAACACTGGGAAAAAAGGTGCATGAAAACAAGGAGTAATTCTAAAACCTTTTGATCAAATGAAGCAGAAAGGTCAACTGGAAATGAAATCTAGCAAAGCTATTTTTAGAGTAAGATTCAATCATTCCTTTATTTCTACATTTATTCATTCACGTACTACACACTCGGCAGACAGCAGTAAAGATGAGGCTTTGTGGATGGGAGAAATTCTTCAAAAAAATAGACTTGGACTAATTCATCTTTGAGCTTTTTGTCTAAGAAATGGTTTTGTGGTTTTATAGAGGGAGCAAATTAAAGAGATAAGTCACATTTTTAACATTGTTGGCCAGGTCTTGTCTTCCCCTCAAGGTTAAATAAAAGTGACGGAATACAGGGAGCAGTATTTAGCCCTGGGCAGAGAGAAAGTGAGGGACCCTGCTGTCAACAGACGCCCCTATTGTCTTGACTGGCTGCAGGAAAACCCCGAGGCGTCGACGCTTCCCCTGACGCTCCCTGTCCTGGGGTTTAAGAGTAAATCACCACTGCGTCTAAGCCGGTGCTCTCCATCAGCTGTCAGAGGCGAAAACACCTGCCTTGACATATGACTGGGGTGTGGTGAGACGTGGAACACACTGGGAAGGTTTAACGCCGGCAGAGGAGGGCAGCAGCATTTTTCTGCACACTGTGGATTAACCATTCAAAGGCCATGGTGGCGAGCAATAGATACTGCCAATGTGTTTTAATTGATTATTTCAGTAGAAGCGTGCCAATTTTTCTGTTGAAATTATAATTTGTATAAGTTAAAGTACATGTAAAGAGCAGGCCAGTATAAGTGTGTAATGTGTTTTTATAGGACCCTACAGAACAGTGATTTCTAATTAAAAGCGACAGCTATTTCTGGTTGATGATAATTAAAAATATAGGGTCCCATCCTGTAAATGAATCACTCTCAACGCTGAATCACAATAGAAAATTATTAACCAAGAGGGATGCCAATTTACCTCTAAGCTGATTCCCTTAAAATTGCAAAGCCATTTTTCTAAAAACAGACTCAGTTTGAAGTTCATATTGAGACTTAATGAAATTTGCCATTTTATATCTTGAGATAAAAACATGCTCTTTTAAATCCAGTGACAATAGCTTGACCTCTGTTATATCTGGTACGCAGATTGTTGCTATGGTGCTGGAAGTTTTGAAATCCAATTCGGCGACCTCACTGCGATCTTCACTCAGATTGAATTTTTATACAGAAGAGGCCATAACTTGCATCTTCAACTCCAGATGCAGCTCAGCACGCACTGCAAAGCAATTCTTAAGTGTCACTCAGTCATACTGTTTTCCTCGCTGTGTGCTGCAGACGGACTGAGAGGACGCGCCTCGTGCTGAGGACTTGTGCAGCGGTGTGTCTGTATTTATGGCGACTGGTGGGCTGGCTGAAGAGGGAGGCATTTTGAATTATGGATCCCTCTCCACCCTGGCCTATTTCATGAGTTTAGGCAACCTGGTGCGGAAAGAATGTCTGCATTTATTTTTTAGACATGAACAGGTGTGTGGTAGCTGGGTTGTCGAGCACCCTTGAGGGTTACACCAGTTTAATGGTGTATAGCACCCCTGCGGAACTACAATGATTACAGAATCACTAAATAGGCACAAATGACAGCAATGCATCCATCCAGTTGTGTTTTTTCCTATAGAATTCACTGATTTTAAACCTCCACAGCATTGATGGTGTTCATGAATCATAGATAAGGTATCATATATTCTGCATTCATGGCATGAAAAATATAAAGTGTAAGGTCACAGCCATACACACGTGAAAGCAGGTAATTAATGTGGGCAGTGAATGCAGGACGTAACATAGACACTTCAGTGGCGTTGATTGAACTCAACGCGATTCAAAGATGCATATTTGCTTTGCTGCTGAGGGGAATGTGAAGAGTATAAAGAATATTTAAGATGGACATGTTTGGAGGCTGTTTTCGGAACCGTCTACTACAGGCCCATTCAATGACAAATTCATTTGGGCCACATTTTAAAACCAAGAAATTAGCTGGGCCAGGCATTTTCAGTGGCCAGTAAGCAGCAGGTAATGACAAATTTTAAACCACAACAAATGATTGTAATAAAAAACAAGATATGTTTATTTGTTGCTTCCCTTTTAGATTTTGTCACATCTAAAACAGGCACATTGCAAAATGCATAAAAAATTTTCTGCTCTGGTTGTGGGATGCAGTCAAACTTTGCACTTTTACAGCTCTCACCTGTGACCCCTCTGGAAAGTCTGATGTTTCTCAATGTGGTGCCTCCAAACATTATATTCTTTATATATGGCAACACACTCATTGCAAATTAAACACCTCCATTTGGCATTTGAATCTGGAGTTAAATTGACAAGTATTTTTCAGCTCCGGCAAGTTTAAACCGACAGTTTTCACTGTCAGTTTTATTTTAGAGTTGAGAAATGTGATGATGTTTTTAGAGGTCGTGTCTTCTACTACTACCACTACTAGACACACTTCACAACAACGCGCTGTATTGTGGAGTGAATATTGCAATGTTACTCAGAGTGTTGCATTTACTGTCTTCAGGATTTTCTGGAGGCTAGCACAACATGTTTCTCTCAATTTTTCTCTGCTTTTCTGGCAGGGCCACTCAGACGTTCCCTCTGGGGCACATGTGGCCCACAGGCCACTATTTGAATAGGTCTGGCCCACTACATACTACATACTGCACACTGTATGTACTTCATTCTACACACTGAATGAAGAATCATTATGCCATCCGTTCACACTGCAGGTTAACCAAAATACATTTTGCAAGATTAGCAAGAATTTTTTTTTATTTTTTCCCATCAAGCTTTAGCAACAAATGCCTGGCTGCGCTTTGGTTGTGATGTTGCAGCGCATTGCATTGTGGGAAACAGGTGAGGTAGACTGGTCAGAAGCACACTGGGGATTTCCTCTGAATCAGTACACATGTGGGAAACACAAGCAAAATCTGCGTACTGTAGATATTGCTTGTGTTTACATAGAGCATACTACACGCTCCTTTTTGGCCAAACCAGTATGTGATTTCCAAAACAACCATCGTCTTCATGACATGAAACCATTGTGAAGTTTGCTCTGGTGGCTCCTCTCTTTGCCATCTTGGCAGTGCCTGACCCTTCCTTACTTGTTCCGACTTTCTCACTAAGTTTAGAGAGTTATCAGACCCTCCTAGTGACTTTATTGCAACAAGCATCAAATGTCGTAACTTATTTAGACCAACAGGACAGGCAAAAATATATGTATATCTTAGTATGTTGTGATAAATTCCCATGCATGCTGCTCAGAGTAATGTGGTTCCTGACTCCTCTTCTTACAGCAGCTGGGTCTGTTCTCATGTGCTGTGTGCAGGCAGTCAGCAAGTGTGGAAGGCAGGAGGACACGTCTCGCCACAGGAGTGGAGCCACAAGTACAGCATGCTGAGTTCTAATAGTTACACTGGTGCTCTTACTCTTCAACTTTCTCTGGAATGAGCACAAGGCCATTCTCTCTCACTCTTGCTCTTTGCTTCATTTTTCAGCCTCAGCAGTTGCCACATGGTGATGTTAAGACACTGGGATGCCATTTATGTCTTTACAGCCCATGCTTAAATGCCGGGCACATGATATTTCTGAGACCAGTGGCACAAGCCTGGGATAGAAATAGGCATGGGCAAACTTTTAATTTCGGTTGAAATGGTTGGAAGGGGAAAAAAAGGAGAAAAATGCGAGGAAGAGAAAGTGCAGGGAAGGAAAACTCAAATAAAGTGAAAAAACTTCTGGCACATCAATCCTCTTGGCCAGCTGTCGGAGGTGACATTTCATTAGTACATTTTGTCAATAGAGAAATCGTCTGCAGAGAGAGCGGTAGGGTGCGAGTAACGAGGAAGGACAGAGACACACAGAGAAAGAGAAAACCTATGAAGGTGAGGAAGAGAGCACAGTCCTTTTTCATTAGACCCATCGTGATTCCAGCCATGGAAATTACAGACACTGTGGCTATAGGCATAATGAGTGAGAAGGTGGGTGTCCCTCTTCCATTTTGAGTCTCTATCAATCACTCTCCCTTTGCTTTTTACCCCCTGCCGATGTGGCATTGCCAGCCCACATGTCTTTTTGCCTGTTCAGGGTCCAAGAAAGTTGTCGTCCATCCTTTCCTCCAGCAGCCAAGTGGCAGAAACATTTGAAAGAAAATCACCGGCATAACGACTTCTGCCATTTCCCATAACGTCCTCATCCATCAATTAAGAGGTTTCCAATAAGTGGGAGATGGATATGGCAGAATAAGGCCAGACTTTTTGATGACTATAGCACAGGGGGAATCAAGGGCCCCACTGTTACCCCTTTGTTGGAGCGTAATCACAGCAGTGGTTGCAGACAGTTTGAAGCAAGAGGGGTACTGTCGATCACAAAACTCAAAGTGCACAAAACAACAATAGCTTATTTTTACCACCGAATGATTTTCCAGTTCAAAGTGGTGTTTTTTTTGTTAAATGTTGAATGCTGAAATAGTCCAAGTGACACTGAAACTTTAACTATCTGTTTTTAACCTTGAAAATTTCTGAAAATCCTTTTGAGTCAGCTTGTTTTTTTCTTGCTTTCTTTGTGTTTTGTAGAGTAACAGCAAACAGTTCATCAAGTTCTTATATCTGTGGTTCTAAAACGGTGGTTGGATGTAAGTTCAGACTTTGGATGTGCCTGACACTCAGTTCATCGTTCACTATTCTGGACATACTATATGCAGGACAGTAGTGGAGTTTTTATTGGACTGTATTCTTTCTTCCATAATTAGTCCATATTCCTTGGATGGGACATTGGTCTATAAAGGGCAAAGTTCTATTTTGTTAGCAAACAATAACTCACTTATACACTGAACAGCAAGGAAGAGCATTAGCATTCATCTGGAGTGTTGTTTTTGGCAACTTGATGAATGAAAGTCCAGTATTCCCTCTCCTTTTAGCTCTTATTTGTTCCTCACAAACTACTGAGGGGAATGTGTTTATTTATGGATAAATCCCTCACTATGTTCACTAGCTAGTTCGCTTTGTTAGTGGGCTGTTTGCTGCTGAGCAAGAGGTGTAAGGAACTGTCTTTTTATAAAAGGTTTGGTGCAAAAGATACTGCCAGAATCAGAAATAAGGATTATGAGAGCGGTAAGAACAAATCAGAAAAGCTAAATAGAATGGAGAGTACAACCAGAACAACGAGCTAAAGGATAAACTTAAAGGCTCTGATGCTAATTCTCATCAGCAATAGCATTAGTGCAATATTGTTTGGGTCCAGTTTCAAACTGATGTGCTTATTTTTTGACAGTTCCTGAAGCTTTTTTTAGGAAAATCAAGCTTTTTCAATGTATGTGTGATATGCTCAAGGGCGTAAATCCCAGGGGGGGTCACAGGGGACATGTTCCCCCCTTCCAGGTAGAGTCCCCCTGAATAATATGGTTTTAAAATATCACTATATCATAAATTATGATTTTAAATATCATAATAATTTGCAGTGAAAGCACTTGTGCTGATTAGCTATGCCTCAGAGTGGTTTAGTCCATGATAGTGTTTTGTGCCTGTGCTTCTGGTGCCGGTTAACAGTTCTGATTGTGTATGGAGTGAGAGAGTGTGCTCTGAATGGGAAGTAAATGATTACATTTATAGTTAACTTATGACAGAAAAAGTTTCGAATTAAAGGGGGGATTTTTACTTAAGTAGCTAGCTATCTAGCTTTTCAGTAAACAGATAAATGCTAATGTTAGCCAGTTTTCCTATTTTACTTCTAGATAATGGTAGCTAGCTAAAGCTAGCACTTGCCTTAATTGACATTAGCTAGCTAGTGTCAGTGTTATGGAGCTTATGTAATGCTAGTGACTGAAGGACACTGAGGGTCAACACTGTAAGACAAGTTGTAAGGGAAAGTAAAGTGGGGAGAACAGCAGAGAGGCTAATCAGGTCACTATTTTGCATCTTGCAACCAGCTCTTTTGGACCTGGTGAAGACATTTATCAGTTATCAGTCAGTTCTGTCTCTAGTTTGGTGTCCCTATTCTTGTCCTCGAATGAAGCTTACAGGGGGACGATATGAGTTAGAGCTGCCTATCCCCTGACAGGACTCTGCTTCTCTTGGCCTGTCTAAACATGCTTACTTTTACCAGACATAAAAAGAGACTTTACCGCATTTTTTAAAGTCTTTGTGACCAACAAACCCCATATTAAAAAACAAAGACAAGGTTTAATGTCATAATCTCTGATCAGCTAAGCAGTTTAATAAAACCCCGGCTGTAGTACTCTGAATGACTCCGGCCTTTACGTTCTAAAGCCATCCAGATTTATAAATAACAGCGTCAACCTGCCATATTCTTCTTCCAAGTGTTCCAACCCTTCACAACCCACTTAGCCCAAATTCCCCCAGCACTTCAGCACAGCCTTTGCTTTTACTAGTTCAACAGGGATCCATTGGGCTTCTCGTTGACTTCTCCTAAACTGCCTGTGCTTAGAAGCTCGCAAGACGCACATCATAGGCAGCAAAAGGGGAGAAGTCGTCAGTTTTCAGTCTTTTTAAGTGCAAAGCGGAATACCTCGAGGCTCTCACCGTGTGAGATGGCGTATACAGATCGAGACATTCCTCCTCCCTGCTCGCCCCTTTTATGTTGGTCCAAGATGTTTTTCTCTTCTTATTTGCCCATCATGCTTCACGGGGTCTGCATCATGCTGGGACCCACAACAAGAGAGATAGCAAAAAGTCAAAATAAAACAAAAAGGCTGTGTCGAAAAAGCTTTCATTTAATTGTTCAAGGTTCGGGGCTGGGAGAGGAGCTGCTCACTGAGTCTTCAGATAATTAGACCCTTTTGGGGTAAACAAACACAGCACTCCACTGTTTTGGAGCAATTGGCGATGTCTGTTATGTTAATTTGCATCACTTGACAGTGGCTAAATAATAATTAAGTGGTGATAATCGGGATGAATTGTGGGAGATTTGTGTTGTCCCTGAGGGACCCTCACCCATGAGTATTTATGTCCATTTGTAAAAGCTTTTTAGTCACATGCCTGTTGCTCCATAGACACTGACCAGTTTCTTTATTGTTAGGAGAGAAATAAGAATGTAGCAACAAGCAACAACAGGTTTGTGTGGTATTTCATACAGCAACACGGCTTGTTTTGTTCTCCAACAATTAATTAGACAGTTGACGAGAAAGAGAAGGGGACGGCTTCATTTATTAAAATTTAAAATTGTTTGATTATTGAAGTCAAATTATTTAACGGCAACATTAAATGAGAAATAGCTGCCAGGTCTTTTTACGGCGCCGCTTCAGTACATTTATTACGAAGGTATAAATCCCTTTCAACTGAAAAGAAAAGGCAGCTGAAGGTGAACTGCTCTTTTCATATTGCTAATTAAATGTGTCAGGTAAGGGCTCTGTTTCAGAAAGATAATATATAGTATTTTAGCAAAACTAATAAGATACAAAATGTGCGTCTTTTAACAAGTCAGGTGAAAAAAAGGTGAATATGTGAAGTTCATCACTGCTCTGTCTATCAGGGATTGCTGTTAAAGTGCGTATTGACTGTACAGCCTTGATGACTGAGTAATCTCTCCAAATCCTCAGATGTTGTCTGCTTTCACACACACAGAAGGGAAATCAGAAGGCTGGAGACAACTGGGCAATGTGGAATTTTTAGCTGCCAGTTGGCTCTTTGTTTCAGGGCTCTGACATGAGTGGAATTCGTACGTGAAGCTGTGAAAAGGGTTTTCTTTCAGGACTTTTGTGAGTTGTTGGTATACAATAAGTTAGAAC
>JAQFJA010000016.1:9601336-9614855 GCA_029874485.1 Naso brachycentron
TAAGCTATTTTGGGGAAAATGGGTGAGGTTTATGTAACCTATGTATCCGATGTTGACAAAGGACAATGACATGTAGTAACACTGGTATGGTCCTTTAAGGCCACAGACGAGTCAGTTTATTAAATACGTTACGTGGGTTTAGATTATATTAACATGTTCAAGATTTATCTGATAATAACAAATTTAAAAAAAAAAAAAAAACATTAATAATAACTTAAATGATGGGATGAAGTAAAGACGGCCCTCCTGACTCCTTAATCTGTAGCTGTAAGGTTCTCCATTATTTAGGCCTACAGCAAATATTCAGCGCTAAAGAATCAGGTTGAGACATTGTAAAGTCCTGCTGGGTCACAGACTGTAAATCTTTTCTTGTCTTTGACCATAAAGGTTTGCTATGCCTTATGTTTCATGGTCTCAGAGGTTGAAGTAATAGAAGAAAATATGTGAATGGGTATCATTGGGTCCAAAGTGGTTTATGGCCACTTGATGTGGGTGGCTTTCAAGAGGCATTGTTGTGCAAAAAAAAAAAAAAATGCAGTGCAGGTGTAATCATCAGGTTTTGGCGTTAACTGATTCTTTGCTTTGGTTTAAGGTCCTAGCCACCGTACGCCTTTGTACTGACAGAAACTTCATCAGAAGAGCTTTGCATAACATAGTGGTTTGCAGATTATATAAAGCAATGCATCCCATGCTTTCCAATGGCAGCTCTAGACCACCATCCTGTTAAAAATTGCTTAGGGAAAAGGTGCTTTTAAAAAAGCAATTATTAGGCACCTTCAGCGTACAGGGGATTATAATCTCCCTGGTGTTTCAGGCCATCATATCTCATATTTCTGACTTTGATTCGATGAGTTTTCTGGACAGTAGGAAAGACTTACTGCAGGCGGAGGAGCAGGCTGACCTCAGAAAAGGACACACAGTAGCTGCCACAGACAGCAGATTACACTTTATCCCATTTAAAGGACTGGGACCTTGAAATAATGCACCTTTAATGTAATTTCCTGCCAATAGCACAGGAAGGGTAAAAAAAACACATATCTTCTGAGTGTTACCTCATCTCTGGCCTGACCCTCCGTGAGCCACTTAGAATTTCTGCTGGCGTAAAAATCTTTTGTCCCGCTAAACTGATTTGGGTTTGAAATGGCGACCTTAAGCAAGCGAAGGCTTTAAATATGAGATTGAAAAGTATAATTAAGTCTTTTCCTTATCATGACTTTTTGATAAAGTGTGTAAAATTGGTTAAAAATGGTATATTGATTAAACGAATAATAAAGAAGTGATCATTTCAATTCTGAACCCGTCTTAAGTGGTTTAAAAAAGTCATTGATATCAAAGATGAAAATTTTTATCAGAAAAGCTTCGCTCATTAAACATTTATAAATTTTAACTGCACTTTTCTCATACGTAAAGCTGGGGAAGGCAATTTATTTTTTGTGTCATCAGGAAAAAATTCCGTAATAACCTTTCAGCATATTGTAATTCAGGTGGTCTGGAAGAACACAAGAGTTCTGCACTTCTCCTTGGCTGTATTCGGACTTAAGAGAATGATGACCACGACGGGCACTTTTCAGCCAATCATTGGTCATTTTAGAGAGCGTGTGTCCCTATTGGCTGCCCTATGCTGTGCTTCTTAGCGGCAGATGACATCACATGACAAGCTGAGTTGCAGCCAACACCATCAGCCGGCTCGAGTCCAGCTGAGACAGACCGGTTTACGCCGCTGCAACTTTCCCTGCAACCGATTCATCTCATTCAGAATCTTTGGTGCAAACTGATCTTTTAAAGAAAGAGTGACAACAAACGTAATAGAACGCGAGTCGGAGCAAAAACAGTGGTGGGAGGGGGCGGCGGAGTTGCTTTAGGAGTCTGATACTACAGCTAACTTAATTGCCAGACATTGCCTACCCCAATTATGTGCATGTTTGCTGCCCCCAGTGGTTGAAATGTGTCATTTCAAATGGAATTCTGAAATCCTGTCTTATCAAATGAATCAGTAGCTGAAATCAACCAGGACTGAAATCTTAAGGATTATAACTTTTTTTAAATTAAGTCTGCTTTGACATTTTTATACCATCATCCATTAACACGTGTCGAAAAACCTTTCATCCTTAAGTATATATATGGGGAATATGATATCTAAAAACAGCTTGTACACTGAGACTCCAACATAAATGAAGTCCTGTGTATCATGAGCTTGCTTCTGCCAATTTTCATGTCTAAGCTACTGCTGTTCTTGTTGGGGTCAGCTGGATGTGTTTGCCTGGCCAGATTATAACTTGATTAGCTCCCTTGGTAATGATCTGCATTAGCTCCATTATTGGAAACTATAAAACTCAGCAGAGAATGGACGGAATCTTGTTATTATCTATTTCCTTAATGCTAAAAGCACCAAGGTAGATGTCTGAGGGGAGATGAAGCGGGGAGACAGAGAGGGAAGGGGAAAGAGATGTTCTGATGCACTGCAGCAAAGCGAATGCGTATCTAATCTGACACCTAGAACTACCGGCTAATGTCTTGGCAGGGCATAAGTGGATCATTTCTGCCCTTAGAAAATTTTCCCTGGTGCAGTTTGAAAGAAAGAGACTGAAAAATCCTTGTGCTTCTTCGCTGAACTGTGCCCCTTGTTTTCTTACTGTTTGTGTAATATTTTCTTTGTCTCGAGCTTTATTGATTTTGGATAAAAGTAGCTTTTTATTTCCCTTTATCCTGCGCTTAGGTCCAGGGAGATACTTCATATCGCTGTATTGTAGGTTTCCAGCTCATTAGGTCCAAGGGCTGTTCATAGTTTCCTCCTGCGATGCCAACACAAATTCCAAAATACAACGCAGTTGTGCAGTGTATAGAGACAGAGCACAACTTAGAGCCTTCTCGCTCTCTGTTGACTTTGCATTGCGTGAAAGTCGCCCCTTGTCACTTCTGTCTGTTCGCAAGCAACATAAAAATGCATGAGTAACTGGACGCATGGCCATATAGATGTTACCAGTGTATGACAGCTGCCATATCTTGGAATAATTTGTTTGTTTCTCTTTATTATCATTTGCAATCATAGTAATGAGAAGAATAGGGGAACGCAATAGCGAGACATTTCTCCATTATGACTCCCACTGTATCTATTCCTTACTTATTTAGCTTGATACGCAACTTAGTTTGGCAACATGGTGGCTTAGTGGATAGCACCGTTGCCGCACAAGGAGGTCCAGGGTTTGAATCCAGGTCCTTCCACCTGAGAGATTCCTGGGTTCAATACCTTTCTATGTGTTAGCATGTTCACCCCGTATCTGCTGGGTTTCCCCTTCGGCTATTCCAGCTTCCACAGTCCGAAGACATGCAGGTTAGGTTGATTGGTGACTCTAAAATTGCCCGTAGATGTAAATGTGAGGATTAATGGTTTGTTTGTTTCTATATGTCAGTCCTGCAACTTGTCCAGAGCGTACCCCACTCTTGCCCAACATCAAAGGACAAGCGGTTACGGATAATGAATGAACACAACTTAGCAGCTTCACTTACGTAGCTCTCTCCCCGCTGCGCCTCTTTCTTTCTCTTCCAACGTAACGATAGAAATCTGACTCCCGAAATTTCTCAAAGCTCCATTCCTGCCAACTGCTTTCTTGCTCTCTCTCAGTGCCGAAGGTTTGCGCTAGAAAGAGAACGAACGTTCTGTCTCTCAGAGATCAAATGATTTGTAATGGATACATGGTTTTGTTTTATTTTTATACAGGTAATATTCATACTTACTGGTTCAAATATGCAGTTTTATTGTATTTCCCATTTGCTGAGCAAGAGTTTTGTACAAAAGACATTAAAGGCAGTTCTTTTATATTTCCCAAAGAGGCCTGTGCTATTCAATTATTTAAGAAAATAAAATCCCAAGCTGTCATTTAAGTTTTAGGTTTATACAGCATGGTTCAGTCTTTGACCAGCAAAAGGGACCTACTATGATATTTAAAACTGTTTGAACAGACATTAAGCTCTCTCTTAAATTCACAATGTTTCATGTTTGTGGGTAACGTGCGACTCACAGAGAGAACAGCGGAAAATGCTCGTCATCGTGCTTTTATTTTGGTGCATATGTTTGCATCGCGAGCATAGGTCCAATTGTCATTTGTCATGTGTTTCAGCTTCATGTAAAATAAAGAAATGCATACGTGCTATTTTTTAGTTCTAAGGGATGATCAGAAAACAGCAAAATAAAAGGCAGATTTGGCACAAAACTGTTGAAGTTTCAAAGCTGAGTCCCGACCACGCAGCCTTCTGATGCAGGCTGGTGATTCAAAATGAAAGTGTCTTGCTGGGTGGGGTTAGGTTACCTGCTTGCCAGCAGCAGCAGAGACCTCTCACATTACACTGTCATAATCTGCCTCTTTTATACTCTACAAGGTCAAGATGAACAAACCGCTATCTTTAAACTATTTATAGAACCTTAGCTGTGCTGTGAAGGTTAAAGTACAGAATACTCGCCAACTTATTCTTCTCATGAAACTGCTTTGATTTCGAAGTGAAGCTGGAATGAAAGCTCCTTTCACAGGGTGACTCACCCCTCTAATGTATGCTTTCATATCTAAATGTTTGACCAGTGTATCATTTAGTAAACAGTAACCACTCCTTTTAGTATTAGCCAGACTAATCACATATAGGAGGCAAAGGCCGACAAAGCAGAGATGCTACAAGTCAACAATTACCCAACCGATGGTGGAAATGACAGGGTAGACGTCAGCTGTTACTGTGTCCCCTCTCGCCACGATAGATGAGTTCATTTATCTCTCCCTGGCCTGTCTTCTGCCTTTTTCGCCCCTCTGTTGCTATGAAAATGAATAGCCCCTGTAAAATGGAGAAATCATGCCCTGAAAAAAAAACTGTCTTTACAATACCACAGAGGCATATTTATTTCGTCTTAAAGGGGAGGTTTGAGGTCACCCTCCATTCCTTCCCCAGTGACATTTTCCAACTTGACATTCTGTGACATTTCCAGTTAAATATTGCTGATATTCCTGCAGAGGAATTAAAAGCATGTCTAAAAGGGACACCAGCATTAAAGCTCTCTCTCTCTCTCTCTCTTTCTCTCCTTCCTCGCTCCTTCCTTCTCTCCCTCTCTGTCTCTTCATCACGAACACTCCCTCTTCGTGCGGCAACACCGACTTACATGCACTACCTACTAAGTGTGGTTGACTTGCATCTCCAGGTATTAGAAGAAGTCATTTTAATCCAAAAGGATTACCAAAAATTCTATCACCCAGAATATACAGCAGCGTGTGACTAAAGACAGCTTATGATGCTATTTTGAGCCAAAATTCAAAGATTCAGATGCAGTAACATACCAAGAAGCACACATGCGAGAGGGAGAAAATAACCGTAACAAGTGTCCTACATGGCTGTATGTTAAAATGGATCAGATGCAGAATATCGCAAATCTTATGGGCACTAAATATATTTTCTATGCATTTCTATCGTCTAGGCTTAGCAGACTTTTGGGAACAAATCCAACCGAATGTTTGTTCAGAGTTTATATCTTTGCTCCACTTTGTAAAGATTTAAATTGGGTAGCATCACATAAGGGGTTCTCATGTACATGTATAGACAATATCTATGATAAGTAAAAAGGAAATTCTGAAATAGTTAATAATATGAATATAAGTATTTTGTATCAATAATCCAGCATCTCTTAAAACATTTTTTCCATTCTCACTGACACAGTAGGTGGCAGTTATGCAACTTAACATGCATGCCACGACCATAAAACAGACAAATTATGATTGTCATGGTTGCAGACTCTTTAGCTCTATATGTGTATTTTCGTTGCAATTATTTTGCCAGAATAGAGAGAAAACAGACAACAGAGTTAAATATAAACTTGACTTGTGACATTATTCTTTATTTTATGATAAACAGATTTTTTTGGCCAGAATGATCATGTGGTGAAAATCCCAAATTGGGACAAACGCAGAGCACAAAAACAAATTTAAATATAAATTTGTTGTAAATATTTACACCAAAATTGCTCATATATAATACTGTTTTGCAGCTAATTGAACCGTAACATTAGCTTGCTAATTAAAGAGGAAATTTGGCAACATTTCTGACTTAACTCGATTAAAAATGGCAACGCATACAAACCTCAACAGAGAACAGAGATTGCATTTGATTTCACTAAAAATAACACAATTCATACTTCTTTTTACAAAAATATTGCTTTTAACATTAGACACCTACAGTGTTATTTTCAGCTAGGTCAACATTTTCTGATATTTTTCTCTTATCCCAATACTGTAAAGTAACATATATACTTTTCCATGTATATAAATCAGTTAAATATTACCTATATTTACAAAAAACTGACGTGTAAGTTAAAAATATTATTAGCCCCATCTGTTGAAGTTATGCTAGCTTGTGATGCTACAGTGATGTCGTGCTTATGGTTGATTTGTTTCTGATTGGATGCCATTAGAGATGTTTCCTAGCAACTGATCAACATCACTAAGGTCTAGCTAATGTCAATGCAATTCTCCAGTACATACCTGGCAACCACACTTACTATAATAAATCACCATGTGAAACTTTCTAGTTGCTACAAGGAGCACAAACTCAGTGATGGTTTTAAAAATGGGTGGTGCAGCCCAACGGGGCAAACTGTAGTGGTTCAGTTCATCAGTCACTGTAATTAAAAGTGCAGCGCTAATCAATGTTGACAATCACCTGTCAACCATAAGTCTTTTACTTCATTGTTCCCTTAGGGTTGCATTATTTAACCTGTCACTCACTAAGAGTTGCATCAGTTGAGCCGCTTTTCTACTGTGGCAACATTTGTGCATACAAGGTCTTTAAAGTTTTTCCTATTGATTTATTAAAACCATTAGCGCAGGCTCACCACAGAATCCTTATTAGGCTGTTACTGACATACTAGCAGCTGTCATTAATTTAGTTTAACAAAGCACCTTTTTAGTTTAGTCATCATGACTCACATCTTTTAACCGCATTAATATGATGTGAGCATGAACCACTGCTCCCATTAGAGAGTGAAGCTTTAATGTCATAACACATCAATATATTATGCTTTTAAGTATCTCACTCCAGCAAAGGAGGAGGAAAAACATTACTTCACATCAGTTATTTGGAGTATCCTTCTTAGACTTTGTTTTGATCGCGATTATGACTGTTTATACCAATATTTATAAATGTCATGCTTCCATTTCAGCTGTCTATTGAAAAGAATTAAATATGGATGTGTTAAGTTACAAAAAAGAAAAAAAACTAAAACTTCAGCCCTACCAAGCCATATTAGACATGGCTCATTGATATATAAATATTGGTCCATCACAGTAATCATTGTTTATTATATATAAGTGAGGATGAGAAGTCGGGGAAAAACAGAGGAAAAAATAAAAATTGTGCTTTTTCTGACTTTGTTTTTTGCAAGATGGGGCAATGCAACAAGGTATGAATGTAACAATGACATTTGTATCATTTTTGTCATTGACATTAGACCATAAAGTTCATATAAGGATTTCATGAAGTTCCATTAGCCACAAAGCAACATCAGCGCTATTCAAGGGTCATATTTTGGGTGACTCGGTGACTTAAAGATCAACATTTACTCTCCTTTTAGCTTTATTTTGTTTTCTACCATCGCTTGACATATACGGTAAAAAAAATAAACATACTGATATTTTAAAAATGCCAGTTGTGTTAACCAGCTGGACAGTGATAAGCAGGTACAGTGGTGTTATCAGAGCATTTTTGCTGAGGACAGCTACCTGCTGCGGATGGAAACAAGGTTGATCAGAGTGCTGAGAGTGAACCAACATAGTGAATTTCCATAACCTGGGAATCAGACGAATGGATCTTGCCCCCCCTCCCATTGGGATGCTTATCCAACATGGACCCAGTGTGATACGTTAACTGTCAGAGGAGCATTACCAGTCCTGATTTGACAAGTCATGTCAAGCATTTTGCTGCTCTGACTGGTTGCACCAGCGCAACTCAGCAAGCTCACAAAACTCAGATCTTACTGTCAGTCTCGGCATTGCTGATCAAATATGAATCAAAATCTGATACTGCATTGCCCATTTCCCATGTCAAATATTTTAAGAAACACATTTTAATTTACCGATTAGTTAATTTGAGAACTTTTTAACCAGTGTATGACCACGCCTTTTTAAAAAAATACTTCAAATTGTACAAAGAATTGCCGCAACTTCAATATTTCGATAAGTGCTACGTCACTCATTTTGTTGCTCTGACTGGCTGGAAGTCTATCCAATTGTGTTCAGAGGCAGTTTATTAGGGCCCGTACGTAACGTCCTTTGGAAATAGCAAAGGAACCAACAGCTACCAGTTTGCTGTGTGTTTTAGTTTGGCATGCATGTAAAGCCTCAGGCAACAAACCAAAACGGTGAGCTGAAAAACACTGAGCTGCAGAGTTGCAGGATTATTCTCTGATGGTTTGTCGTCATTGGTGACCCCTATCACATTACAGTTATGCAAACCTCTGTTAATAAAAAAAAATTTGATTAGAGCAGCTTTCAGCTGTAGATTAATGGCATGTGTTTGAATAGTTGTATAAAACGTTGACCTGACACGTGTAGTTTGAAGTTGCTTTCTTTTCTACATAGAGATTTGACTGCTGCCTCCTCCTTCAGTCATTTTGCACTTTCTGTCCTTGGTGGCAAAGCGAGGCTCCGTATCCAGCCGGGACTGATTCATGTGCCACGTCTCCACTCCCCACACATCATCCACACTCATCACAGAGAATCTCTCTGTAAATAATCCATGATAAATATGGTACTACACCCACCTATAAATCTTTGTCATTAAAGGCCTCAGGATTTCATTTTCTACTTCCATTGCCAACAAGATAATGATCGGTGCCTCGAGTCGCTGAGCAAAACAATAAATGCATAGAATTCCAAGGTCCTTAAATGGAAAGTTTTATCACCGGATGAATTTTACTTTGTAAAACCCACTGTTTAAATCTGCACAGTCAAGAATTTAACATACGGACAGAACCACAGAGTCAGATCCACGTCAGGAGAGAGTAATTGATTGTAATCAAAATGTAAAGCAAGCCTGAGCCGTCTCGCTAATAGATCTAATAGTTTATTTGACTGGAGAGGTGAATCAATCTTAAGATATTGACCACAGGATCCTGAAGGATTAAGGATGGGCCAAGGGGTCGCAGGGCAGACCAGCGTGTTTGCAGCAAGGAGAGCAGTGCTTGGATAAAGTCCTGGGTTCTAAGCAGTTTAGCATATTGAATGAAAATTAACCTTCCTCTGAGGAAGAGCCTAAGACAAGCAAATCCTCCTTCATTTGTTGATTCATTCATTAGTTCAGGAATGACAAGACTACCAAAGACACTGCGATGCACCGCTTGCAAAAGTTCACACAAGACAAAAATCTTCCAATAACTTACAGGAAGCTGTTTGCTACATTCAGCAAGTAGGATGTTATTAATATTGGATGGGTTTCATTTTGAAATGCAAACACGAAAAAATTAAAATGTTTATGGCCTGACTGTGGCCAATAAAGGGCTTGCCATCAACATTATTTGTGCTTTCTTCATTGTTAGGTTCCACTGTGAATGTTTCCTTGAGAATAGTGCAGGATCAAGTGCTTGTGATATTAACATTACATGCCTGGTTGTGATGGAGGGTGTCAGCAGTTAGTCGCCCTCAGTGGAGCACAAACAATAAGTTGTCTTGCAGGCAGTGACAAAGGCAATCAATGGCACAATTAAAAACAAAAATCAAGCGACTAAAATTTGAATTCTGAGCACTCTCAGTCGTCAGCTTGCATATGTGGGTATGTACTGTATACGCATGTGGCATATTCCCTCAGTAAATGAAGATAAACCACCAACCTATCTATTTACGTGCTGTTGACGCTGGCACCCGACCATGCAATCAACACGGAGCACTCGCTTCAGGTTGCAAAATTAGAAGAGAAATTTTTGATTGTGCCATTAAAGAGGGCTCTCATTATGACTTGGCAAGGACAATTTGCATGCTCTATTCCACAGAATCTGAATGAGGCTCCAATCAATTATACTCATTATCCAGGCAACTGATTGGTATGTGGTCAGACACGCACCCTGCCGAGGTACCGCCGTTGTTACCAGGCAGGCTGACAGCACTACACACACAGTAATAGAAGATGAAAAAAACTTAACTTCAGCAGCTGGCCCTTATCTTACATGTGTGCAAACATGCTCCCCCGCCAGCACACACACACACACACACACACACAAGACAAAGAAACAAAGCGTTTGTTACGCATGATGCTGCTGCTGTAGCACATTAATTAGCAGTTTAACGCATTTTAAGTGGGGTTGCTTTGTTTTGTTAATACTCATCCCTAAAAATGTGCCGGTGTGAGTGTGTTGATCCACCCAGGGCTCATATGCATGTTGAAACTGAGATGACAAACGTGCATCCTTCAATCAATCCTCTGTAACATATCACATGCTGAATTGAAGAGAGGAAGCAAAGCTGTGCACAGTTGTAATTATTGTCACATCATCCTGTTGTGATGTATGTGTGACTATGGGAGAATAATGAAATGTAATGCAGACTGTGTGCTTGTTAATGATTTCACAGAATAGTCGACTAATCAACACTGTGCATTGTTGTGTAACAATTGCTAATTTGTGGTTTTAGCATGGCGCAGTATTAAGGCAGTGGTAATGTAATGCAGCAGTTATGCATGTGGGGGCACTGTGGGTGGTTGTTTAAGTTGTGATGCGAGACTTTAACACTGTGCAGTGTGCGGCGCTAAAGCAGCAGGCATGCAGGAAGAGGAAGAAACATAGCTGCCCTTCTCAGCTACTTATAAATACTTTACCAGAGCAGACAGATTTGGTTGAACCATCATTTTCTTCATTATGCCATGTTAAAAACAGAATTTAAATTTTTTAGAGAAGGAAAAAATGCTGCTAACCCTGTAAAAAAAAAAAAAAACAACAACAACAACAAAAAAAAAAAACAGGCAATTTGTTGCTGCAGTCAAACAGCATCTCAAGCCCAACAAGCTCGCTCAGTGTTTCGTCCAATCAGATCACCACTCATTTATAAACAGTCTCTCAGAGCCAATCAGAGACTCTTTTATTTCTCCTCCTCCATGTGGGTCCTACATTAGTTAACCCTTCACTGGTCATATTTCAGGCCCTTTTTGATGAGAATTTATAATTATTGGGTGAAAAAAAATAAGATAACTCCACTAATATTTGGGAGTCCTCCATGAATTCCAGAAACTTCCATCATCTCTTTCATCATATTTGATTCCTTTTTACTGTGATTGATTGTCTCATTGTAAAAAGAAGTGACAATCCCTGACTGAGTGATTTATTTTCTGGTTGTTTCACGTTATATCCAGTGCATAACAAGAACATACACAGCACACAAGTAAACCAAGATAGTGACAGCCTGAAGTTTGTGTAAAATAAAGATTTAGGGCAAATTCTCAGCAAATTATTTCTTGTGTACTTTGCATCAGTAATGAGTTGCTTTATACTATTCTGTATTTAGTTTTTGATTTATTTTGACATTCATAACATTTCTTGACCCTTGTAGTCTTTTCTTGCTCTGACCTCTGATAATCACTTATGTAGATAACATGATGAGATCATATTGTGGTGATGTGAAGAGTTATAACCTGATGTTCTGTTTTTGTGCTTCAACCTTTCTTCCAGGACTTTCTAGATGAAGGTTAAACACATTGAACAGCAGCGACAATAATGGCGAGCTGACAGTCTTTGTCTTCATGCATGATAAGTCAGCATAATCAGGGAATCTTAGCGATGATGTACTTTAACTGTTACTGCCAGCAGTTATTTAAAAGGTTGCTCCCACTCACGCGCTATATCTGTTGTAGATGAGAGAAGTTTCATCCACCACCCAAGCTTAAATATTATCAATGATAACGTGAGCAACCTGTGTTTGTCTGAGTTTTTGCAGCTTCAGAGGAATCCCCCTGCGAGCCTCCCCTAACAGCCAGGAAAAGTGCCTCACGAACATAGAGCCCACCAACTCTTTGCCAACTTGTGGAATGCCTTGGCAGATACAAGATAAGGTTTCCTGCGCCTGGTGGTAGCCTAACCAGACTGCTCTCCTGCCACCGGCTCAGCTAGGCTGCAGGGCAATATTTACTCTCATGAGTATCTCCAAGATCATGCTGCTATTGGCAGGTTAAATGACTGGACTACAGCCAACGCACGATAGCCCACCACAAATCAGCTCGCCCCTCTGGCAAATATGCTTTTGAAGAGAGGAACAGCCGTGAACGGAAGCTGCATTTCAGTATTTCGGGGGAGAAAAAAAACTGGTGTTCTCGGTAATCAATGTTAGATTAACCTCTTTCATCAGAGAGATATTTGCAGCCTCGATTTAAGCAACCGCCACTCATGTTTTGTGCATTAAACCACAAATACCATGATTGCTTTGCCTGTTTGCGCTCGTCTATAGAGAGTTGTTCTTGTTGACAGTGCTATTAGTCTGAGAGATACCACAAAATTCATCATAGTCACCCTGCGGTTGTTTCACAAATTCATCATTTCATTACTTTTCCAAAGAGGGTGGCGGTGGGGAGGGGGCTAGCTGAGGCAAAATGTTTGTGATAAGAGAAAACAAAACACACTGTTTTGTCTTTACGGGTGTTAGGGTGTGCCGTTGAAATACAATCGGCAATAATCGCCAAAACAAGGGCAGAAATTAATATGTAAATTCATAAGTACCTAAAAAGGTTTTCATTATGTCTTGATCAGGAAGCCATTTATCTCAAGGCTCTCAATAAGTCTGGCCCTCTAATCTGTCGGACAGATAATTAATATCTGCTTATTGAGTAAATGAAAGTCATTATCTTGATTTCCTCCAGATAATTTATCTGTGTGTGCTTCACAGTGAGGACACTTTGCAGCGTGGGCCACTTTACCTCAGCAGGTATTAATGACACTCTTAATATATGCTGTTAAGCCTTGTTGGCACAATCAGCTGTGAGGTCAAAGTTCTCTCTGTCAATAACAACAGTTTACACAATCACCATTAAAACAGAAGATACAGGCTTTTTAAAAATCTGTATATATTCCACACAAGTCCTGGCAGTCAGAAGCGATTCAGTCTCTTTATCACATAACAATCAAAATGTGCCTCTTTTCTTCTGTTACAATGCCCCCACATCAGTAAAAAGCCCACTCTCAAATGTAGATCACAACTCACAGCACACATCAGGACAGGAAACCATGGCAACCAAACATACATTGGCTGCCACAGTCACTGCTTGCATATACAGGCGGTTAATAAATGGTTTGCTGCATTAACACCGACACAAAAGAGAGCATGTAATTTTGGAAATGTGTTTTTAAATAATGTTATAATTACTGATTTTCACATCTCACATTTCCATAATAAATGCAGCCGTGGCCAACTGGTATTTCGGAGCTCACACTCTAAATGTCACACACTGATGTGCATGAATGGTCACTGATTCAAACAATTTTGGACAACTTTAAAGCTGATACTGATGGAAACACTGC
>JAQFJA010000016.1:9614955-9625794 GCA_029874485.1 Naso brachycentron
CTTTCAGTATATACAAATGCTATGCCAAAGTAGTGACTGATTTTTGGTTTTGGTTTTGTTTTTCATTCTGCAGGGCTGTTTAGAAATAGTGTGGAGAGCTGATCCTGGATCCTTTACGGCTGCAACTGTAAAGCAGGTCAAAGGAAAATCACACGTTGGTGCCAACAAAAGCTTGCAAGATGTAATTTAATGGAATATTTGGGATCATACAATCCAGAAAAATTCCAAGTGAACAACTGAGGAAACACCTTGTGCATCCATCTTTTCTCTCCGCCTTTTTATTTTTAAATTATGCAGTATCTCAATTGAATAACTTGCTCTTTACTTGCTTACTTCCTGTTTTAGTTTTACTCTTAGTGTTTCCAAGGATAGTTTAGTTATGTATCACCGCATCTCTGTAAGATACATTTGTACTTTATCCCCCTCTTCTTACTTGCGAGATTTGGCTATGCTGTGAAGAACAGCAGCGACTCTATTTCCACTTCCTGCTGTGAGCCCTAAGGGGGCAAGTGAGTCTGTGGTGCTTATCGCCCAGGTGGACATCCAGCCAGAGAGCCCGCCTCGGCTGGGCCAAGCGCCCCCCGCTGGCAAGCCTCTGTCCGGGTGCCTTGGCTCGGCTGCTTCTTGTCGTCTGGCTCGGCGGGTGGTCTGCGGGTGGTGCTCGTTGACAGGGATTGTCCCTCTGCCCAGTGGAGGCAGGGGTGGAAATAAAAAGCAGTGTGACTTCTCATCTAATGGGCCGAGGCATTGCTGTGTGAGATTGTGCAACTGATGGTGTTGTTCACACTTGTGTGCAGAGCCAAGCAAACATACAGTTGGTGGCTGGTAAGGTTGCGTGGGTTTTTCATGCCTCGGGCTTAAATTTAAACCCACTGTACAGTAGTAGCCGTTGTAGCCGCTCTGCTTTTAGTCTGCAGCTGCCCTACATTAATGCTGCAGACTGTTCTTTGTTGTATGTTAAAAACAAATCAATACACTGTCAAATATAATTCAAATGCTCTCAAGAAACTACTGAGAAATAAACGTGATTTTAATTTTTTTTAAATTCTCAAAATGCAGACGTTAGTGTAATAACGTCTGCAGGAGCAATACTAACCCATCACGTAGCCAACAAATTCATTTTATTTTTTCTTCAATGAATAGACATTTATAATTTATTCTCAAATGTGAGGAAAGATTGCTTTCACCAATTAAACTACAAACAGTCATTTATACAGATTGTTGAAATAGCAGTATAACATGTTCATTCATTTGCTAAAGGTGTTAGCTAGCAGTTTGTTTGTTATCATCGGATAGAGCTCGGCTAGCTCCTTTCTCTGCTTTTAGTCTCAATGCTAAGGTTAGCTAACCGTCACCTGGCTGTAGCCTTTTGTCAAAAAAATGTCAGCAATTCTGTCATCTAACTCCTGACAAGAAGATAAATATAAAAGAACTGCCAAAGTGTCAGTTTATGAAACTTGGACCACGAGATAATAGCCTAGCTTAGCATGTAGACTGAAGACAACAGAAAAAACAGCTAGCCATAGCCACAGTTGGCCCCTTTGTTTAATCTGTGAGCAAACAGTGATGTAATACATCAGTAGTTGTAGAATCTCCCTTTTATACAAACTGTAATTTTCTACAGTTCTTTTCTGTTTAGATTATACTGTATACAAGCAAGACAAATGTTAGCTTTTCAGGTGCTGTGTATTTTCGAACTTTGAAGAGGCCTAGCAAGCAAGCTGTCCAGCCTTTATGCCAGGCAAAGCTAACTGTCTGCTGGCTCCAGCTCCGTACAATAGTTGTATTTTATTAAAATGCCAACAAAATCAGCGTAAAGTACATGTTCTATGAATGATAAGTCTGCCTAGTGGAAAAATGAAAAGCTAAACACATCCAGCATTTTCTGTCGGCTAATCATCTCTGCCCTGTCTGTAGAAGTCAAAATCTCAAAGATAACACGGATTCCTAATATTTACTTTATCTGTGAGAAAGAGCTAGTGTGAGATAGGGGAAAAACCTGAGAAGAGATGCCTGTGTCTCTTTACAAAGCAGATGTTTGGCTTGTCTAATGTTGAGGAGCTACGTGATATTTTGGCTCTCTTCTGTCCTGTCTGCCAGGCCCCTCAGGGATGAAGGGTGGTGGGGGTTGGTAGCGATGGTGGGCAACACTTTCCAGAGACTGACAGGAAGCTTTATCTCGACATCTCTGTCACTCACCCGCGTTCGACCTTCCCTCTACATTCGGAGAGCTGTCATGCCACAGTCTCCCCCTCGTTACATAACCTGCCACCCCTATCACAAAGATCCATCACAGACCCAAAGCCTTCCACACACACATCCAGAGCAGCATGGCTGGAATGAGATCTGACTGCTGTGAATGTGCACAGTAAAGGACGCTATAGAATATGTGGGTGAATGAGGTCCATTGCGGTGATAATACTGATCATACAGTGCTGGAGTCCAAAGCAATTTCCTCCTCTCTCCACAGCACCTCCGCCTCTGTATCGGACATAACATCCTGAGACGGCGGAGATTGGTAGCCAGGATGCTGAATTTTTCATGAGGCAGGAAAGGTTAGATAAGATCCTCCCACGTATTGGAGATAGTGCACTTACAGATCTGTCTTTGGAGCCGAATGGTGAAAAATAAATTTGAATGGCTCAGATTTTGAATGTGACCCCTTTGCTGAAAGAACATTCGGAGATGAAATGTTTCTGAGCTGGAAGAGTGTCGAAGCAGGTAGCGAGATGGCACATCTGAGACCAAATGTTTCCTACCTGCCATGATGGATTGCATTGTGTTGTTGGGTTGGCTCATGACTCATTAAAAAGTTACATTTTGTCAAGTTAGATTTAAGGGCGTCACTGTTTCTTTGCCCGAAAACCACAATAGGCTTCTTGATAATTACAGTTATTGAAGGAAACATGCCTTTCAGTTTAAAAAAAAAAAAAAAGAGCCACTTAGAGGCAAAAAGAGAAGTCTGATTGTTATGATTGTTATTATAATTTTTGTATTTGCACAGAAGAGGAAATAAATATAAAAAAACCACAAAAGAAATAATAAATGAAAAGCAACGATGAAATTGCTGAGTAACACCATTGTTCAAGCAATAGAAGGTTCTTAATCAAGAACTGAAGTTTTATTTTGACTTAATTAAGAAATAATGTGATGCTGTCAAAACTTTAAGAATTTATTTGTGCCTTTGTCTCTCACAGAATTTACTCTAATTTAATTTTAATTATGTTTAATGATGACTTTGGGTGTTTATTTACATTGTGATGTATGTACTGTTTAACCGACGTTTAGCAGTGTGAGTACAGGTTTATTGCGGGCAAAGGTTTCTGTTTGAAATGAGATTTTATTGAGAAATCACTTATCTTACTTTCAAAACAGAAGCATCGCCATGACAATGCCTTTGTGTTATTGACAATGGTTTGTGGGAAGATTACAGGCTGAGAAATGACCACAAAGCCACACTAGGAGGAATTCAGCACAGAGATGGGAGTTTGATGGAGGGCAAGGCTTGATGGTAGGCCTGGTGAATGCTCCCCTGGGCTTTCTCCAGGCAAAGACATCTACAAATATTTCCATAATCACCGAAAAAGCCCAGCGACTCCCAGCCTCAAAGCCCAGATGTAGCAGACAACATGTTTGAGCTCTTAGTCGTAAAGGTCAGTAGCTGCTCCTCAAACGTGGATGAAAAGCCAATCTGCCATTTCTACTCGCGTTGTCAACTATAGGTTGCAGTCTTTTCTTGACAGGAATGAGCGTCTCTCTTTATCCACAGGGAAGACAAGATAACACAAGAAGTCTAGAGGAGTGTGAATCGTGTTTTTCACTCAGACCCACCAGCAGTGTACGGGTCTCTTTTCACTTGGCAGTAATTTCTTTGAATTTAGTGACTTAATTTTGGCCCAAATCATTAAAGAGTTTTATGTGTGTGCATGCATCCTACATAATCATCTCGAGTTTGAAGGCTTCTGGTCACATCCAGCCACCTCTTTTCCCTTGCTGGCATAAATTAAACATCTAATCAGCTCAATCTCTGCTCCAACCTCTCACTGCCTCGCTGGAGGCCCTTCAATTGAGGACATGTTTTGACATGCAGGTCAGCACTAAATAAAGCTTGCATGACACTAGCAATAATCAAGAAATGGCATTCCATTTGTGTTAAACTCTTGCTTGTTGAGCTGACCATTAACCGACGATGACTCACCACTTGTTTGGCGGCTCCGGTGACGTGTGCCAACTCTTTTGCAAATAATGATTAAATTACTTTTTATTGGAGTGAGCTTTTCATGTTGCGGGATAAAAATGACCTTTGAGTGCTTTTCAGAGTTGAAGAGATGTCAAAGCATTATGTGGGAGGCTGAGCTGATGGCTATGTAATTTATGGGGATGCTATGAATTTATTATTACATTTTATCCCAGCAGAGAATCCATAATTTTGAAACTTTTTAAAGCTATTTTTCATGAGAATTAAGTTAACATGTGTTGGTTAGCACAAACTTTGGCGTTTTAATTGCATTTTATCACTGAACAATTCAAGATAACGAAGTAAAAATCGTCATGTCAGTTCACTCCTCAGAGCTTGTACCTGAGCTCATTTTGCTTTATTAGGGTTTCCTTTGATAATGTTTGAAACTGCCAAAACCAGAGCTGGTAAATATTCCAGAAGTGCAGGTATTCACCTCCTCTGACAGCCAAGGACGTATCTAGTTTAAGCAGGCAGGGGAGCCGGGCGAGCGTCCACACGACTCCTCTTCTGACCCCTCCGAACGTGCTTTGATAAATATGTATGTGTTAGTAGTGTTTTGTGCAGCCGGGCAAGGTTACTGTACAAAGGTGAGCATTTGTAAATCCAGGACGGACACAGGTCATGTTGTTGTAGCAGCGAGTAGACAGTTGTTTTTTTTTTACCTCCCCTGTGCTGAATTACATGACCTCTGAGAGGGTGAGATCCTTTGTCACACATCCGAGGCAGCCTGAGGGTATGGATGGATTGTACATTCAATGAGGCGTCATCAGTCGCACATTAGTCTGCATCAGTGATATGTAGCAGCTGTGTGTGTTGCTTTTAGCAAGTCATGAGACATTGTTGATTATTAATAAGATCTAATGAATCTTGCAACAAGTGATTAAGATATTAACAACTGGAAAAACTTAACCATATTTTTAAAATACATAAAAATTCTTAATAATATCATACAAACTGTAGCAGCCATTCAGGTTTACTGGCCGTCTCATTGGCTAGTTAAAGGGATAGTTCAAGTTTTTGTTTGTTTGTTTGCTTTTTGTATTTTGTTTTTAAATGGGGTTGTATGAGGTTCTTACTTAGCATAGGTTGCGAGTCGTACACCTTAAAAGCAGAGGTATTGGCATGTAGTTAATCAATAAACTGCTGTGGATTAGGATAACAGAAAACACATTTTAGCTAGCTTGACAGAGGTTTTAAAAAAAATCTATGTCAGCTTAAGTGTTTGCTGTATTTATATTTTTTCAACACTTTTCTGCTTCAGAAGACACCACTGTCTTAAGGGAAACTAAGGTTGTTTTGTCCGTTCTTATTTTAAAGCCACCAGCCTCCAGTGACAATTTTACCTTGCAGATTATGGGAGTAAACAGTAGCACAGTGGCTTCGAAGATCCTGGGTTTGATACCCGGCTGAGATAGGACCTCTCTGTATGAAGTTTGCATGTTCTCCCCGTGTCTACGTGGGTTCTCTCCGGTTACTCCAGCTTCCTCCCAAAGTCCAAAGACATGCTGGTTAGGCTAACTGGTGAATCTAAATTTCCTGTAGATGTGAATGTGAGCGTGAATGGTCGTTTGTCTCTATATGTCGGCCTTGTGATGAACTGGTGACTTGTCCAGGTGTACTCCACTCTCGCCCAATGTTAGCCAGAATTGGCTCCAGCCCCCCTGCAACCCTGCAAAAGATAATGAATAACAAATAAAGACTGAAAAAAAGATTACAGAACCCTGGTCTACTGCTGCTACTGTCTGATTAGCAAGTTTGTGTTTTGTTTTGTGAAACCTTTGTGCTTTAAAAGGTTAGATTTGATCCAATGAAGTCACAAAATGGCATTAACAAACATCACTTTAAGCGACTCGCCGTGTCTTGCATGATAAATTACTGCTTTTGTCAAAGGAGGCTGGCGGCTCTGGCTTTGGAGACAGAAATACAATGGCTTGAGTTTTCTGTCGGAAAGTGTTGTCTGATAAAGCAAAGTATAGCACTGAAATTAATCTAAACTTATTGTACACCTTTATTTGTTTATGTATTTTTTAGGTGGATTGTGTTTAAACTAGTTTAAATTTGCTGTTGACTCCATCCATGGAAGTTAAATGCTTCGCTTCCTACAACAGTATTCTGTGGCTTCTCCAAACTTGGGCATGCCGACTGCTATCTACACTGACAAAGATAAATATGTCATAAATCCCTTCTCACTTCAAAAAAACTGAACCTTTTAAAATGAAAATATTTGCCAGTGGTAGATTAGCCTGTATTAGCTAATATGAGGCTAGCTAGCTAGTAGCTGGTGTTGTACTACTTGTGACATCACTGATATTGTAGCGTTTGTGACATCACAGCACTGGCTTGCTGTGTGTGCTTCATCTTTCCTGATGCTACCACCTGTTCAGTGTTTAAAAAAAAAAAAGTACAAATGCCATAAAAAATTTAAGCTACCTTCCGGCAGTCTCGCTGTGGTGCCTTAAAATAGTAGCTTATAGTTAATTCAAAGTTTATTACATTCAGGATTTGTTTGTTTTTTTAGAATGTGAAATATATGGTTGCCCTTTTTGTGTGAGGACAGTAGATCTCTTCTTCGATCACTTTGGCTATACATGGCCTTCTTTAGTCCCAGGGGGGTAATCACTACATTTCCCAGTGATGCCTGCTTGGCTAAGCAGTTTTAATACACAAATCAATTTTGCATTACCCCCTTCTGGCTGTGAGTGCTCATAGTGTGAGAGCCATGAAAAATTGATGGGCCTTAGCATGCAGATTGCAACCCCAGTGAATCTTAAATCTGGCCAGGCCTCTTTTTTTTTTTTTTTTTAATTTAACAAGACAATGTCAAAGGGGTGGGTGGACTGTTTGTTTTGCTTGTAAAACTGTTGTTCTGCCTTTTTTGCCCGGGCGGAAAAGAGAGACAGCTGCTCCAGTGGAGACACAATGTTAGAGAGGCACAACATGAGAAAGTGAGATAGGAGGAAAAACACAAAGTGAAAAAGTTTGCCGTAATCCCAAGTGACACGCACAGAAAAACCCAGACAATATAAACAAGTATTCATCCCGCTTCTCTGCATTAAACTGTCTTAAATATGATGAGCAATATCTTAAAGAGCATTTGTTTTTGCCACAGCAATTATATTGTGTCATTTGGCTCGCCGCTCTGTATTTGACCAGCTGATGACTTGACTGCTGAAAGAAATTACAGCGCCCATAATTAGCTTTCACTATGAAATGAAGCTATCACGGGAGAGAATGAGGAAATTTCACACTTTGGAAATTAGATTTTGCAAGGTGCTGTGTTGATGTCCTTGAGTAGAGGCACATCAAAAGCCTTTTTCTTTCACTCGCGCTCAGTTCTTTTCTTTGAAACATACAGACAAAAATCTGCAGCAATGAGCAGCAAATGAACAGCAAAGAGGTGTTTGGAGGGCCCCACTGCTACATTTGTTAATGTAATGATTTCTTTCAGTCCTGTAGTACATTTCAATTGCTGCTGAAATGTTGAAACTCGCAGTATTGGTAATCACAAAAGCATGGCTTTGATATTTTATCATGTGAAATTTGATTGTGTTGCATCAACATTAAATTAACATTAAAATACTTGGCAAATTGTCATTGGTTTAAGTGAAACACTGTTAAGGTGGAAATTTCTAAAACAATTTCTTTAAAGGGGCACTGTGGAGAGTTTTTAACAAACAAAAGTTTTGTTTATATCATGTTTGCTGGCTGGCAGACCTCTACTCTAACTTTGTTTGTGCATTATTAGTCTCACATAGGCAGTTCAATCTCCAGTTTGCTGTGTCATTGCTGGAGAAAGGTCTGGCTGCACCCATTATCATTCTGCTGTGCTATGCTAACTCTCTGACTCGTTTGTAACTCTTTAAAATGGAAAAACAGCCGTCTTTAGAACTCTGGCAACGTTAATATGAAAATAGTGAAGGGAAGTATAATGATGACTGAAAGAGTTGTCCAATGGCAGGTTATTCCCAAATTCTGTCATTCAATAAGTCAATAAATAGACTAATGAACCAAGTCATTGCATTGAACAATCATTTGCTGTATCAGTGTCACATGGGTTTCGCCCCTCTAGGAGACTAAAGGCAGTCTTGAGTCTATTCATACTTACGGAAGAAGTGAGTGTGATCACATATCGTACCCAAGTCCTTCGCACCATCATCACCAAAGTACATACTGGGCCAATTTTTCACAAGACACATATCTTCCAAACATTCTGACTCGAGAATACCATTTTTCAGACACACAAATTGGGAGAAAATCAACTTTGTTCGAGACATTCACAACACTTCCTGATGAGGTGCAGGGCTGGTGGAGAAGTGAGCCCGCCCACTTAGGAGACAGAAAGCGTATACCATTTCATACCACTGGTGCAAAATCTTCTGTCATTAGAGTATTTTCACAGTAAGTAAGATGACGACACAGCTGAACTTAAACTACTGCTGCTAATTTTCTGTCAGCTGGGTAGCATTAATTGGCTGCAGGAATGTGTATTGTGTCACCCTTGTGCCAACACGTGTGCAGCCTTGTGCATGTGTATAACACAAACATAATGGACACTCACAGACAAAAAAACTGCACTGTAGCACCACTGGCGGTCAAAAACTCTTCGAGATTTCTTTAAAGACAGCCTGAGGCAGAGTTTTTATAGTATCTAACTTTCGTGCGGTGACGTATTTTCAAGTGACACAGCTTCAAACAGCATGCAGAGCATCAAAACTCACGTTTTTCCATCCTGTTGCTAGCGAAGCTAACTAGCTAGTTAACCACCTACCTGCCTTACTGCTAAATTAACAGCTAACATTACTATGTTACTCCATATCTATGTCTCTCTCTCTCTCTGTGTCTCTCTCTCTCTCTATGTGTGTCTCTCTCTCTCTAGCTGTCCAAAGCTAAATAAATTAGTCTCTATCTGAATCTATTTGTCCGCTCTGAGCCACCTGAAATATGAATTATGATTGACAGGTGGATGTCATGCTGTGATTGGTTGAAAATTGGCTGGAAAATTGGTTCTCCTCTATATAATCATTCAGCAGATTTTTTTTTACACGGATAAAAAATGATTGACTGTAAGAATACAAAGATACTTAATTTTAGTTGTTGGTTTTTGTTTTGGGGGGGGTTAGGCATACATTGTTATATAGGTGCAAACTCTGCAATGCAAATGCATTTTTTATTTCATCTCGACTTCAGTGAACAAAACATGCATTCTATCTGCTTAAAGAAGTCAACAAAAAAACAAATGCACAAAAGATGTTCCGGTGTGTAAGTATGACGGACAAAATTGCAGCACGTCAAAATATTTGCTTTATCTTCACTGACGTTCGGGGATGTGTGCATAGCTTAATGTTTCCTTATCTAAAGCTACAGTTAGAGAAACACAAAATTCGACGGTGCCAGTGCACGATTGTCTCTTCACAATGTAAATGTCAGAACACGTCCAAGGAAGAAGGTGGCACATGTAGAGAAAATGTAGAATATGTAGAGATAATAAACGATGAATGAGCTCCAGTTTATTCCACAGCACAGTGGTATAGCTCTGATAGGCAGTGCAGGCAAATTGTATTGTGCCGTTTAACCTTTATAAAGCATGGGCTGTTTAAACAGGGTGCTAAGAACAGTTCAACATACAAACATGCTCACTTAGGCACTCCACTGTTTATCCTCTGATGTTACATAGGTTAATTTGCGACCCTTTATTGTAAAACTCGTGATTTTTGATGTGCACACATCGAAAACTGGTATACCTGACTCCAAAAACAGGATGCTGCATTCTACAGTTTCTCTATGGAGAAGGGGGTTTGTTGCCATGACAATAGTAATGTCACTTCAGTGGCAGAGATGTTAAGATGGCGGGTGTGTTGCATTTCATATGCAGGTGCTATGCACGGAGGAAAAGTGATACAGATAATGGAATCAATTTCCTGTGATTTCTGAAGCAGAGAGCTTGCTGAGAAATAATAAAGGAATTAAATGAGCTGGCGCTAAACGTCATCCACCGGTTACCGACGGCTATTTGACTTCAGATTGCTACTTAGCCGGGAGAATTGAAAAAAGCATGACTTTTATTTCTTTCATTATTTGCTGTGATTCCTTATGAGCTCACTTTTTTCCTGTGTGAGTGAGAATAAACAAGAGGCTCCAGCATCTCGTTTTGACCACAAATGTAGATGGTTTGTAAGGACATGCAGTCAGGCAGCTTGTTTTTTGTTTTTTTGAGGGTGGACTGACTGGAAGGAGGCAGGCTTTTCCCCTCGAGACAACAGACTAAACCACCTTAAAACCTTGTGCTAAAATAAAGCTCTGTAATTGACTCCACCACAGTGATAATGTTTCCCATTTAACTCACGACCGACTTGCAGGTCTTATTATTGCACATACAGTGGCACGTAATCTGATCAGTTCGCTGCTGTATTTGACTATCTGATAGCCGCTCGCAGGTCAATGACAACGATTTTTTCTTACCATCTGCCAGCTCAATACTAACATGCTTATCTTGTACTTTTGACCTGCCGGGCCTTGTGATCTGTGATGTCCCCAGAAAAACAAGCGCTTTTGTTTTTTTTTTAATTGAATCACATGTCAGCTCTCAGAGGTCAGTCATA
>JAQFJA010000016.1:9679984-9690243 GCA_029874485.1 Naso brachycentron
AGAAAAAAATAAAAGGCTGTTGAGACAGACTGGTTGTCCTTGTAGACTGGCTGTTTGTTGAAAGATTTTCTTTTTTTTTTTTTTCCCTAAAAAAATTTATGTTCTGAATCTCAAAAGTAGACTTAATCACCTGCTAAATAACTTATCATTTGGTCAACACCACAAAAGTTTAATATGGCTGGGAAATGGAAATCTAATGTATGTGTATCTACACTTGGAGGATAGACTAAACACTAGGCTTGTTGTCATAAGTATTTAGCTTGCTAGCTTGTCGGACCCAACCAATGATATTTTTGGGGCCGATACCGATATTAGGGAGCCAGCAAAGTCAGATATCTGATATATTGGCTGGCTGAATGTGGTGATCAGATACTTGTGACAAAAATATGTAATGGAGACAGAATATTTTTCATTTTAACAAACTTTATTCCAAACATCAGTGCCTGAGCAGTGAAAACTTATTAGTCATTAAATAAACAGACTGCCCTCTGCTGGACAAAACTATGTAAATACATCATTTTAAATCACTAGTCCAAGCTTTTTTTCCAGCGTAAACCGTTCAGTCAAACCCTAATTCTGTGGTCTTAGTCTTCAGGGCTTTAAATGGTCCTAAACTGTTCATCTCAACAGAACAACTTGGAGGCACCTGCAAAAATGTATCTGAACCCCTAAATCAGTTTCTAAATTTTCAAGTCAAACAGTTCTGTGACCTTTTAAAAGCAGCGGTATCATTGTTCACAGTCCCTTTCTCTAAGGGATTTCCCCTTGTTACCTTTTATGTGGTGCAGTAATTGAAAGTCAGTAGTTTATTTGGCTCGTCTTTAACCTTATGCACCTTTCCTGTTTTAGAAAATTTCAGCTGTTGACTTGATTAAAACTGGCAGCTGGATCTGTTTAAGGTCTGTGTGTGGCATTGCAGTCATGTTTGCTTGTGTTTGGGCGTTGGGAAGAGGAACACATCTGCAAAAGCGTGCATGTGTCATGTTGATTTTTTTTAGCACATACCTTTTTAAAAAGAGGCAGGCAAGTAATGCGGAGTATAGAAACACACAAGCTTCACTTTGTTTTCAGAATAGGAGCCTATGTTAGATTTGATTAGGAATGACAGTTGCACCAGCATCTTGAGTGAAACAAAGTGCGTAGATGGGTTCTGTTTACGGCACCGTTCCAAAGGCTCTTAGCATCAGTGGTGATCAGATTAGGAGTAATTATCCATGTATAAACAAATTGCCTTGTAAATTAAATAAATACAAATGCAGCTGGCTGGAAAGTGTGAGTTCTTGGCTCTCCAGCTTCAAATGGACACCTTAGGAAGACATATTTTCTTTTAGGTAAATGTATAAACTGAGGACATTAACAAATGCAGGCTTGTTTGTTCAGCTAACACAAAACCTAGCAGAACTTAAGTCCCAGTCATGCTTTCAGGAGTTGCTCAAGTTTAAGCATGCTGTTAAGTGCTTTATGTGCTTGGCAAACATAATATAGTGTTTGTCACAATTTAAGTTTCTGCTGTTTGGTCATATTTTGCAAACTTAGAGCCACCGGTTGGGCCAGCAGAAGGGGTTTATCCCTGATACAGTCATCCATTTGATTATAGAAGCTGAAACATAAACGGATGAGTCGATGACCAGCTTTGCCCATCAACACCGTCCTCAGCAGCAGGCTATTATACACATGTTGAACGGGTATTTTAAATTATTTTTAACTGATAAAAGCTTGAATTGGGGCGAGAAAAACTGACTTCAGACTTGGGAAAGAAATTAGGCCCTTAATGTTATTCAAAGCCTCCAAGTCATTTCTCAGGAATGATGCTCTGATTTCAGTTTCAGCTCTACATAAACCATATCCCCTCCAGACTGTGTTGCTTTTGTCTCTTCCTTGGCCCTGTGGCAATGGATTTAAGCCAGCCTACATCTGTGTACTGGTGCTGCTACATCAGATGTTAAGTAATCACCAGAGAGATGCATGCTTCATCTTTGCTTTAAATGTTCTCGCCGTGGTTGCTGCTGCAGCTGCTGCCGCAGCAGCTTAGTCTTTTTGTCATTTTCCTCCCACTATGATTAGCGCTCGTCTTTAACTGGAAACTGGATGCAGTTCCGTCTGAAAGTGAATCCCAGTATGTCTTCTCTACTCCTTAATGACAGCAGGAAGTGAGCAAGTTGTTTGTTATAGCCTCATGTTCACAGTGGATGAAGCAGATACTAGATGTTCCATAGGAAACCATCACTATAAGGGACGTGGCGTGCCCACATACAGCACGTACAGTAGAGCACAGCGCGGCAGGCAGTTTGCCCTCCAGGCTTACGTAAAAGTGTCATTTCACCACCTCGTTTCAAAGGCTCTGCGCGTTTCTCTTGGCTACAACACTCCCTTAGATGCAAGGTGAAATTAAGTTTATGAACTTTACTTGATCATAGCAGAACAGCCCATGAGAGCAGTGACTCATGGTGGGAAGACCGAGAAAGCAAGTATGGATACATATAGTGCATTCAGATGTACAGTAAAGCAGCGTGAAGTGCAATGCTGCAGGCAACATTTGACAGCTGTCTTGCATTTTTCCCACAAGCACACCAGTGTGTTTTTATTTTTATATATATTGTTTTTAATATCAAATTTGTCACAATATCAGCACAAATAAGCATCTCCTGAGCTTTGAGGTCTGCTGCATGTAAAGCTGATGTAGCTGATATGACAACAAACTTAACTGTAAAGTCTGATTTTTAAATATAGAAAACACATTTTGGACTTCCTTTGTGCTTTCCCTGTCAGTTCACACATACACTCTGGTATCAATCTGCACCTGTCTCCTGCAAAAATTTGATAGCGGGTTATGTGAAAATATTAACTGCATCTAATCACATCTAAAGTTTCGAATAAGCAACTTGAATTTTATGTACTGTATTAATATGCTGAAGCTGCTTGAGCTGGTGAACTTGACCGGCAGTGGAATTGCAGAGAGACCCAGCAGTGTGGGTGGAGGAAATTGGATTGCCTCTTTGCACATAAAGAGTGGGTGTCAATCTATTGTACATTTTAGAGATAAACTGCAGAGGGAGGGGAACAGATTGAGCCGCGGCTACCGCGCTCTGTCAGAGGAGTTGGTGTGAAAGCAGAGCAATTGCCTGTCGTTTTTAATTAAAGATGTGCTTGTCAAAGAGTTGGTTTGAGAGTTTACGATAGGTTGTAAGCCAAATGGATGTTTGCTGGAAATGGGCTTGTGACCTCCCGTGTTCTCCGTGCTCTGCCACGTGATAAATAGACTGTCATCATCTTCATCTGTAGATCAAGGTAATTTATTCGTCCTTGTGAAACACAGTGTGGCACAACGAAATGAAAGTTTCATCCTGCACTCATAAAACATAATATAGATTTTTTTTTTTTTTTAATTAGGGCCTGACCAACACATCGGTTTGCCGATGTTATCGGGCTATATTGGCCTGTTGTAGATGTATCAGTATCTGCATACATTCTCTGATATGCACCGATACTAAACCTATCTTTCAGGCCAGAAAAAATGGTTGGACTAGTGATTCAGTCTTGTGTAATTACATAGTTTGTCCATGGGGGGGGTCTGTAACTAAGAAATGTTTCCTGTCCAATGCTTTAGTGTTTGGAATAAAGCAGGGATATTGCTAAGTACGCGCCCTGCGTCCCTAACGCATTGAAATCTGAAAGGATACAGTAAACTCACTATCCATGCGTCCCAGGGACAAACTGCATTTTTCACATATAAAATGATACATTATGAACAACAACTCATATCAAATTACAGTACTTGTTGTCAGGAGACCAGGCAAGTGCTGTTTCAACCCTCTGTGCATCTGCTCAACACAGACAAAATCCTGTATGCACAGTCTTGTGACATGTTAGTTTAGCCACTACCACAACAACTAGCTAGTCCCCACGGATTTCATTATAACAATTAAGGATACGAGATCATGGTAGTAAATGTTTTCTGTCCCCGACTCTGAGGTTACCTCAGCACTGCCTGCACTTACCTCCTCCTCTGAGCCTGATGATGTCATGCTGCTGTGACGGTTGTTTTCAGATTTGGAAATGTATTTGTTTTATTTCAGAGGCATTTCGAACATACATGAACATATCCATTAATTTCTAATATCTGAAATAAAAGTTTTATTGGGGACCCATTGAATTTCGCATGGACCCACTCAAATCACCACCAGTACATTAAAAACCTCTCAACATCATTGATGAAGTTTGTTAAAATGCAAGAGATCCTGCCTCCGTGACATTTCTTTGTCACAAGTATTTCATAATATGATTTATAACAACATTAAGCCAATATGATTTTATATCTCATATACCGATATTATATATAATATGGGCTGATATAGCGGATATCGGAATATTCTTGCTCCCTTTTATGGGCACTGGCCCCAAAAATCCCATATCAGGCGGGCCCTAAAGAAAATTGATCGAAAGTACTTGTGACTCTTCTGCATTTATGCAATTCACCAGTAGTTTTTAAAAGGCAGTTTTGCCCATATATAGACGTGATATATTGTTGGTTTTGTATTTAGCTCTCTTTTCAGTTGAAGTTTGACCCTCTGTTTGTTTTGCTCTTGTGCTTGCAGGGCAGAGCCTAGGCTATGGATTTGTGAATTACGTGGACCCGAAGGATGCAGAAAAAGCCATAAATACCTTAAATGGCTTGAGACTTCAGACCAAAACCATCAAGGTAAGACGTCATGTCATCCTTTTTTAATCGCAAACAGCGTTGACGTGTTCATTCTTATCTCCAATAAGCAGCCTAATCAGACAGTCACATTCAGCTCACTGAAATCTGTTCCCCCGGTCGCAAAAATCCAAGATATGCCGCTCATGTCTCGCTCTCTGGGTTGAAGTCGAAGCATAATGAGGCTGGAGAGATGTGGGGTGGAAAGGGAGCCTATTGTTAATCTGGGCACACGCGGCTTTGCCTGGGCCTCAAGTAGAGCAGAACTGTTTCTATGGTTGCATGTGCTGTAGCACTGCTGTACGCCTTTACTGGGAGGTGGCTGCCATTAGCATTCATCAGGCAATGTAGCACTCAGCACATGTGCTGGTGGAAAAACTCATTTTCTTCATACAGTGCTGCAGGATTTCTAGATGGTGGAGCCAGATTATTAGATATTGATTATTAGATATTTCTCACAAGTAGAAGGCTAGATCTCTTTTCACATCTGACTGAGGGGTTTTAATTAAACGTCTGCGAGCAAAAACACATTTTGCGATAGAAAATTCATGTTAGAGTACCACCAAATGTGTGAGCTGTACGCTTGATTATTTCTGTATTCAGCATTAATATTTGACAGGTGAAGATGAGGTGTCTTATGAGTAATACCACTTCATTCTCATGAATCAAACAGAGCCCGTCTTTTTTCTCTCTGCCTCTCTTCCTCAGCTCATACCTCCTGAAAGTAGAACATGGGAGCATTTTTTTATATATATATATATATATATCACACATCCAAAACTCTCTAGCTGCTCTGTCAGAAGTGCAAATAAACCCCAGTGAGGAAGAGGAATATACTTTGCAAATATTAGCATCAAATGAAGTGTGAAGGTGAGACTGGGACGAAGGCGGGGATGGGGGGGAGCGAGGGAGTTGCCTGGCTGTGGGCAGGGAGCTTTAGCTTTCACGTTCGCTTTGTCAGCCTTCCCTTCAGGGCTGGAACGGGGCAACTTTTCAGGGGGGTGACCATCAATGTGAGAGCATAAGAAGGAATCCCTTTTGAAGGTTTAAATAAAGTGCCTGGTGATTCTTTTTTCTTTTATACAATCCATTGCATAAAAATTCGGACTTGGTAAAGTGCATTCAACGCATCTGACGCTGTGGTTAAATACAGCTGTGATGATGTGTCGTAATTGACAGTCAGGTCACAGAAACTTGAAGCCACCAGACGCGACGCAGGGCTCAGGCGGATACAGCAGACTCGCCATTCTGCACTGTTTCTTTCTTCCCTCCTTCTTTAGATCTTATGGATTCCTTCTGTGGATTATTGCATAAATGTCTGCATGACTAAAAATTGGGATGGTGCACTGCAAAATAATGTATTTATGATTACTCAGGGGTGTAATGATGTATTGATCCACAGGACTCGGTGGATGACTCACTGGTCCCCCTCTGTTTTCTATTATTCGGCTGTGTTTATGGACAAATGTTGATTTATGCGTCATATCTACCCGGCCTGGTGCTGGCGACTCTCCTCCCATCTCCTGACTTTGGAGACGGGAACAGGCGAGATTGGTTTTAAGAGGCAGCCGCATTGGTCTGTTTGCTATAAAAATTTTCAAGAAATGATAAATTTACCTTTAAATGAGAGCTGTCTGGACGGCCCATTGCCGCATCCGTCTCTGTCAGGTTTCCAGCTGAGTTGATGGATGGAAAATGTGCCAGTTTGACTTTTTTCTACTCAGTGATTTGTCAACGTCCATTTATCCGATGAGCCACAATTAAGGATGCACTATTACAAGGAAAACAGGCTGCCGAGCGGACCAGTTGTGGCAGTGCATCACCTTGTTGTAGAACCCAAATGGTAAAAAAGTTGACTAAATCAGCAGAAGTCTGTCAATGTTCGATACATTAAAACATCAGAATTTTCGTTAATGTGGCTTAATAAGCAATAATGTTTCCTGATTTTTTGTTCAAGTTTTTTGCATTAGGCATCAGATATGACTGAGTTAGGATGAAATACACTATTTCCACTTTTTTCCTTTGTTTGTATGAACAAATGTAACAAACGGTGATCTGAAAGGATTTGTGGGAGTTATGTGGTTGCTGTACCCTTTGGTAATGTCCGCTGTCTTTGTCTGTAGGTTTCCTATGCGCGTCCAAGCTCCGCCTCCATCAGAGATGCAAATTTGTACGTCAGTGGCTTGCCAAAAACCATGACTCAGAAAGAACTGGAGCAGCTCTTCTCTCAGTACGGACGCATCATTACCTCACGTATTCTGGTGGACCAGGTGACTGGTGAGTAGGACATGACAGCTGTCAACGCCTTTGCTTTTTTCCCCGCCATTTTTTGGTTCTTTTTCTAGTTTGTCTTTTTTCTCCCCTTCCCTGAGTGACTCCCTAACAAAATGACACAGCTTGAGCTGAGAAATACATCAGAGGTCCCCAAAAATGTCTCTTCTACTCGAGGTGTTGATGGGAATACAGAGACGGATAGAATGTGGAATGGGTATAAAATAGCCGGACTCAATGCTGTATAATTTCTTTTTTTCTGTCCAATCTCCCTTCTGCCTGCACCCAAACTCTCTGGCTTTCTCTCCCTATCCCCAAGGTGTACATGCAATGCAAGTTTCATCGCGAGGAATGAAATGCATTTAGAGCAGTTATATTCTCTATTTCTCAACTGTCATGTGGAAGCAGAACCCTTATGAAACTCTAATAAACCGAATCGTTCACTGAGACATTTCCCAATGGCTCTGTCTCTGTGTGCTGCTGAAACATTTAATATTCCCTCCGGCATGCATTGTGGGAATGGTTGTCTTTATTTTATTTTTTATTTTTTCAACATGAAACCACTTTTTTGTGGAGAACTCACTTTTAATAGATGTTTTTTCTACCTGATTCCAGTAGCTGAACATTGTTTATCGGCCAATACCCAGTACTGATCCAAAACAGGGCAATAAAATTATATTTTTACACTTTTTTTAACCTATTCTAACCCTGTATGGAGTTACGGATATGCTTGAAGTCACAGAAGTTGCTTGTTTTTTATGGATATATGCTACATGTGTAGTAAATATAAAGTAAAATAAAAAATCAGGCAAGTTGCGTGCTGGTGGAAAAGACATTGTGTGGAAGCAGCAGGATGTTGCTAATTGTCAAATAGTATTGGATTGTTGAAGACTCGCATGCTTGCTGATACCTGATCCAGCTTTTTGGGGAGTGTCAGGGGCATTTTCAGAGCGTTTACGGAAACAATCCGAACTTCAGGTTTTGCTTTGATAGTAATGGAACAGTCTGTGATCCAGCTGTGAGAAAAAACAAAGCCGAGTTGTAACCTGCTGTTACTTACATTCTAACAGACAAACACTTTGCTACCTGCCCTCTGATGCTTTTTAATGCAGTGGCTCTCAAGGACAAAACATGCAAGAATTAAAGCATCAACACTAAGGAAATGCACCTTATATCAAATGTTGAATGCAAAAGCACAAACCATAATAGAAATGCACTTAACAAGAAACGAGTAAAGATCAGAAATGGAAAATATGCATCCATAGGAACATGTGGGTACTAGCATGATGGACCTGTTTGTGACTTGGCAAAGACACTGAAGCTCAAAGCTGTTTTGCCAGAAGAAACAAGACCAAAAGACATGCATGGACGTCTCAAGAGGGGCAGTAAGAGGTAAATAAGTTCAAAGAAAAATGATTAGATTAAATTTTATATCTGTTAACGGTTACATAAAGCAGGTACAAGGAACTTTAATTTATGTTTCTTGCGGCGACCAATGCAGGCAAAAGTGGTAATAGCATTTGGATCTGCTGGGGTGTGCGTTTGCTTTGGAAGAGAATAAAAGAATGGTTTGAAATGTTCCTCTTTCTTCATGTGAGATTAAAATATAGTCCAGTGCTGCAGGTACACGTAACTCTAGATTCAGTTGCTCTGTAAAAGTAGTTGTGTTGGGCTAAAGCTAAGATTACCACCATTCCCTAGTATGGTCATATTTACACAATAAGAAGTTAACTGCAAGATTTAGCTCAGTAGCGAGGCAGACATAACAATGTTAATGTGTTAAGTTGTTCTGCTGCTGTCTGGCAACACAGATGTGTCTTCTGCTGTCCCACCACACAACATAGCAGCCTAATTTCTCTGACACTCCTCACTTCATCCTCATCACTTTGCAAAGTAAACAGTACACACAAAACACACACAACACTGTAAATTAATATAATTTTCCATGCTAATCCAGCTGTCTGTTAGAACAACCTGTTTGTTTTTCCTTCCACCTTTTTCTGCTGCTTTGTCTGTGCATGACATGATCTTCTGTCTTGGTCTTGTTTCTGCCTGCTGCCCTCCAAAATCCTGTGATGGAAAAGCTTCGTATTGTTGTTTGACTCAAGAACACGTTTGGTTTTTTGCCTCCTGTTTCTTTTCTATAGCTACACAATTTTCTTGTTTTGATTTTTTTTCAGCGATGGGACACTGCTGACGTTTGTGCCTCTGCCTCCTATGTGTATTTGTATTTGTCCTGTCAGCAGTGTTTGTGTAAAAAAACATTCAAATGAAATGGTTTTGTAATTTACATTGTTGTCTGAGAAATGCACATGTAAGGTCAAATATTTAAGTTCATTTATACAGCCTTAATTTTGTTATGCCTCAGTTACAGTACCTTCGTATTGAACTAATCAGATTTTAGCTTTTTAAAGTATTCACGCTTCTAAAGACTAGAAACTTGTGTTGCAGTCGAGCGATGCAGAAGTGTGCTGTATTTTTACAGAAGTTTTGGGTAGAATAAATTTGATTGGATAATGTAATCTCATCACTGTCAGGGGAAAAATAAATAAAATATGAAGTCAGTACGTCAAGTCCCATAAACTTGATTTTTTTGTCCCTTAAATTTGTGTTTAAGCCGTGTCAGTGAAGTTCTTGCTGCAGATCATTATTACTGAGTGTTGTCGTGGCTGTAAAGAGAAACTCGGCGAATAACTGATGGAATGTTAATGCGCTCTCCTCAGGCGTCTCCAGAGGAGTTGGCTTCATTCGTTTTGATCGGCGAGTTGAGGCGGAGGAGGCCATCAAGGGTCTGAACTGCCAGAAGCCGCCTGGTGCCACCGAACCTATCACAGTCAAGTTTGCAAACAACCCGAGCCAGAAGACGAGCCAGGCGCTGCTGTCGCAGCTGTATCAGTCACCCAATCGAAGGTACCCAGGACCCCTCGCACAGCAGGCACAACGCTTCAGGTAAAAGGGGCACACCAAAAAATAAAACAAATTAAGATCTGACTAGAGCTGAGCCTAGTTAATACTGCTAATGATGTCTTAAGCCTTTTAGGATTGCATTTAAATTGTCTCTCAGCAATATTTATGAAAATATTCTGTGTTGGAGCTCATCATTCCTCTGGACAGAATAATTCATCCCCATAGTCTCATCTTCAACTTTGCTGTGTTCCTCCTGTTGCAATTGTAGGCCTACTGCACCGTCGCATTTTAACAGACTTTGACACACGTAAAAATGAGATGAGCAGTATTTTTGTGGAGCAGTGAATACGTAGTCTGAGAGGGGTTTTTTTTGTTTTTTTTTTAA
>JAQFJA010000016.1:9746438-9763008 GCA_029874485.1 Naso brachycentron
GGCACATTTTATATTTATATTTAGTTTCGAGTTTCTGTTTTTGAGTTTTATTGCAATTTTGCTTTTTGTGGAATAAAGTAGAATTATATGATGAACTTCACTTTTGCTTTACAGTAAATAATTATCTTTTTGATATCCTAAACTTCTTTTGGTCACATCTACGTGGTAAAAATATATGTAAATTAAACAGGATACTGATTATAACTTGGGTAAGGTCAGACGAAGACATTAAAATTAAAATTAAAAAATAAAACATTAAAGACATTCTTTTTAAATCCGGAGATTCTGTCCAACTTTACAGTATTAAAAAAAACAAAACTCTTTCAACTCTTTTTAAAATCCTTCTACATTCATCCATTTTCAGAAAAAACAAATGTAAAGCTGTGACTACAAATGGACCAGATTGAAAGTTAAGAATCAAATGATGTATTGCACTTTGATGCTGAATGCTGGGACAGTTATGGAAACACAAAATGAATTCAGGAAAGTCAGGTGGCCCAGAAATTGTCTGGGGTCTCACTCCACCTGCAACAGGTACCCAAGAGACTCAGACTATAAAGGAAGAACAGAGATAAGAATATTTACTCTTCAGTCCACTGAGATCCAGACGGAGAGAGAGAGACGGCAATTAAGCCTTTCTCTCACTAGCCTGCTATGTGACGGCGTGGGTGGAGTTCACTGAGGGTGCCCCGGCAAACTGCTGCAACGTCAACACTAGCTAATTGGTTTACAGGTAACTCTGAGGCTGGCATGGCACACTGCATGTCAAAGGTGACTCAGCAGTATAACATGATGAGGTTAATTGTTTAGTGACAAACTTTAAGGAAAACCAACACTGTTAATCTTGATAGTATAGAGCAGCCTCGGGTCACACATTCATAGGTAGAATGTGTTACAATGACAATTTCAGCACTACAGAGCAGATTCTACTCTATGTAGCTTTATTAATTTAATCAGTCATCTATATGGCGTTAAGGATAATTTGAAAATCTACATTTTTCACCTTATTTTAGAAATAATCCAACCCTACATGTTCTGCATGTATGTGAAGCAAGTCTATGTTTCACTGCTGTTGACGAAAAGATATTTGCGTAATTGTTAGAGAGATAGAACTAAAAATTTACCATCAAAACAAAGTGTTATGATCCCCAGAGCAACCTTATTTCTCACAATGAGTAACTGTGAGAAATAAGAAATAATTGCCTTAGCACGTTTCTGTTTTGTTTTACAAATACAAGCTACAGTTCTATTTACAAAGACAAAGTAAAAGTCAACAGTGGCAGCAGTATCCGCATGTAACAGCTGCCAAATTTAAATGAAAAATTAATGAAATTAATGAGCTTTTCATTTTGAGAACCTTTTGTCTGACTCTATTCTTTTTAATAACATAGACAGTGAGACACCAACACCAGAGGTATTGTGGGAAATTTGCTTAATTGCTTTTTAGATGACAGTTGGTGAGAGAATTGATACCACTTTCCTATATTTCACATAAATATGAAGCTATAGTTAGCGCAAAGTTAGCTTAGCTTAGCTTAGCACAAGGAGTAGAAACAGTGAGAAACAGCTAGCTTAGCCTGAAAGCTTCATTAATAATGGCAAGATTCCGGGAAACCACTGCACGCTGCCGAGAAATGGTCCTCTGTTAAAACCACAACCTTGCTTTTACACTTGTGCAGATTAAACAAATAAAATGACAATGTGTAAATTAGCTTCAGCTCGCTGTTTCTCACTTTTTCAGGTATATGTGCTAAGCTAAGCTAAGCGGCTGTTTTCTGTAGCTCCACATTAACAAACAAATACATAATGGTTTGAATAATCTCAGTAAATTTTTGGCTAGATCAAAAATATGGTGATTTCAAAAATGTTTAGGATCTTGAGGATTTCCGATTGTTAATGTCACTCACTCAAAATTGAATACAACCAGGTCTGTTACAATCTTGGAATCAGATTCACATATTAAATCTTCAGACAGAGTGACACGTTCTGTTTGGTTGACACACCTAAGAGGTGTTTTTTTTGTTCCTCACAACCTGAATCAATAGTGAATCATCTGCCCTTCCTGTAAAGGTTGTCGGGTGTCTTTGCCTTTCTGTCCTTTAATAAGCAGATCCAGCCTGAAGCCCCCGTGTCAACAAGTCTACGCCTTGCTGAGGTGTCTTTGGTGCAGGTTACAGCTGAAGCTTCGCCCTTGTTGCCGGCGATGACGTGCAATAATACCAACTTTATATGTGGCTATAACACTCTGTCTCTCCAAACGTAAACTGTCCAAACTTTGCTGCCAAACAGGACACAAACGGATATTCTGGACTGAACCCCTCACTATAAAAACCTGTATTGTGTACCTTTCTGAAATAGATCCGTGGAAAAGGTGCATTTCTTTGAATTAACCTGAGGCAGCGGCAGAGGAATTATTTTTTGACCTAAAAAATAAATAAATACATAAATAAAATAAAATAAATAAAAAAGCAGAGCTAGTAGAATAACAGCATATTTCATCGTGTTTGTTTGTTAGTTTGGGACAGCAAAATTTGAAGAGCATGTATGTGTCATTTTACAATGTACCTGTGTTTTAAAAGGTTCAAACCAAACCGCTTATTTGATTTTCATGGATTATCGGGCACAGAAAACACAGCTCTTCAAAGTATACCACGCTTAAGTGAAACCACTTATTTCTAAGATTTTACACATCACATAAAATACCAAGCACAAGGACGAAAAAACAAACCAAAAACACATGACCCCAAATTAATACATAAAAAACAACCTGCCTCAAATGGACAACTCTGCTATGTAATTATATATAATCTGCCATATAATTATATATAATTTAAATGCCTCTGATCAAACTTTGCTAAGGATGTCAACAAGCACACAAAAACACATCTCTCTTTGATAAAAGTTTTCTTTAGGCAGAGAAATTTTAAATAAAAGTAGCAAGGACTCAATCTTGCGATAATGATAAAAGCCTTTGTACATATCATTCTTTTATAAGTTGAATATAGATCCAGACGGTCTTTAACTGCAGTAGAAAGCCATTTAACTGCATGAGTGGCAATGAAGATACTGTATAATGCATGAATAGTAAGCTTAGCCAGATTTAATTGTATCTATATTTTACTGAGGAAAATGTACATAATGTTTGAATGCAACACCATTATGCGGTCTCGTTTATACAAGAGTGCATCTAATACAAGAGCACCTCCTGTACAAAACAAAGGTGGGAGTGAGGCACCTTGATTTATGTCTTGCTGGTGAGAAAGATCTGCAGTGTTTGGATCTCCTCTACAGTAAAAGCATTGCAGTGCAGCCAAGAGGAGAGCTTTACTTTTAGCACATCTGGCCTCAAGTGCAGTTAGAGAAACAAATTTGGACAGTGGAGCTCACATTCATAGATATTTGCAGTTTCCAGGACTGATAGTTCGAAAAGAGCGACATGATTGTTGTGGGATTGTGTCCATGCAAATTCTTTTGCTTGGTAATCAAGCTGAGAGTTTGCTGCCACTTCTAAAGTCAGTTTAAAAGGGCATGCACTGGGGGGGGGGGGCATTTTCAGTTTACTTTCCTTTTCCGAATGACAAACCACAAAGTTGAAATTAAATTCTGTACAGTGTTTTTACTATGCGTCTGAAGCTCACCTTCCTGACAGCTTATCATATTTTGGCCCTGAAGTTCTGCAGGCAGAGCTGAAAGTCAATGCATAAGACAGATATATATATTTTTCTGTCTCTTTTTTTATATCTTATTATGCTTCTCTTCTGCGAAACAATGCACAGCAGAGGCCACTTTCCCACATGAATTACCCAGGAAAAACATAACACAGAGTAAAAGAGCCTCTCTCCAAAGATGCCTCAATTTATATGCCAAATATGAAAAACAAAACAGGCCAAACTTGAAGCCAATTTAGTGTTTAGAGCTATCACTAAGGGCAATGAGGCAAACAGCTTCTGGCAGATCATTTAAAGCTGCATTTTCTCTGCCATCTCTCCTGATGTCCCTGTATTTTTGCCGCTATTTTCTTCTCTTATATGCAAAAGTTGAGGCACATGGAAGATATGGGTCAACAGCTGGTCTTTGGGGTCTTTTCACTGTCTGAATAATTGAATTGAATTGAATAGAATAACAGAATTGTGGTGGATTAAAAGTTCTAAATCCTACGAACATGTATGAATTTGTTAGAATTCCTTCATAATATATACAATTTCATGGACCTATAATGTGATTGTATTGTTTATACCTTTAAAAATATCTACATAGGAAGGAGCAATTTACTTTTTTTGAAGTTAAAATGAAATTCTGTTCTGTACTTTTTAGTTTTATATGTGAATACTTCAGTTTTCCAGTTATTCCGACATAATACAGATTTCATGAGTTTGTGAGCATCAGGCACACGAGTGTGAAGATGCTATAAACTTTCAGTGTGAGCTACACTACAGAAACTTGTTGTCTGACATGTCTAAAGAGACTTTTCCCATAAAGTGATTATCAACACGTAGGTGTGAAGTGAGTTGGCTCAAAATAATATTTTACACTTTTCCTCTGCAAAGGTGTAAAGAAATGGCTCTTAACACTAAAACGTGCTAGGAAATCTACTTCACCGTTACTTAAGGTGATAATTAGAGTTCCCACATTAAATTGAAAAAGAATTCAATCATCAGAAGCTTTGAAACTTAAAAAAGTGACTGTAAAACATCTGTTCTCACAGCAGTCTATCTCACTTTAAAAGTGTCCCTTCCTGCACTGCTCTGTTCAAGAGTTATGCTAGTCACCATCATGAAAAGCATGCAGAAAATAGAGTTAACGCCGATATAAACACAAAGTCAGGTTTAGGATTAGATGAATGTCATTTTCGACAGTAGTGCGATTTTAACTTTGTGGCAACAGTCTGGACACAAAGTGAGGTCCATAAAGAAACGGTTTGTCGAGGTTTGGTGAGTGAGAGCACGACTGGCCTGCAGAACACCCTGGCCGCAACCCAATTCATCACCTTTTGGATGAACTTGAATGCCAGCTGGCAGCCAGGCCTTATCACACAACAACTGCCGGAGCTCACTGATGCTCTTGGGGCTGAATGGGAGCAAACGCCTGCAGCCAGGTTCCATAATCTCTCGGAGACCTTTCCCATTAGAGAGGAGGCTGTTTAAGCAGCATACTAATATCAGTTGTTCTAGACAGATGTATGGAAGTAGCAGTTTGACAAGCTATCCATTACTTAAGGTCTCTGTACTAGTTTTTTTTTTTTTCTCAAGGGTCTTCAACCAGAAATTGCAACCTTTTATTAACAGATCCAATCAGCTTTAACAGAGATGACTGCTCACACATCTTGAGGTTAAATGATGACAACAACTTGACAGAAGTTAACACGAGTGAACTCAATCCACTGATGAAGGTCATGAGATGGAGCTGAAAGCTCCAGAAAAAAGCCAGAACAGACTATTGTGTCAAACTACATGAGGGGATGACCATATATCATAGTTGTTTTAAGCTGACGGATGTTAATTAAAATATATTGTTTGAAATTTCCCAACAGAATTCAGAGTGAATTGCTCTCATTTGGCCGTTGTCAAGTAAATGTAAGATCAGAACTGATGCGGACAAAAAATTCAGCATATCAGATCTGAGCATCAAACATGAGCATATGAGCTTTCAAGGTGAAGCATGTAAAGCATGCTATTTTAACATAACGCAGGTATGAAAAATGTAAATATCATCGTCCTTCCTGTTCTATAAGTAATGAGAAAACATCCTTTATGACGGCTATTTTTATTCCTACGTATCACTCTGCTTTCCATAACTTCATCTCATCTTCTGACATTTGAAGGGGAGTAATTTCCAAATGGAACATTTGTTATGTCATTACGCTATTACAGTCTTATTTTCTGTCTCTGCGTGTTTAACATTTGAACAACACTGCAGAAATGGCTTTCTCAGGGTGAGAAGTTACCATGTGCTCCCTCTGGCTGTGAAATATTATTCTCAATTACAGGTGTTTTGGTGCAGTAATTTGATAGGAGTGATCCATTTCAATAATTTGCTTCAATTTACACCATACCAGCGCCACTCCTCACAATTCATAGTAAATGGGTCAAACTCACTAAAAGCCTTGGCTCCATTTCCATGCAGAAAATGCTCTGGGTAACAGGTTAGCAGATCAGAACAATCACAGCAATGCTAATGTACCCACAAACTCTTTAGTAAACACAGACCTGAATGTCTTACATGGTGCCTAGGAGGATTATTTTTACACTTCCTATCAATAAGATTAAGTAATTGTACTGTGTTTGTTATTGGGCTGAAGTGCCCCAACTTCTTCAACTCCTAAATTAAAATTAATGTTGGACAATGGGCTGCAAGCAAACACCTATTGCGTTGCTAAAGAAGTATCCAACTGCTAGAAAAACCGTTGTTTCATATCACTGGGCTGCCTGCAGTGGAAAGAAATAATTTAAAATTGAGAGAGAAAAAAGCTGTAAAGAAGAGTGATATTCCCTGAAAGATACAAAGCCTACAATAACCAGAATGCACTGGGCCACACCCGACAAATGGACGCTCCTGGTTGGACGTGATGTACGGCTAGCTGGGTGAAGCCAAGCTTTGGCTCGTTTGTTCGACAGACGAAGCATTTTGGCAGCCAAATGGTCAAAAAAAGATTGTGTATTTTAACTAAAGAGAACTTAAAATGTTCGTAAAGATATTTTATTGAGATACAGGCAATAAATTAACAGAATCTAAGTTAATATTTGAACAACAGTCCGACTTGTGCACTGTTTGTGGTTGTGAAGGAGGACACATAAAATAGTACAAACTGCAGTTCAAACGACAAGTCAGCAAAAGTTTGCAGGCAAATGAGTGTGGGAGTCGTAAGGGTCAAATGATATAAAATAGATTTACTCTCTTTTATACCACTCTTGTACAGAGACCTGAGAGTTGTGAGGAATTTTGCTGTAATTAAAGCTGAAATGTTACATATAGCACTTTTACTTTGAAAAGCCAGACCAGAGCAGTCTCCTTTAGACTGAGCAGAGAGCATGTGGTGAGTGCCACTTTCCACAAACTGAAACCTTCGACTAAAGACTCTGCCTATATGTGGGTTGTAGGTTAAAATTCATGTCAAACACAGCAGAAGCACTCGTACATTATTCATGCAAAAAGTCACACCATGATGTTGTGGAGCCTGTGAGAGGCAGCGATTTTTCAAACAAGCTGAACAGCAATGCAGAGTAGAAACCACTCATTATAGTCCATCGTCTATGAGAGAAACCTCTGTACGTGTGGGGAAATGATTACACTTTCACTGCAGTTCTTACGGTTACTAAATTAGATCTTATTAGATTTGATTAGATAAGATAAAGCCTGTTGATCTCACCGGGAAGATCAGGTTGTCACAGCAGGAACTGTAAATGAGACACAGCACGAAAAGAAAGACAATATAAACACTGATTAAGACAAGGATTTTATTTTTATTCACAAAGAAACTTTGCCTCTTCTCTTTTGGGTTTTAGTGATTTTTACTTTATGTTTAATTCTCTCCTGGGTCTCTTTGTTAAACTTGGATGATTCCACTGAACAGCTTTAGCTGCAGGTTCAAATAAACCACTCAGCACAGCAAGCGAGCAAAATTCTTAAAGTTAAATTAATGCACTAGCTTCTATTTCTGTGTTAAATTCATGTCTGATGGCAAGGCTTGTGCCCACAGTTACTTTACCGTGACCTCAACTTATTTAAAGCTGGTGTAGACAGTTTATTTTTGGTGTCATCAGGCGAAGATTCCATAATAACCTTCAGCATGTTGTAATGCTGCACCTCTCCTTGGCTCAAGCTTTAGAAAATGAAGCGTGACGGGATCTTTTCAGCCAATCACGGTTCATTTCTGAGAGCTCACGTTTCTCCTGGCTGCTTAAGCTGTAGGGCTGCAACTTACGATTTTTTTCATAATTGAATATTCTGCAGATTATTTTTACCATTAATCGATTAATCATTCATTCCATGAAATGTCAAAAAGTGCAAAAAATGCTCATCTTAATTTCCCAGAGCCCAATGTGGCATCTTCAGATTGCTTCTTTTGTCCAAACATCAACCCAAAACACAAAGACTCCTCATTTATTTTCATAAATGACCAGAGAAGCAGCAAATCTTCACATGTAAGAGGCTTAACGAGGAATTCTTCTTCCTTTTTATTTTTAAAAAATGACAGGAACAATCGATTATCAAAATAGTTGGCAATTAATTTTCTACAGTCGATTATTCAGTTAATCGTTGCAGCTCTACTAAGCTGCACTTCTTGGCAAAAAGTAGTGCCGCTATGAGCTGATTGGCTGTTGAAACAACAGTTCGACAATAGTGACGACGCCATCAGCTGGCCTGAGCCGAGCTGAGACGGAGCAGTTTGCACCGCTGCAACTTTCCCTGCAACTGTTTTCGTCTCGTTGTGAATCTTTAGTGCAAACTGGACTTAGAAGAGAGAGCAACAACAAATGAAATAAAACATGAGCCGCAGCAAAAACAGGGAGGGGAGGGTGCAGAGGAGTTGCTTCCTTAGAAGTCTCATGGTACAGCTAGCTTGATTTCCAAATGTTGCCTACCGTAGCTTTATTTAAAGTTGTTTCATTCATAAAAAATCTCAAGTTACAAAAAAGGCCTTCATCCCAACAATCCCATTCTTATGCCTAAGTGTTTGTTCAAAATTGTTCATGTTTAGCAAACACAAAGCTGCAGTACTCATGATATTTGTCTCTAAATACTAAATTTATAGTGACATTTTCAAACTTTAAAATAACATATATTTGTGAGACATTTTTTTCCCACTTAGCGCTTTTTTAGATTTTTTTACACCCTGATTTCCAGTGATTATTCCTGATTATTTGTAGATACAAATAACATTCTTGTGATATAAATATAAAGTTATAAATTAGCATTAAAAGACAAGCAGGCTACAGTTTCCAAACATGGACGGACATTTTGATCCATTAAAGACGGATTTGCTGTTAATCCAGAGTCACAAACACTCATTCTAAATATGAAAACTTTACCTCAAGCTAATTAAGACACATACAACACAGACAGACTTCACTTTTGGTTCACGGTTGTTTTGGTGCAGAGGAAATTAAGCACGACTGCAGCTTTTGTCTAAAATATAACTCTGGTTTGTACGGCACAAACAATGACCACAACAAAGATGATTAACTTGGCTCTAAACGATCTCACTCTAAATTTAAAGCAGGAAGTGTCGGTGTGCTCTGACAGGCTGCGATGAACAAAAACAAAACTTAAAAAAGTTGACCCAGACTGCTTCAACAGACACCAACCCACAGATACTCTGCTCACTGCCCACTTCTACGGTCATAGAGTTGGCAGCAAAACAAAGACTGATGGGATGTGAGGATTTTATGACCCCAACAGACACACACACGCACTCACTGCCAGCCCACAGGTCTACTGGACCAACGGAAAAACTCATGCTACTTCAGATGGCCACCCCCTGCTGTGTAATGGGCCGAATCTCCACGTGCTTTCTGTTGCTTACAGGAAGGAACCAGCATCTTGAAAGCCAAAGGCTTTGTTGAATCACAATCGGGCGTGGGAGGCAGTGATTCACCATTAAGATTAACTGACTGTGCTCTTCAACATGGCGTCTAGGAAAAACTCATCAGAGGAAATGCAAATATGTGAGGTTTTGCTATTAAATCCTTCACAGCAGAAAAACTGCAGCAATCTAACATAAATACTGCAGATATATAAAGAAGAAGCACGGTAGTTTTCAAGAATTAAAACGACGTCTCTTTCTTTTACATGCAAAATAATTATTCCTGATTATGTAAAATGTCTCTGAAAAAGCCTAGTTTTGTAAAGGAAAATTGTATAAATGGATGTTTAAAATCTTTGTTTTTTTCAGCTCACTGCAATTGAAAGCTTCCAGTGTGGGACTGATGATAAAAACTGACTGAAATCTGACTTTTAAGGATATATCTGGTGACATTAATGTTTTTTCAAGGCCAATAAAATCTAATTAAATGAGCAAAATAAAACAATTACAGTGAACTGTTTTACTAACAAGTATCTGCAAAGTCAAAGCAGAATGACAGCTTTTTCCTCTGTTTGATCTAGGTTAATTACAAATACTGGATCATTCATGAAAATATATATATCCTGCACTCAAGGAGCAAATGTAATGCGTTTTAAAAGATTCAGGAATCAGTAGCTTAGGGCAGAGTAGATGGAAATTATTTACACATGGTACGTTGTGGTCTTTTCTTGGAATACGTTGATCTTTTAACAATGTCAGATTCTCCTTGACAATACAGAACGCACATCTCAAAGCCGGTGAATGCAATCTCTCTGCCTCTCTGTTGTTGACAAATGACCAAATGTGACCTTTTGAAGTTAATTAATTGCGTGAGCAGCTCATTAAGAGTAATGCAAAATTTCATGCTTTAATTTAACGACAGTGTCTGTGCCACATCTATCATAATTTGCGAGCTACTGGGTGTGACAAAGTGTTGGTGCTCGAGGGCATGGATCTGCATAAACAGCCACTGCAGCACAACCACTTATTTTAACAACATTCCAATTACGGCTAACCGGGCCCTCTGCCTCTCGGCCCCCTCGACAAACCGAGGCAAAGAGGCTCTCATTTTATTCGTGCGCATGCACGCAATCGTCTGTCGTTAGCTGGTTTGCTTTCAGGCGTTACATTAATTTCCAACAGCAAAAGGCCTTTTCGAAAGCGAATTTGTCCTTTTAATTATTTGTTCTTACTTCCAGGAAAACTGACATGGCACATGATCTTAAGAATATCCGCACTAGCAAGAACTTAACAGAAATGTTTCCATTACTGACAAGTTCTTGCCAGACAGCAAATAATGTACTGACTCCCAATGGTGCTGTCAAACCCTATTTGCAACTAGATGGTATTCATGGCACAGCGCTTATGAAATCCACCACATATATGGCTTTTCATTTCCATGTTACTCTCACGACAGTCGGCAGACACATCTAGGACTTCACACCAGCCGCCTTGCAATGGTTTATATCCAATTTGAAACAGCTCCCTCTAGGCCATCCTTAAGGAGTCTCTTTCTTCCCGAGTGTAACCCAGTGTGCTGCTAAGGCCATGTGATGTTCTACAGACAGTTAGAAGTGTCACTTGTGCTGCGTTATCCTTCTCTCTTCTCTGTCAGAGCTGAACCACAGTGGCGGGCATGACTCACTGAAGTGCTGTACTTTCTAATGACACGAGAGCGGAGGCTGAGTCAATCTGACCTGACAGTCTTGCATAAATCACGGCCCATCGATTTAAGTTGCTTTGAGGAGTGTCAACAAATCCACAGGAGGAATATTAGACTCTGCTGTAGGTAGGGACTCCGCCTCTGAGAACTCATTATGGGGTGTCTTCCTTCATGCTGTGCCAGGCTGTGTTGACTGAATTGCCAAGCTTATTTCTGATTCACTGGCAGAAGCCTGCGTTTTAAATTCCTGACTCGTGATTAGGGCCCACCAGCACTCTGAAGACCGTTTCAGGGGGAATACATAGATTTTTAATGGGTGAATGTGATGTAATATATAAAAAGAAAGGTAGCTGCTGGAGAGAGGTGCGCAGATGGATAGAAATAAATACCTGTTAACGATACTGCAACAAGAAGAAGCTCCCTTTCTAGGCTTTAATTCATGTTGTTTATGGTCTTTAGACAAACTGATGAGGAGGCATTTTGGAGAAAGCAACTACGAGGCGCTTAGCCTCTAATCTCGCCGTTAATCGTTCCACTTGAAAGTGTTCAACGACAAAAGGCTGTTTTACCCCCCTTTGAAATCAAAGTTATAATATGTATGTATTATATATTTTCCCCTGGACAAACAAGAAAAGGCTCCGAGCCCCAGTTGCATAAGTGATTCACACCACACTGAAGCGAGGCAGAAGCAAAGCTGAAGGAAGAACTCGACAAAGAGGATCCTCCTTCGCAAAGACAAAAGGAGAAATCTCAGCTGACACCCTCAAATAGAAATGAAACACTTTCAACGTTAACAAGTCTGGCCTGCAGTATGTAATTGTAAACAGGACCAAATCCAGTTTTTGTAAATCTCCTAAAAGCTACCTGCTCCTTCTGCTTCCTTGCACCATTACACTGAGCCGCTCCACACGTGTCGCTGCCATCAAATGATTCTCAACCGGCAGCATTGAAACTTTTTTTTTTCCTAATGCACCTCAAACCAGCATCAGTTGAGTTTCGCTCACTGAAATAGGCAACTAGTTCTAAAATAGATAGACAGTGTTCATCTCGGCAAACTTTTATGGCTGCGGGCATTTTTTTTTTCAACATTTTCTCCCACTCAAGAACAAAAAAGGAGGAAGCAATTTAATCAAATGTGAGCAGGGCTTAGCAGCATTTCTATGACTGGATACAGCACCTCACTCTCTGTTCTGTCACTGTCATTTGTTCCCCTTAAAGTTACTTATTAATCGCTTGTTTGTTTGCAGTTTGCATCTGATTTTAAAAGAAAACAGAGAAAGGGAGACGTCAGGTGACACCAGTAGAGTGTACGACATGTTAGGTAATTTTAGCAACTGTGATTTGAATTAGGATACGTTGAAAATATTCGTAACAAAAAAGAAATTTAACAAAATGTTACAATTACTGTGAGCCCCATGGCTAAGCAAGTGAAAAGTTTAATAAATATCGATGTACCGTCTATTATTAGGAGATGAGTGTGTAGGTGCAGCACTGTTCATAGCAGAGGCGTCGACTTGAGTCACAGGACTTGGACTCGAATCAGATTCGAGTCACAAATTTGATGACGTTAGACTCGCTTTGAGAATATCATAAAAGATTTACAACTCGACTTGAACTTTAACACCGTGAACTTGTGATTTCACTCGGACTTGAGCCTTTAGACTTGAAAACACATGAGATTTAAATGTTCATTATTTAAAAAATGTGCCATGAATAAATATATTTCCCTTCATTTCCTGAATCAACTGAAGTTAATGCTACTTATTCACAGCAAGTCAACACTTTTTCCCCATGAATTCATTTTGTTTGAAGCATCGGAACACATTCAGTTACAGAAGTGAAGTGTGTTTCGTTGTCATCTTGTTTTAATGTTATTTTAAATAGTAAAAACAAATTTTAGAAAGCATTCCTATTTGTGCAAATTTAATAATTAGAAGAGTGCCAATGACTTGATTAAGACTCGAAATTTAAAGTTTAGGACTTTGGACCTGACTTGAGACTTGCCTGTTTTTACTTTGGACTTAACTTGAGACTTGTGATTTGCAAAACAATGACTTTTTCCCACCTCTGGTTCATAATATTGAGATGAAGCAATACGACGTCACGAATAGAAGCTTCGACTCTTCTTAAATTTTAATTTTTCCCTCCACTGAAGCAAAGAGAGAGTGAGAGAAGGTGTTGCCTCCTGCTGGACACCTCCCACTACTGATTCTAAGTAAATAAGGCTGTGTTTTTTTCTATCACTTTTTTGTTTAGTTTTTTAGCTTTTTTTGTGCAGCCACTATGGATTCATGATTCAGCTCCCTCTTGGCACGATTTACAAATAAATCACTGAACGTGACGGCTCTGAACACCAGGGTGGGCAGATGTAAGACGGCTTCAACCGATGATCAAGAAGCTGGAAAGCGAACTGTGTGCTTCTGTTCCATTATTGGAGATGAACTGTAGCTCTGCTCGTTTGCTACTCGAGGGCATGGGAGGGAGTGCTATAGAAAGCCGTTGGTTCATGTGTCTGTCAATGTCATGTCTTTTCAGGATCACAGATCAAGGCGAACACAAGGATAAAGGGGGGCAGGGAGGAGAACTGGTACATTGCTGAGAGGGTGCTGGTAGGTCAAAGGACCTTCAGCTGAGTTGAAGCTGGTGGATATTGTGCTCCTCAGTGAGTTTAAGGATGAGAAATAACATAGTGTATGATACTAAGAGGACAGGGAAAGAATACAAGTGCATTGTTGGTTTATGCGCGAAAGACTTACCACTGGGAGAAACAATCTAACCTGATACATCAAGTAAAAATTCAATGAAATTTAAAGATTATATTTGTAATGTTTTTTGTGCGTTTTTGTTTGTTTTTTTTACCATCACAACCCTTGTAGATATTATTTACAGCTAGATGTTTTGGTTGAACAACACTATGCTTATGTTAGCTAACGTTAGCTCAGTGAGGTGCAAATGAATTGTTTTGTTCTTGTTAGCAGTTAACTCAGAATGAGACTAAAAGACCAAAAATTAGCATCCTTTCCAATCAGAGATGGACACTTCCCAGACAGAAGTAAATGACCAGGGTTGTTCTTGTACAAAGTTAGTTAGCAATCCTATTATAAATAAAAAAAAGCTCACAATCTCAGGGACATTTCTAAATCTAATGAATGACTCTGTTTAGCTGCTTAGCTTTCATACTTCGGCAAGCAAGCTACAGGTTCGAGTCGAGCTTTATTTCTCTTACTTCAAACCATATCAATACATTTTAACTCAGTCAGTTTATTAATAGAGTGAAAAACCAGCATAAAATATGGTCTCAATGCACTTCACAATTAAAAACAAAATACATGTTGTATTAATTCAAAATTAAAATAGAAAAAGCTTACAGAGTCAAGACTAACCAATGTGTTCAGCTGTGTTAAGCTGTTTTGGAATAGCTAGAAAGTAAATATGTCTAAATCTAAAACACAGCAGGTAAGAGCAACTATTGTTAGCATCCAGGAGTGTAGGTGCTATGCTAGTCTGCTGGACATGCTAACATTTATAGATAAATACAACATCTAGTCCATTCGTTTGGAAAGGCTTAAAATTGATACTATCCTCACCTGAAAAAATCCAAGCTTTACAGATCTTCTACGCCAAATATAACTGGCTAATCCCTGTGTGGGGGAGGGGTTTACTTGTACATTCTTACGTATATCTGCTAATGTGTTATGCATACATTAGTGTTGTTGTGTGCTGTGGCAGACATTTGCATAAATCTCAATCACTTCTGTCTTTACAACCTGTGAATTTGTTCATTCAGGTCTTGGCCTTTCCAAAGAAAAGGATGCTCAAAGTAGGGAGCTCTTCATTCCTATATATCAACAATCTCGCAGCCCATATACAATATTGTTTTCTAACACTGTCTACGGCAAAAAGACTAAGATAGATTATTCTGGCTGATGTACAAGAGCTGCAGATTTCTGTTTTCAGATTTTGCCTCCTAAATGGCAAACTAAGCAAACAAATCACACTGGTGTATAAGGGCATGGGAAAACCACTGATTCCAAGGATGTCTGAAAAATATATTTGCAGTGCCGATCTCGGTGCAGATCTCAGATAATTTTCTTTCAAAACTGCAACCACCCACAGGCTTCTAAAGCTCCAGCTGGCAAGCAATCCTGAGGAGAACAGATTCTACCCCAGCAGGGGCCATAGGGATGCAGCGGGAGAGAGTAAAAGAAGCTCATTCTGTTGATTAAATTTAGTTGATTTAGCTGCTTGGCTTTCTCCAGGGTGACTTGGAGCTCACAAATTATCAACTTTAAATGGTGGATCTTTACTGAGATTTTTCACATTCGCTACAGATAGAATTTGTTTTAGTACAGTCACTCAAAATATGATGGATTCCAGCCGTGGGTTGATTTTGTGATGTTTTTTTAAATTTTCTATCTAGTGGTTTTAAAGGCAACCTGCTGTGCACAGGTAGGGCACAATAAATGCTTTTAATGATGTTCTAATTGAGATACGGTATACCTGTTAAAGCTTTGAAGATTCATGTCAAGATTGTTAACGCAGCAATATGTATTTTTCTGTTAGGGCGTTTTTATTTATTTATTTATTTTAATTAATCATTATTTATACAGGTAATCTCATTGAGAATTAGTTATAGACAGTACAATACACAATTACGTAAAGTGCCAAATGGATGCAGATCAAAAATAATACAAACTAAAAACAAGAACAAATTTCCATAGCTTTTTCCAGTGACCTCAGAATACGTTTAAAATCCCCCAAGTGGTTGAAGGTTGAAGGGGCAGAGTAAGAAAATGCGTTTTTGCCCAGCTCTGTACGGACTGAGGGAACACTGAAAGTAAATAAGTTCTGGAAGTGAAGGCTGTGACTGCACTGTTTGTAAAAAGTTTACAAAGTAAAAGCCTTTTTTGGTGCACAAGGACATAGTTTACATATTGATTCCAAACTAAAATTAGGAGTTTAATATGCAAATAAGCAAAAAAAGTCATAAAAATACTTACTCATATACTTTAAGTTTGTAACACTGGCTGTTCAAAAAGAGAAACTCCCAATCCGTTCCATAGTCTATGGCCAGTTTCTTCCGGAGATCACTAGGAAAAGGAAATTTATTTATCAGAAACACTTTCTTAAAAAATTATATAATTTAAGTCAAAGCAACACTATGTAACTTTGACTGCGACCAGTGGCTTTGAAAAACGAAACTAACGATGGGCGTAAATATGTCGCACGTAAGTAAAATCAGGTCATATTTCATAGAGAAAATGTCCGCTGGTTTTCCCTCTGATGTCCTACGACTGCTCTGCCTCAGCTCTGTGATTCACGGAGGTTCCCGAAATTAACATGTA
>JAQFJA010000016.1:9859287-9878688 GCA_029874485.1 Naso brachycentron
TCATAATCTCAATCTTTCTTTTTTTTCAGGATAAACTGCTGCTGTCCTTTGACATAACACAATGCACATTTACTGAATATTTGTGGATATTGGACAAAACAAGACAAATAAAGATGGCATTTCAAGTAGACGTTTTTCTGCGTTTTCTGACAATTCATGAACATAATTATAGATTGCAAACCTGCCAACACTCCTGATTTACACATAGTCTCCCTATTTTTAGCCTTTTCTCCCACTGTGCTCCTGATTGGTAAGTCCTTCAGCTGAGCTAATCTCCCTAATTTATAGTGACACAACTCAACAGTTCCTATGATATGTCCACACTGTAGGATATATGTCTTTGTTCCTGGGAACCCAACCTGACGTACCATCACTTAAACTCTCAGCTGAGGAACTTCGCCGTTCTGTCAACAGGCTCCACTATCAGCAAACAACATGCATTTTGCAAACTATGTCCACACTAGACGCTAAATTTCTCTCTTAACATAGCCAAAGGTTGGCAGGTACGAGATTGCAAAAAACAATCATTACGTTAAAGTACTAGTCAGACGTTTGTAGAAATGTGCTCATTTGCACACTTATAGAGGAACAGATGATTTTTACGTTTCTTTGTTTTTTGTCTATGCAGAAAATATAAAGCCACCATCAACTGCCACATAGTTTATGTTAACATGAAGACTGGAAAGAGGGGAAAAGCTCTGGCCCAGCAGTGACAACAGGTAACAAAAATTCTGCCTACCAGCTCCTCTTAAGCTCACTGACTAAACGTTAAAATTTGTTGGTGTGCTCTATATAAAACTGCAAGTAAAACAAGAGATGTCTCCAGTTTTGTGCTAAGCTAAGCTAAGCTATGCTAAGCTAACCAGCTGCTTGCTGTAGCGTTATATTTAAAGGACAGACTTTGGAGTGACAAAAATCTTCTCTTCTAACCCTCTGCCAGAAAGAAAACAAGTGTACAGTATATACTTTTAATTGATGTTAAAAAAAATAAATGTTAGAATATCATTAAAATTTTCATGATTGTACAAAACAACCACATTGTGCTAAATTTTACAGTTATTTTAATAAAAGCACCAAATGTAAATACGTCTTTCAGGCTGTAACTCTTGTCTTACAATGATTATACTGATAAATGCGTAGTCTCTTAAGTGCAGGTATTTTTAAACCAACAGTCACTCCTCATCCTCAATGAAGATCAGATGTTTGTGTGTGCATATCTCTCTCTCCTTGTCTTTTTCAGGGATGGTCTCTCAAGATCAACCACTTATAGGATCAGCTGCGTGGTGTTTTGTAAGTACTCGGGCCTGGCTTTTACTCAGATGTTTCACCCAGGAGAGCAGGCACAGTGTGACATTTCCTCAATTATCCAGAACCCCAGTGGTGACCAGTGGAACAAAAGCTTTAGAGCCCAGAGAGGGAAGCCAGTGAAAATCTCACAACACCCAGCCAAAGAGGAAAAATGACAGCGTGCATTAGCTCCATTCAAGACAGAGATGGTATGAGAAGACTGGTGGGAGTAGAATAAAAGAGGGAGGAAAAGGGAGACAGAGGCTTTGAGAAATATTCCACCAGTGCCCTTTCATTCCTCATTCCTTCATTTTTTGGGTGAGATGGTTGCATGCCGACTAATGCTGCTGAAAGCTCTGGTGACAGAGGAAGTGTCGACAACGGAACATATTGATTTTATTCAAAGTGGAGAGCTACAGAAGAATAAACGTGGGTGAGAGAGGGGGGCTGATTAGGCAAAGTGTGAGGCAGATTTTACAAGAAAGATGGAGAAAGGCCTTGAGGAAAGGGACAGGATGTTTTTCAAGGAAAACTGTGAGAGGACAGGGAGCGTCTGCACGTTGGCAAATGTTTTCATGAGCCTGGTTTTGTTTGCTGTGTCTACTTCATCTGTTTGTTTGTCCTACAAAAGGAGTGACAGTTTGTACACCAACACGTCAGCCTCTCGACATCATGTAAAATATGAATTCCTGTTCGTGTTTGCAAAACACACAAAAGGGAGAAAAAGCAAACAGAACAACTTCTTAGCCAAAATAAAAAGGAAACTCACAACCACCAGTGAAACTAATTAAACTGAAAGATATCAGAGCACATTCTGCACCAAACGTTTGAACCAGCTATCCTGAACAAATAAGACGCCAATTTATTTTCTGCAAGAATAAATCTGTTCATCACCATCAGTGCTCGCAGTGTTGCCCTTGTTGTCCTTGAAAAACGCTGAAGCAGAAAACACGGTTGATGTGTTTGCCTCACTTTAAAAGATTCGGTTAAATTTATTAAAGTCACCTTTCAGGAGAGATTTACTTCATTCAATACAATGCAATATGAAAAGCCTTACCACAGATGCCATCGTTGACTCGCGACGATGGGATGTAGTGTGGGCGGAAACCCAGATTGGTGCAGTAGAATCGGCCACGAGGACAAGCTGAGGTGCCTACGTGGGGGCAGCAGGAGGGGTCAGAACTGCATAATGAGCTAACTTTTCAGAAACAAATTCATTTAATCAAAGCTATTCATAGTACCATCACAGAGGCTGATGCAATGTCCCTTTCAACCTTTTTAAAAAGCATTTGTAATGATGGCGCTGGAGTTCTGTTTGGATTTCTTGTGTTTTTTTTTAACATAACAGTCTGTTTTCACCTGTTTAAGAGTCAAAAAAAGATGTAAAGATTACAATCATGTTCAGGAAAGCTGTATGCTTCAGCCATTTAAACACAAAAATATCTTGTTAAAGAAACAGGTCACCCTTTGGCTTAACTGCAAACTAGGAAGTAATTGCAATCTTGTTTTGAATGTGTTAATAAAAACTACCAGAAATCAAGAAACGACCACAGATTTAATATTTTCAGATGTTGTGCACTGCATTCTATCTTTTTGTTGTTGTTGTTTTTGTTTTAAGTGTTCATCTACATTTTAGGGCCCGACCCATACGGGATTTTGGTGGCCGATGCCAATACTGATATTAGGGAGTAACAAAATTCCAATGTCCGATATATCTGTTGATAGTTTATATACAGTATTTTGAATGTGGTTATCAAATGAGTGTGTCAAAAAGATGTAATGAGGGCAGGATTTCTAACAAACTTTATTCCGAACATCAGTAATGGGCCGCCATCTGCTGGACAAACTACTTGATTACACCATTTTAAATTTCTAGTCCAAGCATTTTTTACAGCCTTAAAAAACAGGTTAATATTGGCAATTACGGGAGAACATTAAGCCAATACCGATACATCTGCAAAAGGCTAACATCAGCCGGTAATACTGGCAAACAGATATATCGGTCGGGCCGTACTACATACACAATTAGTGACAGGTTAAACTTTATGAATTTGAGCTCTGGAAAAGTTTTGGCTCTTTATTTTTTCTGTTTTCACGGCACTGGACTGGTTGCATCAGCTGTTAATATTTCAGGTCAAATACTTCGAAATATTGGTGTGGGCAGATAACATCACAAACATGCTCAATTTGGTTCAGTCACGACTTGATTTCTCTGCTCCAATTTATTTGTAATGACTAGAAACTCGTTAGGGTGTTTGTACTTGTGTCGCAAACGGCGGTACAGGATGGATTCACCTCAGCGGTACAAAACAGCATCAAAGGCAGGTGATGAATTTTAGATAGTTTGTTTGGAGGCTAAAAAATTGCACCTTTTCAAGTCTTTAAAAAGCAGTAATCTTCTTAGATAAACACTGAACATGCATAAGTGCAACAGCACAGACAAAGGATTTGTTCCACTGAGCAGAATTTGCAAGAAGAATCGGTAATTTATGACCATTTCATGATGTATTTTTAATTTCCTAACAAATCTTCATAGTTTACCAAACTCAACAGCAGTTCAGAAAGCTTCTTGTTCTTTAATAAAGGATGGATTTGCGTGTTAATCCTTAAAAAGATCCTTGAATCCTTCATCAGTTGATGACTGATGATAACTATAATGATGCTCTGTAAAGGCTGTATATATTTTTAATTCAATTCTATCGGGGAGGGACCAGGAGACGGCAAAATACTTGAATAAAATCAACTAATAAATTCATTTATTGCCTTGTTTCATGGGAGAAGGCAGCAAAGTCTGACAATAATAGAGTCTGAATGGCTTAAGGTCTGTTTTAAACGTGTCAGTGTCAGTTTATCTGACTTACAGTGCTGCCCATCATTTATGTCTACAGATATGGAGCTCTCGGTGAACTGTGTCACGGAGAAAAAACACAATGTAGATTTGCATTTTTACCTGGTTCATCAGAGCCATCCTCACAGTCGCAGTAGTCATCGTTCACCTGCTCGAATGGGATGATTTTCGACCCATCAATGCACAGAAAGGACTTCCTCTCTCTGTAGAAGCGCTTGTCTGTCACAGATCATAAACGTTACAGGAGGCTGGTGCATGTTGATGTTGATGACCTTGAACTGAAGCTAGACATGCAACAAAAACTAAAGAGCAGATATAAAATAATCTTTGCATCTTGTAACATGTATATGAAGATTAAAGCTCGGTTTCTTGGGTCCAAAATATGTGGAGAAATGCTGCTGGAACTATTAAAAAATAAGCTAACGTTACAGGTCTGGTATAATGGCTACCATCCTCTTCTTTAAATGCTGTTACGAACCATATAAAATGATGACAACGTCATGCAAACCTTCAGCATGTTGTTTGTGTTAAAGCTAATGAGCTGTTGAAGTCGAAGCACTTCACACCATGAAGTTTAATTGGCAAATATGATGACAGCTACTTAGCTTTATGCTAGCTAAAAAGGGCAAAAGGGGGGCAGTGAACTCACAGGATGAAGATATTCCTCTTATTTTCCGCGAGTGTGCAAAGCCACAGCAAAACACGGCGGCGACAATAATGTGGAAACGCATGTCAGAGGGTAAAAACTGCAAAATATCTCCTCCTGCCTCACAAAATCCCGCTCACAGGTGTTTCAAATTCATGTTTGACAGCCCACAGCCAACATTCAAAGCTGGCCATGTTTTGACTTCCTGAAACATGCGGCCACGTGACGCCTCTGAGGCTTCCGATTGGCTTTTAGTCACGCACATATGGTTCTTTTAACCAATCATGACAGAGAATGGCTCACAGAGGCTGAGGCAGAAACACACTTGTACATCTACTTATTTCAGGCTTTTCAGACATTTTTTTAAAGAAAGGAAGGAGAGATTAAAAATATTTTTTCGAAGAGTGAATTTTATTTGTAAATTAAAATAAATGTAAATGTTTTGTTGTGTGTAATGAGTCCATTTAAGGTATATGCCGGACAACTTGTGATGGATTTTGAACCTCTCACAGCTGGTGATGAGGACATGTAATAAATTTCAGCAAGACAGGAAGACAGACTAATTGACTGGCTGGTCATCTCGGTTTTATATAACAGGCAATATAAGCACAAAAACATGGACACATGAAACAAGAGCACCTTTCGGTGGCTTTATTAGTCATAATAAACAATTTTACAACATGTGCACCATAAAAAAATAAGTTTTAACAGGAAGTTATTACAATGCAGTGATTTCTATCAGCACTTCAGCTGAGTATGAGGCACTTGAAGGGCGATTTTAAGACAATTTACAATAAGATTAACTGAAGAATGACATTTTTCAATCACACTTTTTTTTTAAAAATTGTCATTTTTCACTAAGTCTTGTGTAAAGACCTGTATTGCATAGCGACTCCTTGCTCTGAAGGTAAGACAGGTCTCGGATCATGCCTGGAAATGAATATGAGTCCAATGGTGGACGCAGTGGAAACACTGGCATCAGTCCGGACGTCATGTATGGAGACATAAAACCTGCCATTCCGCTGTTTGCAGACGAATAAGCCAGCCGCAGGGGGCTGACAGCGAGGCGAGGGCTAAGCCCGTAAAGACTGTCTCCCCCGGCGGCCGTAGGCGGCATGTGGAGCGGGGAGAAGGCAGACTTGTTCCCCAGAGCACCGAGCGCTCCAGGCAATCCGACAGAGGGCCTGAGTGCGCTCGGGTGATTAGACAGAGACGAGCTATCAGAGTCAGTTTTGTTCTCTTTGGAGCTCAACACCAGTTCAATTGATCTGACAATGTCGCCTTTGCACGTTCTCACCATAGACTCCAGGGTGTCCCGTTTCTGGTGGGGGAAGATCTTTGCCATGATGTCGGTGGGGTCCAGGCCCGGGAAGTCCTTGTGTTTCTCCGACTCGCTGCCAGACTCCGGATCCGAGGAGGACTGTGACCTCTGCGGACTCTCTGCGTGATCAAACACTGGAGATGGACTGGCGCTGTCATCGGTGGAGGAGGTGGTGGTGTCTTTGCTTGGAGACAGATCCCTGTTGTTATTGTTTGTGTTGTTGTTTGGAGAGGGCAGCCGGGCAGTGTGGGGTGCAAAGAGGGGTCGACCCATGAATCCGTTGTAAAAGTTGTACTTGCTTAATTTGTCATCTGAAATAAAAGAGAAAAACGTTTATTTTGTCTGAATGCAATGAGCGTAAATTGCTTAAAACATGCAGTCTTAAAAGGCTTTTTATTTTGGAGTAGCCTCACTTGAATGTAACTCAAACAAAGAAATATAATAGGCTGCAAAAGCATATTTTTAGACAGAGATGGGTAAAATAACTCACCGTCTTTTTGGTTCTCTGCTCCGAAAACATCAAAACTTGGAGCGGTTGGAGTGCTGCTGGTGACTGCTGGCACCCCGGGGCCTACTGGTGACCCCTGAGCGATCCCTGCCTCCCCCCCGATCCCAGGGCCAGGGTACAAGAGCCGGAGCTCCCGGGCCTCGCTCTCCTCCTGAGCCTGTTGCCTCCTCAGCGCCACCTGCGCGGCCATCACCCGCTGCCTCTCCGCGATCAGCGTGCACTTTGCGCACACGCAGTCTCTCCAGCGACAGAAGCGCTTGTGGCCTTTGAGCGCGGAGACCACGCCGTGGTTCCTGCATCTGGCGCACTTCGGCGTGCGGGGGTATCCCCGCTCCAGCGCGGGGTTACAAGCCCGGAGGAAGAGAGGCGGAGGGCGCAGGAGGGAAGGGGGCACCTGCAGACCACCGAGCGGGTTGGCGGTGTGCCCTGCCAGGCCGAGCGGTCTGATCCTGCTGTCCATCACCTGAGGGTGCAAATGCTAAGCCGGTCCGTCTAATACAGTTACCACTCAAGTGATGTGGCCTTCTGTAGTGACTGATGTCTCTGTATTGCTGCTGGCACCCTCAGCCAGTGCGCTTTAAGCGCTCCTCTCCAAGCGGTTTGACATGAAACACAACACCCTCGTCACACCCCTTTCCGCTCCAGCCACTTAATACCCTATCATGTTTATTTGCATCCTGCTCTAATCTGATGTAATTGAGCCTCTATGCAGCTGCAGCTGAAGAAAATGCGATGGCCTCCCAAGATTGGACTTTTTTTTTTCTGATCAGTAATTTCACTTTTAGAAATCATGACCTGCTGGACATTACTCTCAAATTTGCATTTACACGTTGTTATTGCTTTTGAAATCCATGTCTAATATGCAACACCGGTCAAAAAGAGTGGACTTTGTTGAATTAAATGAGGAGGTTTTCCAATACAGAAAGAAAAACATGTTGCCTCAGGTCAGCAGGATACAATGACCCCTTCAGTTGCCCTCCTGAGCAATGAATATTCACTATTAGGATGTTTTTAACACAACAATGCCCCTAATGGCCACAAAAGCAACAGGTAATTATCTACCTGGTTATTCTGTTGAACAAATTACCTCGACAAAAGACCCATCTGTCAACAAACACCTAGCGAGATTGGCGTTTAACTAATCACACCTTGTCACATGTTTCATTCACGTCTCTCCATTCTGACAGGATCCAGTTACACGCAGCAGATTGTCTTACCGTTATTACATGGAAAAGAACAGAGCACAATGTGACAAACAGTGGCAGTCACCAAGAGAGACACATAACAATATTGTTAGCCCTGATTTTGCTGAAGCGCATTGTCTTCTTCGGTATTCGCACGCAGTGTTGTGCTTGAACGTGTCAGAGATGTCGTGTGCAAGAAGAAATGAAACGGTAACGAACTATCCTCAGCTATTAAGACACACACTAATCACCTGTAGATGCAGAGTGAGACATCAGTGGCTTCTTTTGGTCGGACTCCACAGACTGTCTCAATGCTGAATAATGGATGTGGCTTAAAGAGGCAGATGATGGAAGCACTCAACCCCCTTGTGGTGTTTTACAGAGATAATGAATCCCTGGAGGGCATCTCCGAGGAAGGTTTGCTACAGCAGAGGCCAGGAAATTTGCCTGTGGTTTAATGCACAATGATTTGATGCAGACATAGCTATTAGTAGTCAGTAATATTACTACATACTACATGTACAGGCTGGAAGGTGTTTCAGCTTGCTGATGAAAGAAGATTACTGATTTTGAAACCATAACTTGAGTGACACCCTTTCTGCTCCATCGATCTTTACGTGATGGATCTTATCTGCAGCGTATCTACCCATCTGCGTGTACATTTGCGACGAGCAAACACATATTGTGAAGAAAACAAAACCCGGAATCGGTTTGCGTGTGTGGCATTTGTCGTAACAAAAGCATCCCAAGTGTGCAGGAAAAGGGTTTGCCAGGCTGCTATTTGCAGAAAGATGTTCCACAAGTTATACGCCGTGATAGATAGGGGTTGGTACACTCACTCCAGCTGTGCAGGACATGAAGATAATCTGCGATGCGTCCATCAACAAAGAGAGCTAAAACATGAACGAACGCCAGCGATGCCGTTGCTGCGCAGACGCACATGCGGCTTTTATCATTTCATCCACTGTGTAGTGGAATTTGAGGTTTAGATTTGTGGCTGGCAAGTTTATCCAGGCACATTAAGCTGCTCTCACCTGGCTTTTTATACAGACCACTTAGGCGGTTTATGTGGAGCGGTTACGGCGTTTTCTTGCAGGAAACGTGGCTGGAAGCAGCATGGGGCTGAAAACCCTGTAAATGCGTGTGTCGCCCCGTATTGAGCTCTGAGAAAGGCTCTGTTTTAATCTTATTTCTAATTACCCAGAGGAGGAAAATAACACAGAAATAGCTGTTTTGGAAAAGCCTCTATAAATTGGATTATGGGTAAAAGCTGTGCTGTTATATTTGCTCATGTGCTGCCTCTCCTGTTTGTCTCTGGATCATTGGATTACTACAAGGCCTGGTTTGTTTCAAGTGCTTTCACCTTGAGATACGGTCATTTCTCAACTAGTTTGTGTAGTTCCACCATTTGATCGTAATCTCATTTACAGAACTAGTATACACTTCCGTTGTCTCTGCGTCATAGAATAGCTTCAGCTCCACAGCCTGCACGGATGATCTGTTTTTAGTCAGAATTTTTCAACCTCACCCCCAACTCAGAGCGAAGGGATTAGCAGGGACAAGTGCAGTTAGAGTAGATATGGCTAGACAGTGTCTTAATTGTGTTCTTGACAGATCTGCTCATGTCAGATATGGTGTTTAATCACAGTCATGTGCCTCCCAGGACAGGGTTTTATCAGTGCAGCCCCTTATCTGCAGCAAGGTGGCTACTAATCTACTGCCACATCTCACAAAACCTGATTATGTCTCCCAGCAGAGAAAGAGAAGACCATCATTAAACAGTAAATCATGGCTTCTAAATTTGTGATATTTCTTTTATGGTGTCCTGTAAAGTGCATTCAGACTTCATATTAAACCATCACACTGTTAATCCAAATAGGTCTATGTTGGAGACTATTGTCCTGCAGCTGCAAGTCTTCTGATGCACAATAGGTCAAACTCAGATCATGTTATTGTTGCCAACTCTGAATGACAGGCGCTAAATAAAAGCGTGACAGCACTTTGACAGCGAAACGTTTCTTGAGTTTCAAGACCGCCTCATTGTTTGTGAGAATACAACACTCAAGTTACAACAGATTTCCCCTTTCTTTCAGCATGCAAAGTGTCTTGACCTTTGCATGTTTACTCACTCATCTGTCAATTTACACTCTTGTCGTTTAAGTGCCACCCAGCAGCCTCCACTTCACCGCAGTGACGGCCATCAGGTTTGTTGGGTTGCTGCTGTGATCAACAGATTCAATCACTTTAATTTCCCTTTATGTGAATTCAGGTTTTTTCTCCAAAGTCGGACTTTCATGTCACTGGCACTTTGTTGTATTAAGGCTATGTGTGGAAAAAAAACACACAAATAACAAGACAGAGTAAAGTGATTTGTGTTCCATGTGACATGTGCGGCCTCAGCGGACTTCAACAAGCGACTTTGCTTTTAGTGGCGCTTTCAAGATCGTTTCTTCTGTTTTTATTTTTGTGCCAAGTGATGTTGACTGTGGCTTTGCTGTTGGACTTGGTGTCTCTGTTTACAACGCCTGGAGCACAAGTTACGCCTTTGCCGGCATCCTATGGAAATATTCTCACACATCTTTCTCTGGAGATCAGATTAGTAGCTCGCTTTGAGATGCACAAATTCACACTGAAATATGTAAGTGCAGAGTTTTGTCACAAAGTGAAGCAACTTTTGAAAGAAAAGGTGGCTTGAAGTCTAGAGAAATAACACTCAGGTCTGACTCGAGTCCAAGTCATGTGACTAGAGTCCACACCTCTTATGACGAGTTATTGAGACCCGACTGGAAGATTGGAGCAGTGTATTAATTAATTATTAGGTAATGTTTGTTTCATAAAGTTCTGTGAATTGACATATTGACTCTTTTAATGAGTATTTTCTAAGTAATTATGAATCAGCACAAAACAAATGGCACTAAACTAATGACAACTCGTTAATTATTCATTGCCTATACTGATTTTCACACCAAATAAAGTAAAACATCACAATGAGCAGTTGCAAGACTTACATAATCCCTCATCATTTTTTTATTAATTGACTATTACTTCACTTGTCTCTTTTGTGCCCCTTCAAGTAGGTTGATAGTAATTTGTAGTAGCTTGTTGGCAGCTACAGCATGAAAATGCTAATGTACCTTTTAAGAAGTTTATAAAAGTCTAAAAATAAACACTTACTTTTGGTACTTGATTACATTTAGCCAAAAATATTGGTATACGTTTACTAAAACCTTTATTAATTGATTTTTAATACCTATGGGCAGTGTAAAAAGCTGTAAACACAATGACAAGTATGCTAATCCTCTCATAGAATAGCTATAGCTAGCTAAATCCTATATACATGGAGCAATATTAGCCTTGATTTGGAGTGGTGTTGTAGGGATATTCACTCTTTCTCATGTTCTCTTTTGGTCTCCACCATCTTGTAGCCCTAAGAAAATTTTTTTTGCATTGTTGCAGCTAAATTCTTTGCAATGTTTCCTTGGTAGTTGCTATCTTTTTGTGTATGCTGTTTGGTGTTGGGCAGGCAGCATTCAGTGGGTTTTTTAGAGCTTTTTTACTTTTTAAAAATAGCTGTGTGTGTGTAAATGCCATTGATGAGAGCAATGGGAGTAAACCAAACAAGATTAAAATATAGCAGGCCATACCAAAACAAAGAACTGAAAGATGCTAAAATGCTTTCAGCTAAGGAAAATATGTAGGCAAGATGCTAATTTCTTTTGGTTTGTCTCCACTTTTTTTCTTTTTTACATTTGTTTCTCTATTTAACCCATTCTTGCAAAAATGCAAACATTGTGACTGAAGCGGCATTAAGCATTTTTTTTAAAAAGCAAAGTTTTACTTGTAATGGAATATTTTCTCATTGTGATACTTAAAATTAACATAACACTTCTGTGCTCCTCATATTAAAATACAGCTGGATGGTGATTCAGCTACATGACAGTTTTGTTGCACCTACAATTCATTTATGGTGTTTGGGTTTTCTATGCCATAAAGGTGATATTATATTGAGGCCCCCGGAGAGGAAGGAAAGCATCCATATTACACCAATACACACACCTGTGCATTTGAATGCATGGGACAATAGATTTTCCTTCCATTTCTTGCCCCTCTCTTGGATTCAATATTCAGCTATCTTCTGTCATCTTTCTCTCCCCTATTCAGTATTCCTCCATTTACTCTCTTTCTCCCTCTCTCACACCTTTATTGGTGGTCCGAGTCTGGTAGGTATCCATCAGGGCCCCTCACTTAGCCCGGCAATGCCTCAGTGCCAGCGAACAATGGTGGGCCAAAGACAGCCAAGTTTGCTCATGAGCACTGGGTATGGATGTGTGCGTGGGTGTGGGTGGGTGGGATGTGTGTGCACCCATGTGTACCTGTTTTAATCATGCATATTACATCTGCATCAACATGGTGCATCTATAAGGAAATGCAGGTTTGCTTTTACATACTGGTTCATTGTGTGCATGTGTTTTGTGTGCGTTTAAGTGCTTTAAGTGTGAGAGTGAATGTGTGTGTGTGTGGGTGTGTGTGTGTGTGTGTGTGTTGGGGAGGGGGATTAGTACCTTGAAAGGTTCTGGTCAGGTGCCAGTGAATGCAACCTTCACTGTCTAAACAGGCTAAGCTTGAACCCAGAGTTCCTCGTTCCGCACTTGCTCTGGTTACATTCTCTATTTGTTTCCTGTCAAAGATGCTTCATTATTTAACGATACACTTGCAAGGCCAGCTTTGCAGCTCAACAATGCATAACTTAGTGGCAGATGAGCACAACCGTCCGTGAGGGATTTGAAGAGTCTGGTTTCTAAGTGCGTGTTTTTTCTCTTTATAAAAATGTGACAACGGACAGACATTTACAAGGAAACGGAGGCACTAATGATAGACAAAGTGTGGGAAAGGGCTCTCTTACATATACTGTATGAACACTTTGTACTGATGCTGACTGAATATGTCTGATGTGATAGGTAGGTAAAATATATTTGACAGTTATAGACAGTTATAAACTTCAAATGTTCAAATTTTTACATTTATATTAATTGAAAAAGAGCAGTTGTATCGATTATTTTTCATTAATTGCAATACTTTGGCTTGTCATTGAACTGAAAAACCCCAATGAAAGAAGGATTCTCCCTCTCCTCATTCTGATATACAAACAAGCAAACAATAAGACCTCCAAAGTTTTGTTTACAGGGTGTCAAGTGAAAGGATCTGTCATCATCTTGATGGCAAAGATTTTGGGTCATTTCTGTTTGCCGAAAAGATTTTCTTCCTGCTGTGAGACTCTTCAGGTGTCTTTAGGATCAGATGAGAAGCCTGTAAAAAAAAGTAAATCTGATGTAAGTTCTTCAGAAAATTAGAAAATGGCAGCAAGAAAGAAACTCAACAATATAAATATTTAGGATTTGTCACTTAAAATCTCAGTGATGACTTTTTATCGGCCACTTGGGGCAACATTGATATTTTACCACCCTTTAAAGAAAGCATCTCTCTTCTTAGCTGTTTGGTTTCCACTAACTCCTTAGAAAAATATCTTGCTCTTTAGCTGCTAAATGCCCCACTTTGTTTATATGTTTGCTAGCTTGTTGCTAACTTTGCATACAGTGGATTTATCAGAGCTTCTTTTAAAGGAAAACAGCTATCTGCTGCTGATGGAAAACACTATGGAGAACAACGAGACTAAACCAGAACAGTTACATTGCAGGCCACAAAACCAGATCCATGAGCTAAAATACACTATAAAGGTGGAAGGACCTGATCTTAAGTTCAAAGTTAAATGTTTCACTGTTGAGACAGCTAAGGAAAGCAGGAGGTGAAGCATACAGAAGAAGGTGGGTGTGCTATCAGATGAACACAGAGCACAGGCAGAGACATCAGTGCTTTGCATCTCTGTCAGGGTGTTATGGGAAAATATTCTAGGCTTTCAGTTACAGACAATAACAGCTTGGAAATTGTTAAACATTGTCTCTGATAGAGCATCTGCAAACAGATCAGATACGAGTTGCTACGGAGATTAGGAGAAACATGAAACCGTCAGGGAAGCAGAAGTATTCAGAAGTGAGTTTGTGAACCACATATATATTTTATTTTCTATGTGCTGTATTGGTTTAAATTCAAATTCAAACATCCAACACTTTTAGCATGTAATTTTAGGATCCAGCAGAACCAGCGTTGCTTTAACCCTCAACACATAGACTGTCATACTGACCCAGCCTGCCCTGCAGTCTTTGCCTCCAGCATACCTGCGACGTCATCTTTCACATCTTTGTTCATTTCTCACAAAGATAAACCACTGAGACGTGATAAATCTGTTACAGTTCAGCAGAAAGATCACAGTACTTCCTTTGTTTCCATCTCAGGCTTTTCTATTTTTTACCTGTCATGACCTTATTAAGCAGTGAGTCAGATGGAGGTGCAAAGTAGCACGTATGCTGGCATCCAAAATGTCACAATCTCTTTATATGATTACCCAACTTACGAAATTAATCTTTTAATTTGTTGACTTTTGCTACGAATATCACCTTAAAATTGTAGCTGACGTTCTTGCAGTCAGTTTCCTCGTGTACCAATTACAGTACAACTCCTATCTAGAGAATTAGTCATGTGTTTTATGTATAGATCTGTGGTTCTCAACCTTTTTTGAGGTACTGGACCTCTGAACCCTTAACCCTCTAAGAGTCTAGTTTGACCGGTGCCTGAAACAGACAGTCATTTTAGCCATTTCTCCATGTTGCTAACGCTTAATGTCACATTGTAGAGCAGTTGTTCTTCATCTTTTTTAAATTCTTCTTTGAATAATGATAGTTGTCATTCATTGTCATCTTGGAGTTTGTGTGTTTGTAACTTAATTTAAAGTTGTTGTATGCTAAATTTTGCAAGTCAATGAGATTTTAACAACACGTTCCTGCAAACTTATAACAATGAAAGCCTTATTATGAAATAATGGTGTCTGTCCACTGAAACGCTAGAGGGAACCTAAAAAGAAAAGAATACAGGAAGTGTTGACCTTGTATTAACAGTGTAATGCTATTACTTTACAATGAAAATGGGAGGGGACACAGTGAGCCTCACAGTGAGGCTTTGTACTAGAATATGACTGACATCATACGCATCAAACAGAGGGAATTCGATTTGCTCCTTATTCCTAAATGCTTGGGAATAACAGATTTGCTGTGTGGACTCAAGCAAATCCACCAAGTGCTTCATTGAAATAAGCTGATAAACATGATTGCAGGAATGTAGCTACCATTTACAATACTAAAAAGTCCTCCGGGTTATTTTTTTCTGGTAAGTTGGGGGTTCAACTTTTAAAAATAACCTTGTACTTTGGCTGTTTGTATGTAGGTTACATATTTGCATACATGAATACTGCCTCATCACAGTTTTTGGACTCAGTAAGCTTCACTGTGAAAGAGCCAAGAAATTAATTTACACTATTACTTTAAGAGTTTTGTTCTTTTTTCTTTATTATCACATTTCTTGACTTACTGTAATTGTCGAAAGAAAGTGGCAGCCATTTTTGTTGTACTCTGGTTGGCTGACTGTTGTGGCTTAGTCAGCAGAAACTTTTAAAGTCATGTACTACAAAAATAAAGTTTGAATAATTATGGCCAAACTCACGAATGATTAATACAAATAACTTTAAAACACTGAATGCAAAAATGCATCATTCTGTACAATATTCTAACTCAGCACTTACTGTACTTTGTGATATTTACCGTTATATGGCACGACATCAGATGAGGTTTTGTTTCCTTCAGGTTTAGTTCTGTTGGCATCAAACCACAGCAACATGCATCTACATGGACTGACACCTGGATTTGGTTCAAAGCCACTGGGGAACCACAGTCAGTCAGGTACAGAGACAGAGGAACAGATAACAATACACACTGCAGTCTATTCAGAACTATAGACTGCAAAATGCTGGCTGCATGCAGATTAAACTCAGATAAAGGAAAAACACAAAATAAAGTTTTGACCACAGGTGTGAACAAAGCACCATTTTCAAAAACATCTATAAATGGGGAACTTTTTGAAGATCTCCCTCCTTCGCATCTACAAAACCTGAGATAAATGGGATCTTTTATCAGTTTAGATGTTGTATAATTGTACAAGTGGAGTCCCAGCATCAATGTGGGCTTTAGATTCTAAGAACTGCAACGTTAAGTTCACAGGCTTGAAGGAATTTATCTGATCATGACGCCCCAAATTGCAAACACGGCTTATCATCGCCATCGTTCACATTTTGGTTAAGATCCTCTTCATGAAGCTTTAGAGAGTGTGAGAAAGTAGTCGACCATCTTTGAAGTTTCAAATCTGTTTTTACAGATGTTATAAAGCTTAGATAATAAACATTTTTATTCCCTCATAAAGTCTATGAGGTCTGTCTTTTTATTTTTCTTGTTTAGTGAAACATAATAAATTGGTGTTTTTTTTAAAGCCATGGGTAAATCTATCTTAATTGGTGTAAATTTTGTAAAGTGAAACAATCAGAGGTGTTGGTGCCTTCAAAATCCAGTCGCAAAATGGGAAATCACTGTATGAGGTTTGTAACTGCAAGAAGCATCTAACATGAAGGATAAAGCCATTAGGCACTTAACAGTCACATATGTTTTCTCCAAACAAGTCTCTGCTTAATATCAGGGCCCTGTACTACGAAGCGGTTCAACCTGTCCTGGATCTCTTTGTGTTACCCGGTTTCACTCAACCAAACAAAAAGCGATCCAGCTAAGCGCTCACATGAAGCAGGTTATCAACTCGGTAAATCAACTCAGGTTTTCCTCCTATACACATGGGAGTGTTCACATAAAAGAGGCGGGGTTTGCAGCATATGACCGATCACAAACATGGACTGGGCAGTTAGTGGCAGCAGAGCGGCATGTTTTAAATACGAGGAGCAAACTAGTAATTCAGACAAGAAGCAACTTCAGCCGTCAGACACAGGAAGATCAGAAAAAAATCGGCAACTGTGTGAATGTTGAAAGCATTATAGGCCTAATATCAATGCAAAGATAGTTGAATAAAGACAGAGATATGCACATTAAAAACTGTTGATAAGTTTTTAACTGTTGTGTGACGCAAAGCTCTTCCTAAGACTACTCCTATACATCACTGCAAAATCATCACAGCACAAATATATCTAATAAGCCATTAAATGAGTCTTTCACATTATACTACTAAAGCTAACTTAGCTTCATTTATTCAAACTGTAATTTTACACTCGGAGTCCAAACGGACTTTGGTGTAATTAAAACCAAATATAAAATAGAATTCAAAGCTATAATTTTGGCTATAATTAACTTTGATATCCTTAAGTCCAAAAAGGAAAACACTTCAGTGCTTCATTCATTCTTTACAGCAGACGGTTTAAGAAGCTCACACAGATAAATCCCTCTTATAAAAATTGTCAGAAAAATTTAAAGAGGTTTGTTGCTCTCTGAACTCGCTCTACCTCCCCAGAGACTCTTTCATGATCCGCGCTTTGAGCTCCACAGGATCTTCTATGAACGGTGATGTCGTTTTCGAAGAGAACTGATTGATCTGATTGGTCAGTGGGCGGTGTGTTTATACCTGCTGATCTGTTATCTCGAACTTAACCCTGCTCTGAAGCAGGTTAGCCATTCAGCATAAGTTACCAGGGTGATATAGCCCGTGGGACTGAAAACCCAGAGTTAAACCTGAAGTTACCTCGCTAAACACAAATCCCACTTCGTAGTACAGGCCCCAGGGCTTTGTGTTTCATCAACAAAACACGAAAGCAACAATATGTCGCAATTGGTATTGTTGCTGTTCTGAGAAGACAGCTCTTTCTTAAATACAAAATGGCATAATACATTTAACAACACTTAAAAAAGAGAAGGACAACAAGTGGGGGTTCATACCAAAATATGACTAGATATATACTTATTACACAGAGGAAATTTGTAATTAAAGCCTATTAAAGCTGGGGGGGGGCAACATGTGTAAGTCAAGCTAGCTGACTATGAGACTCCTAAGGAAGCAACTACCGCCTCTGTTTTTACTCCGTAGCTCCAACCCACCCTTCACATGGTTTGTGTTTTATTTTGTATGTTGTTGCTCTCTTTTAGAGGATCGTCTCGGTGCAGTGGGGGTTTTCTGGGGTTTCTTTGTCGTGTATGCAGTTGTTGCAAAAGCTGGAGGAGCAACCTTTCCTCCTGGGTTGTCCGCCATTGTATCAAGATTTCACAAGCTGAGGGGACATGAATAAGCATCTGCCTTTGTAGAGCAGGCAGTAGAAACAATCAAAAGTCAGTCAGTCAAAATACAGAGACAAGGAGAGGTGAAGATGTCTGATGTTCCTTTAGACCACCTGAATTACAATATGCTGAAAGGTCATTTTGGAATTTTTGCTCAATGACACCAAAAGTAAATTGCCATTCTCAGCTTTAAAGGTCTGGTGCCTTTCTATAGTTGATGTAAATAAAGGCCCTGCTCACTATTTGAGGAAATAAAGGTATACAAAATTGCTGATTTGCAATTTTGCAATTTTTCCCCAACCTTAATCAAAGTGATTTAGCAGCCTCAATTTAACCAAAGGTAGGGCACAGGACACAAACCTGTTTTTCAGGGGTTAAATATTCCAGCCCTCCCGGTTTAGACATCTACCATCTAACCCAATCTCTTCAGTATGACTTTAGTTTAAGAATGTAGGATAACATTCAATGCAACCTAAAAAACAAAAAACATTGCCAGTCCGTAACTGCATTTTCTCCAAAATGTCTAGGATTTTTCATGTCATTTATTGGTATATTCACCAAATATTTGGTAGATGGAAAAACCTGTTTGAAAAACAAGCCGGTGTCTTCTCCTTAACATGACATACAGGGTCACAGTGCGGTCAGACGTGATGTTTGGAGCGCTTCTCATTTTAGGATCAGCGGTAATGAGAGGACGAGAAAACAACCTGCTGGTGAGAAAAAGGAGAACGGCCCAGGAGACGAGGCGTACGAGGAAAAGGATACAAAGACCAGCTTAGAGGACCTCTGATGTCACCTCAGCACCGGCAGAGTGGCTCATTGAAACTAAAGTGCCTCCGCTGTGTCGCTTTTGTCTGATTGTTGTCAGGTCAGTCCCTCTCCTATAATAATGAACCCTTTGACAAGTGATTAACTTCACAGTGGCTTTTTATTTTTTTCTCACAAGTATTTGTTTAAATAGCACCCTTCAGTTCATCACCTTTTAAGTAGCTTTTTCTATGAATACCTGCAGGTGGGCATAGATTAAAAAATAATTTAAATAAAAGTTGTGAAGATGTGGCCACATAATTCTAGTCCAGTGCACAAATCATCCTTTAAAATAACAGTAACTATGTTTTATTCCACACCTGTTAATTACATCTCATGATCTTGATCGGTGAAAACTGAAAGATGTGGTTGTAAAATCCAGGTGGAAAAAAGAATTAAGATGACTCATTTTTTAAAATTAATTTTAATACTTTTGTCATCTATTTTTAGTTTAAAACATCAAACATCAAAATATCTTTCCCACTGGGATGAATTATTGTAATTAGCCTTTAGCCTGTTAAGCTAATAAGCTAACATATGTTTCCTCTTGTCTCACTCAAAGGCAGGATTTAGTTTCTCATCCTGAAATTTG
>JAQFJA010000016.1:9894648-9910163 GCA_029874485.1 Naso brachycentron
TGAAAAGGACATACAAAGTACTGTATAACAAGATAGTAGCTGATAAAAAGTACAAGCAAACTGAAGAAGAACACATCAGTCCAGTGTGTGCCTTGGACATAATCTTATAAAAGTGTCCAGACAATATCCAAACACTCTACACATGCAAATAGTTTATTTTTTTCACCTGTTTTTTAAGATACATTCCTCTGAGATTCACATTGCAAATACAACAGGATAATAATCCTTAAAAATGCCCTTTAAAAACTTGTCTTTTCTGAAACATCTCATTTAAACACAATGATGCACAGAATTTGAAAACAGTTTCACCTGTTTTCAGAGGCACTACTTAAATGTTACAAACTAATTCCAATAAAAACCACTTTACCGTACTGTCAGCTGTGTCAAAAGAACAGTGTCTGTCTTCATCATCGCACTGAAAAGCAGTACAATAATGACCCCATCATCAAATATATGAATGTATTGTCTTGAAACAGTTGGCAAATAAAATCCATTTGCACTGATGTGTGAAACATTAAAGCATTTTTTTTGTGTGCCACTTGAGTCTGATGTTATTTTAACACCACAGTACAGAGTACAGAGTACAAGGTACTTTATATTTAGTCTAAGTGGAGTTTATAAATTAATCATTAAAGTCTCACTGTTGCTCCAAAAGTCTATAAATGTGCAAGTCATGTTGCTTCAGGATCGGTTAAGTCAACTGATATCAAATCGCCACGACAAAGTATAAAGATCATGTCTTGCCGATAGCATTTTTATGAGCTCTCTTGATGCCATTGACTGCAGAGTTTTAGACTCTCCTGCGTAGCACCACAGCGATCTGATCACATGATGACAGCAGGGTCTTGTGCTGTCATGTGTTGGCCTTTAGGTGCTTTCCTCGGCAGCTGGCCTGAACAGTCAGACAGAAAAACACACATAGGAAATGAGATTTCCTCACATGATGGGGCTGATAAGGACGTTCATTCAGTGTACAAATGAAAAGAAATGAGGAGTCCATGCACTTTGTTTCTTTGACCACAAGAGGGCAACATGTGGCAACTTTTACTTTGGAGCTGCACTGAATACTTCTGTACGATGTAGAAGATCGAATCATATTACTGCCCATTGTTTTACATGTTTTTAAATATGCTTTTGAGGTAAAAAGAATATAAAAATAAAATATAAAAATAATGTTTGATGGGGGGATAATTTCGCTCTACTATTCAAGCAAAGATATATTTTTCATGCCTCTCTGTCTATAGCTGTTCATCACATAGGTTTAGTTGGGCAGGAATAATATTTTATGCTGTGTATCAGGGTTGATTAGTGCTATGGAAGCCCATTTAAGCCAACAAGGAAATAAATGGACAAAAAAAGTAAGACAATTAATTGCTCACAGTGCATTATAGTTTTGATCTACTGAGGTAAATTCTGACATAAAAAAGTTTTTTCCTTTAAATCAAGGCAAACGTTTTATCTATTCTTTTATTTTCCTGGCAAAAAAAGCTTCCATACAATGAGTTGTCATGAATTAACAACTTGTTTTTTGTTTTTTGGGGGGGTTTTTTGTTAAGAAAAGCCATTGAAGTAGACCTGAAAATCTCTATCTAGAATTACTGCTAACTTATAAACAGTAGAGATATTATCATCCCTGTTCACACTGGGACAGCCTGAGCCAATATGTAACATCCATCAATCGCAGCCCCCCACTGAGCCCTGAGTGGCGCCCTCTTTCACGAAGGTATAAACCCACCGCTCACATGGCTAATCAGGCAAACGCAGGGCTGCTTTGAACACCAGTTTGCCCCTGAACGCACCACAGGGATTGAGGTCCTCTGAGACCCCCTCGATGTTGTAAGGTTTGAGGACTGAGTCGGCAGATTTTAGTACAAAATAGGTCGGTGGGTCCCCTGTCTTTGTGTTTGGATTTGCAGCCCAAAGTGACTTCAGTGCTTTTCAGTTTGAAATTAAAAAATACTTTTAATGATCAATCTTACCGTAAGTACCAGATGTGTTTTGGCCTTTACAGCTCTTTTTTGCAAAGTCAGTATCTTTTACTTTGGACCTCTAAAATCAGGATATTACTTTTCAACATATTAAAAATATTTTACCACATAACTTTGCTATAGCTTTAAAATGCTGTTTTAATGACTTATGCCAGAAGCAGAAAGAAAGTAAGTACTTTTTAGATGCTCACTGAACTACAAATCTGAGGTAAGTTTACAATAATCTTCACTTTTTTCAGTTATTTAATTTAATTTAAGATTGCAATATTGCACTTTTTACTGTACTGCATTCAATCGTCAGCTGCAGCCACTGTTTATTTTGCAGCAGTAGAAAGTAACTTGTACATTTACTTAACTGTATAGTTACTTACATACAACCCTTACACAGAAGGACAACTTTTAGGGGTTTGAGTATTTTCATTGCATGTTGCTTTAAACTTAAGCATCCAAATAATCTGATCCATTTGTAAAATATGTCGTCTTTTTATAGATTAAAAGTATCTAAATTGTGTAATAAAATTGTTAAGATTGGCTCCACCTTAAAAGAATACTGGTGATCCAAATTATACACTGAAAACAACCATTCCACATAATGTGTAATTTCACTTGAAATGAATGATTTGGTTAACACTTTTACCTGTAATGGAATTTTTTTTTTTTTCCATATGTCATCACTGCTTTTATGTAAAACAATTTTTGAATACTTCTTCCACCACTATTAGTTTGCAAACTTACATACACCAGTTAAAATTTTTTGAATGCAGGACTTGTATGAGGGTATTCGTCCGCATACATTTTCATTGTGTAGGGTAAAGGATCAAGCTGATATGGTGCAGTGTCATGTACTGTGGCTGAATGCTGTAATATATTTAAATAACCATTAGGTAGTGCTGTGGAGCTCTTGGTTTTCTGAGAGAAAGGGCCTTGCACTTTCTATGATGTCATCCTCACTCAAGTTATCATATGACACCCAGCCTATTTGTACAGACAGACACACACACCTACAAACTCATTGGATCGCAACTCAAGTTCTTAAAATAATATCTCTCTGTAGTTTTCTGGAATGAAAGAGTGGACTCTGGCAACATGAAATCAGTGAGAAACAGGAAAAGAGTGGGTCAGTTAGCCTTTTGTGTTGTGATTGCTGTGAGACTGAGGGAGCAGGGGCCCACCCAAGGGAGATGGAAGATGTGGATGAGAGGAGGAGTGGGAGGGAGGAAAATAGTGTGAGAGTGGACAGAAAAAAGACTGAGAGCCAGGACAGTGCGGGAAGAAAACACTCCTCGCCCTCCTCTTCCCCCCTGCTGCGGAATCAAATTCACCGACTCGCTCTGAAGTCGTCAGCTTATCTGGAGAAGGAGCGATCACAAAAGACGCCAGCAACACAGTGGGGAGTGTCAGGGCTTTTGCTTGGGCAATCGTTCCAAGAAGACAAGGCCCCCTTTTGGCCAATCACTGCTTAGACAATGACTGTGCAGACCTCTGCAGGCTGCTGAATGATGAGTCATTAGTTAGTCAGCGCTGGATATTAACTGCAGCTTTTCAAAGGTCTGGACATTCACGTCACTGTACATGCTCTAATGTGACTTTTACCAGCCCTGTCAGTTCAAAACCCTTATTATAAAGGATGATAATGATGATGATGATTTCAGGATTACACAGACGGAACTGTATGTAAGGTCTCTTCCTCTTCTGCAGCATTAAATTCCTATTTAGTGTACAACTACGTCATAGAAATAATATTTAAGTTAAACAAGCCTACAAATCTGTGATGGCAAAACAACCAGGGCTTGAAAGTAAAATGCCTCTTAACAAGGAAAAGCTTTTTATTTTTACTCTGGGGAATTCAAGCCGGGCAAGAAATGGTCTCACCTTAGGCGTCACAAGACAGTAAGAGGATAGGAGGGAAAGGAGTGGGTTTTTTTTAGCGACAAATAATGAAATTGTAGCATGCTTATCCACTAAACTAACATGGTTATCATACTGAATCACGTATCTGCCAAATACCTGCATATTAGCATTGTCATTCTGGGCATGCAGCCATGCTAGCATTAGCATTAGGCTCAAAGCACCATTGTAGCTCTACCTCAGGCTAAAGATGTATTTGATCCTTCTCAAGGTTAAAGATGGGGTAGGCAGTTTATTACAGGCAACAAGTTCTTAATAACATTTCAGCATATTGTAAGTCAGGTGGTCTGAAAGAACTTTAGACATCTGCTCCTCTCCTTGGCTCCGAATTCAGTAGGCCTATTTAGAAAATGAAGACCATGACCAACCATTTGGGCCAATAACAGGTAATTTCAGAGAGCGTGTGTTCCTGTTGGCTGCTCTGTGCTGCACTTCTTAGCAACAGGTGACCTCACTATGAGCTGATTGACTGTTGAAACGAGTAACGCGTCTTATGTTGTAAAACTGGCCTCCTGCGACTTGAAAAGTTGAGTTGCAGGTCAACATGGTCAATTGACTTGAGTCAAGCTTAGACGGACCAGTTTGCATCTTGCTGTGCAACGGTTTTATCTTGTTGTGAATCTTTGGTGTAAACTGGCCTTAAAAGAGCAAGCGAAACGAAATAAAACGTGAGCTGCAGCAAGATCAAGGAGGGGAGGGTGCTTCTTTAGCAGGCTCACGCTACAGCTAACATGATTTCCAGAAACTGCCAACCCCATTTTGCCCTCTTAAGCCCTCTTACGCTGAGGTCAGACAACATGATATTAGCCCGATAACAGCCTGACCGGGAAGACAAACTGCGTTGGATGGGCTTGGAAACAATCAATGAGCTCCAGGTGTGACAATTGATTGTTTCATCTCGCGTAGTATGTCACAATGGATGACAACCAACACCGCATATAGGACGCCTCACGACAGAAAGACTAGCATGTTTGATTTTTTGTTTACTTCAAACGACAGCTTGTTAGTAGTAGTAGTCAGCAGCGAGTGTTTCCATGCCAGTGACATCATGCACGTCGTGAACTGCAAACAATGATTGATCGGGGAGCAGCGTGTCGCCTGACATGTCTCTCAGCCACGACAAGGCAAGAATTCAGGACTCTCCTAATCTGACACAGTGAACATTAAATTAAAAAATAAAAATAAAAAAAATCTTGTAGTCTGACCTCGGCATTAAAATGATGCAAGAAGAGAATTCAAAAAGGCAAATTTGCTGAACTTCCCCAAGTAAAGAAAAATTACATAAGCCGTCCACATTGGGTCAAAAGTCAAATACTTTGTGAACTAGAGCGTTGAAAGGATCACAGTCACACTGAATCCACGGACCCTTCAGGCGCTGTCCCTAACAGCAATGTTTAACAATATTCCATGGTTGGCTATTACAGTAAGCAGTGGTCAATGTTTTACTGAAGGGAGCCAAGCAAAACAGTTGATATGGAAATAAAAACAAAACAGGCCCTGATGTCTGACTGTTTAAATCTAAAATTGAGAAGTAGAAGAATTGTAGTTTTGATAGTTTAGTGCAGAGAACATATAGACTAATTTCTGCGAGGGCCTTTTTGTGGCACGCTGCAGCTGGACAAGGATGAGTGAAAGCGGGCAGAAACACCTCCCTAATGGACTTGTCAAATGGAGTAACACCATTCCAGAGTGTTGCCAGTTGGGCGTATGCATGCGCGTACCCAGATCATTATGTCCCCTCGCCCCCACACAGACACACACAAGCACTCTTATCCCCCAACTTTGCTCGGCTCTGACACCCTGTGTGCATCCCCTCCAGGCATGGACGAGTGTGTCATGTGAGAAGCTGGTGCGTGCCACCTGGTGTGACTGAGCAGACAGAAGAGAGTGAAGACAGCAAAGAGAGAAACTAAATTGGCTGTGGCCTCTGTCTCAGGAGCAGCCAGCCCCTGGGTTAGGTGGGCTATTCTTATAGAGGGCAGCGAGAGGTCTCCATCTCCCTTGGTACACAAACCACTTTATAGGATCCCACATCATGTTTTGACGGACTCCTGGGATTGTGGGGGAGGTGTTATCCAATGACAAGTGTGAGAAAGGAAGATGATGTCGAGCTCTATGCTGGTGGATTTCTCTGTGGATAGATGGCGACTCTGAAGTGCAGACAGTCAAAATCAGGAGGGCTAATTCTCCCTCGGCAAGGAGCCCCAGTGTTGACCAAAGGTGCCAGATGGAAGACAGAGTGAAGGATTTTTCCTCCAAATCAGTTAACAAAAGTTAAATCTTATCTTTCCAAAGCAACATTTCTCATTTTCTTCACAATATTTCCAGTTTTTCGCATGCTTGTATGATGGGTGTTTCCATTACTTTCTGTTAGCATTAGCAAGCATTCAGTGCACAGTGCATTTATGGCTAGCTAGCTTTACTGGTTGTTATCACATTGACCTTAAGTCTTTCCCGCTAGACCAACTAACTACAAATTGCAGCACACATAATGATAATATTGCTATAAGTTTGGCAGAATCTGTGCACATCCATGCGACTCTTTTAGCAGTTGCTAGTGTTACAGCAGGCGACAGAGGTGGCAAAATAAGACACAATCTTTATTGAAGTAGGCCTAAAGACGTTTTTTGTAAAAGACTGGTAAAAGTAGTAGTGCTGATTCAATTTCTTTACTTAGGTAAAAGTAATATAGATAGGTCTTGAAATGTACTCAAAGTGTAAAAGTAAAAAGTATCTCTTTGAAGGACATTTCTACCAGCCATGTCTGTGCAAAGCTAACTGAACCTCACTGCACATTAAAATATTGCGAAGACTACCGAACTCAAAGTTAGAATCAATGGGATTTTTCTAGGCAGTTCTTAAACACAAAATAAAAACTCAAGTACAGATACCTGAAAAATCTACTTAAGAACAGTAAAAAAAAAAGTATTTCTAGGCTACTTTGTTACTTCACACCTCTGGCAGGTGATAAATGCTAACAGAGTTAACAAATCAAAGCTAGAAGCTAGCATGATTAGCTAGAAGTTCCCAGATCTCATAGCAATAATATCATAATGTTATCTTCATTGTCAAGTACGTTGCTTATTAATTGCTGAAAAACCACATTTGAATTTTGTATAATCCTTTAAATTTTGCATTATTTTGATATCATCTCTGAAATGCACTCCAGTGGTTTCCTCCAGTACCAGTGTACATATTCAAGTCTGTAAACAATTATGTTCGGGACTCCAACATGTGGTTAAAAAGAAGTAGCATAGCTCTCGCCTTATGGAGAATTAGTAAAATTAATTCATGTTAAGCTTAAGCAGTATTTGGCTGTTCTACATTGTAAAACATAATGTAACAGATTTAGGGATGATTTGAAGTATTCAGTCATGTTTTTTGCTTTTTTTTTTTTTTTTTTAAACTGCTGTTTGTCAATTTTTGGGCTCCATCCAAGATGTGATTTGGTTTTAAGTAGAAAAACATAAATTTAAAGCATTCTTCATGAAACACTACAACAGAAAATCCACAAAGAAGAAAAAATGTACCATGACAGCAGGGAGGACGTCAATCTTTAATGGCAGATGGCCTAAAATGTCTTCATTTAACATTTTCATAAAAACTTCTCATTTTGATCACCTTTTTTTTGGTTTCAAACAAACAAATCTCACTGAAATACAGTTTCTCCTTACAGCGGCAAAAGTACATAAATATCAACAGTACTGTATGCATTAGGAAAAAGAAAAAAAAAAAAGAACACACATGCCATGAACATGCACAGAACACACAGGTACGCACATATACTACTATACTGAAACGAGAAAGGAGTAGTTTCTCATCGACAACGGGAGGGATCGTCATATTAATTTCCAGGAACTTCTGTACCGAACTGCTGGCGACACACAAAAAGATCCATTCGTTCAAAAGAGCATTTTGAGTTTTTCTCTGAATTTCACAGTGAATTATGTAGGTAAAACAGTATTCATATATAAGATACAAACACAAAAAAGAAGCTCTAGAAAATTACCAAATGAATATACAATTAAACTTACAATAATACTTACAATGAATTATATGATGGGCATCTTCTATGAACTTTAAAAACATAATACCCATAAAAACACACACGCATACACACGCACACCTTATAAATACTTGTTCTAATAAATTTGGTGCCACACTCGGCTTAAAAAATGTCTGTAAAAGCAAAAACTGCTTCAGAAAATCGGTTGATATTATGTGCATATTATTATTATTCATTACAAACACTGACTATATGAATCAACCACACCAATATGATTGTACACACCTGGGCTAAACATTACAGAGAGGACTGTTTCACTTACAGTATTTCAGATTTTGATTGTCACATCATCGTGAAATGTGACTTAGCCTCATCACAAAAGCACATAACTCACTGTTTGTTTTTGTGAGAACGCGACATGAATGAGAAATTTGGGCGTCAAGATGTCACAGAAGTGTGATCACTCGATGATATGTCAAACAGCAAAGACGTTATTGCAGGCCCAGAATACACGAGATTACAAAAGATTTTTTTCCTTTTTGTTACACTCCAATCATTTCTATGTAGATTCAAAAAATTTACAAAAGCAGGTTGAATCACGTTGGCTCCCTAAAAATAGACAAAAGACAAACGGCTTAAAGTGAATGTCCTTTCAGATGTAGAGCGGCTCTTTGGAGTGACACCAAAAGAGACATGCAGCAAAAATAATGTCATACTTCATAAGAAATCAGATTGAGGACTACAAAGCAGTCAAAAACAGAATAATTCCACTCGCCTAGAAAGCTCTCCAGTGTAAAAAAAAAAAAAAAAAAAGCCTTTGGTATTTTGTTTCTCTATATTGTGCTGCTGTCCTCCTGCTACAAAGTGAAGGAGCAAATTCCTTATTATAGCTGGGCTCAGTTTGCCATATTCTGCGGTCTCTGGGGTTACTCTACCTCCACCCGTGATGGCTTGTTCCTGTCAATGCCTCTTTCACACGTCTGATTACCTCAAACTGCTAAATTATAAGATGGATCAGGTGTGTTTGTCTCACTCATTGACTGCGCAGAAGGTTGAACAAAAGCACATCAGACAAAAGACTGACATTTCTGCTTTGACGGGTAAAGACTCGGGCCCGGCCGATACATCGGTTTGTCGATATTTCAGCCGATATTGGCCTATCGCAGATAAACCGGTATCGATGTATGTTTTCTCTAACACGCACCGATATTAAAACTGTTTTTTGAGGCTGGAAAAAATGCCTGGACTAGTGATTTAAAGTAATGTAATTACATAGTTTGCTCAACAGAGGGCGATCCATAACATATTACTAATAAGTGAAGTGTTTAACATTTAGTGCACTGATGTTGGGAATAAAATTTGTTAATGAGTAAGAAATTCTGCCCTCATTATATATCTTTGTCACAAGTATTCGATAACCACATTGAGCAGTCATTGTATATATATATAGTATCCAACGATATACCGGATATCAGAATTCGCTTGCTCCCTCCGATATCGGTATTGGCATCAGCCCCAAAAATCAGATATTGGTCGGACCCTAAAGACGCCACACAAAGACACATGAGCAAACTGAAATGCGCACAGCATGTAGAGAAGACAAAAGCAAACCGACAGGACTGCTTTGGTATAGCAGGGCAAACTTGCCGTTTTATAACGGCACAAAACAGGAAGGGCGAAAGGAAATATGTATGAAAGTTCCTCACACACTTTAGCACACATGAACCAATCAAACAGAACCATTTCAAACATTGTCTTGATTACAAAAATACTTTTTTGTATTTCTTTAAAATATCTAAAAATGTACAGCATTGTTTTTTTTTTCTTTTTTTGCAAAGTCATGCTTCAACATGTATTTAATAATCATAATAACATTAATATGAATGATATACAGAATAATAATAATTATAGTCAGGTAATAACATTACCCGGCAGCGCTTTAGCCACACTCCCACATGTCTGGCCTCGCAAAGACCCTGCACAAAGTTGTGTTTGCAGTCCTTTTGGTGACTGTCTTAACACTTGCATATACAGAATGCACAGCAAGGGACCTGCTTACATTAGACAGGACATGCAGTCAACTGGTAAACAAAGGGTGTGTGCGCCTTTGTCGTGCACGCCTGGTACCTTTCATGGAGGTGTCAGAGGAGGTGTAGCCAAAGCGCTGTCGGTACATCTCGAGTATGTAACAGTATAAAAAAGAGTTGGAGGGACTTTGGGGAGGGTGGGGGTGCTCGATGTGTGATGGAGGCTGGGGTCTAGTATGTCCTGAGGCCCATGAGGCTGCTGCTGCCTAGGAGAGGAAAAGAGGGATACAAAAAAAAGGGGTGAGGTTGCCACGGTCACACACACACATGAACCTTGTCCACTAATGAAAACACAAGGGATCATGTGGAAGTGTTGCACGAACATGTTCACACACCCATTAAGGCACACAAACAAAGGTAGACACGCACGTGACGTTCACACAAAACATGTTTCTTGTTTTCTCCTCAATTTCTCTCACTTTCCTTTGTAATGCCGAGACCACACACACTTGCATCCCTCAAATGTATAATAGTGCGGTTCTGGCTTTGTTTTCAAAATATTTTTTCTTGAAGCACACGCAGGTGAAATTTGACATGCAGTCACGATGTTCATTCCAGCAGATGTCATCCAAAAGAAACAAACAAAATGACTTTGCTTTCACAGCTTTTTTCTGCACATCTACACTTTCAAATCAGACGCTGTGCCGGAAGGGAGAGGCGCGCCACTTTGGTGGCAAGGTGAGATTTACACCTTTTGTCCTCCCCTGTTAGGATCAATGGTTGAAGTCCGAGCCATAAACTCACCGACGGTACGCTGCTCCGAGAGCCGCAGACAGGTCAGTCCTCCTGGTTTCTAATTGGACACGGGAGGCAATCAGCAACGCCCGTCACAGCCGGCCACGGCCACCATCACACATCAGGAACCTGAGGACATGAAGAAGACGGAGTTTTACTGGAGTGAACGAGCTGCAGCAGCAGAGTGTTTTTCTTGTGGCTGTTTTATGTGCTGCTGATTCAACTTTATGGCCATAATTTGTGGTTCTATTGTGTTGGCTTGTGTAAGATTTCTGTTACTGCATCTGACCACTACAGCAACTGTGGTAAACTGTAAAGTGACATGATTTCCCCTTAATAAGAAGACGTACATCTGATTCAGATTGATGGCATATATTATTGTTGCAAGGTTTTTATTTTTAAAGGTTTTTATTTTTAAAGGTTTTTAAAGTTAATGGGACACTGTACTTATTCGAAGGGAAAAGTCCAATTAATGTTGATGATAACTGTAGTCAACTGAAGCAATAAATTCCTCAGTTTGTGCTATACTGACAGAGAAAGCTGTTTTCTGAGTTGTCCTGCTCACACAGCCGTTCTTGCATTGCCTACACTTACTAGGATGCATTACTCCACAAAAAAACTGTGCTTGCCGGATCTCCGAGGTTGTTATCCATCGCATCAGCACATTTCTTTTATTTAATATTGCATAGTATTTAATAATGAGGAGTTTTTGGTCCACCAGAACCAGAAAATCCTCTCAAAACAAACATGAGTGCGAGGGGAAAGGTGAAGGGTAAACAGTATGTTGTTCCTCCTAGAACCAGTGATGTCGCTGGTTCCGGATAGAACAAGAGATTTTGCAGCTTTGTCAGAGACACAAAGCGCATAAAAAAAAAATGTGTTGGGTTTCACATTATATCCCTGACTCGGATAGATAAAGGTAAGGTTGAAAATTGGCAAAGTTGCCCTTTAAAATTGCACTTTTTTATTGCGGGAAACTGGAAAATAGGCAGCAACATCATGTTTTTTCAGATTAAGTGGGTCCTTTGCTTCCCACAATGCAACTTGATCCTTCATCTGATGCTGTATTTGTGTGGAGTGCTCACAACTTTCAAACTTCACACCAGAGGTTTCCAAGCCCATGCTGAGAAGACTCAAAATGTCTCTGAAGTCATTTTGTCAGACTCAACAAAGCTCTTTCAGAGCAACAGCAGACATTATACATTTACTTTCTTAGGATGCTAGAGAACTGATTATGACATATAATATGCTGACTACCCCTTTATAAAGACTGTCTTGGCATCTTTTAAGCTCAAAGTCCAGCTGTGACAAACAGGACATCAGCTGACAACAGTCTGAAATTCTTAAGTTGAAGTTCTGCCTGACTATATCTCCTGTGATCCCCCTCCACCCCTGCACCAACATCACCCCACCAGCAGCAGACCGAAGAGAAAGGTCAACCCTCCGACCCCCTTCACCCAACCCAGATGTATCGCCAAAAATAGACATCACTTGGAGACCGTGGTAACTCGGGTTTGAGGGGGGAAACTCTTTGGAACAATAAACAATTAGTAAACCAAACATGACCTTAAGAGAGAGGAAGAGAGAGGCAGACTGTTGCAGGCAAAGAAGGGAGACGAGATGGGAACCGTTCCCCGTTCTGAGAACAGTGCGTTTATTGAAGGGGCACGGCTGGCCTAGCTAATGCCCTGTTGCGCGTTCAATCAAGGATGAAGGAATCGATGCGTTATACAGCCGCTTGGCTAAGCTGATGCATCGCATACTTCCAGACCACCCTATTTGTTCTGGCTGAGACACCAAGGTTAAACACTGGGTTGATCATTGAACATGTCTGCCCAGATTAGGGGAAGGTTTAGTGATTTGCGGGCTTAATGTGCTACATCCAATAACTGGGCCCAGGCGCATAATGCGAGATAGGTAAACAAGTAGTGTTTGAGAATGTGGGAGGTGACTCGGCTTCTCATGAATGTGTGCACTGTTTCCTTTTCTCTTTTATCTTCAGCGAGGCTTCACATAGCAAATGTTCCTGTGTGTTATCTGTGATCATTGATCTTGTGCTGCAAATGAAGAGAAGACTTGTTTTCAAATTTATACCCGACATTTGGCAGCGCTTTGCTCTCCATAGCACCTCATCTGAGTTCAGTTCATTTGCTACAAATCCCTCTGACCTTATATCCACCAAACCATCTTGATGTGTTTTGCTGTTTCAAATGTAATTTTTTTCCTTTCTAGACATCACTGGTTTCTTTTAACGTCTGTATGACATGAAAATTCATTTGCTGCCTTCTGAGTAAGGATGCTCGACAATGATTTTTTTCAGCCGATATCCATAATAGACATTTAGTTTCACATTTTTATATTTCAAACAGAATATGATAACCTGCATTTATCACACCTGAAGGCTCGACATGCCAAGGATGATTTAATATTCCACCGCCGTGATCAAATCCAACATGTACAGTAGTTTTGCGTCACAAATGCGACAACAGCATGCCGAGCTGTCATGCAAGTCCATGAAAACAATTCTGACCTTCTAATATCAGCTAAAATTTCATACTCTGTACCATAACAATGTTATGTTTTGCCATATTGTTCCAGGATGATAATTATCCCGCATTCCTACTTCTGAGTTATGTAATCCATCACAGTACACATCAAGTCAGTGTTGATTCTTGTCAAAATTAGAGCCCAACTGAAACACTTGTATGGTTGATACTAGGGATGAGCTGATCTGATATTCAGTGTTGTTATCGATTTTGGCCAAAATCACTGGATTGAATATCGGAGAGGGGAAGTGGATAAACCGATCTGATTTATTAGCCCAAACTCTCCAAAAAATACTTACTTAAGCGATGCGCAATATGCCACAAAGAGAGATGTCAGCATAATACAGACTAGCAGCTGCGTCATGTGACTAATTAAATGGCTAGGTTAAGAAACGTGCTTCCATACAGATGTATTATCTAGTGCTTTGTTGTTTAAGAGAGGGGAAAAGACCATATCACACGGATATTGGTAACAGCAGTTACTCGGTGTTGTCTTATTGGAATCGGACATGAAAAACTGTTATTGAGCCATCCCTTGCTGATACCATCAGCCAATTTCAGCCTATTACAAATATATTGCATCAGTGGATATGTCGGCTTATAATAGCAAAAAAAAAGATGGAGAAGAAAGGCCAGGTGCTAGTTTGCGACCAACACGCTTTGTCGACCAAAGAGTACCATAAAGTTTATTTCTCTACCAAATTGCGACCACTTTCTAATCAGGCCTCTTTATTAAGAGGTATTACCTGATAACTTATGGCTTCATTAACGGTTCATGACTCATTTAGTAAAGCTTCACATATACAGTACGCTTAAGACTCCTACCTGTGCAGCACGGCCATGGAAAAAGCCTCATCTGAAGCCTGTTTAATCTGGAGAAAAGCCTTTAGGCCCCGGCTGTGTTTCTCACATACCAGCAATAGCTGCTGGAGCTGGGTGGTGATGAACACAGCTGCTGACATGTATCCAGCTCCTGAGACCCGGTGCAGGGACGAGGCTGCATGTAGCTATACTGTATGTTTGTGTGTGTGAATGTGCGTGCATGTGTGTGTGTGTGTGTATGTGTGTGTGTGGGTGTTTTGTGTCAGTAGGGGGTGAAAGACTAAAGTCCTACTTCCTTATTTGAAGGGGCCCCAGCTGGCCCTCGACTCTCCAGTGGGAGTTAGGCCAACATTGCACAGGAACCACTGGTTTTTGTCGGGCTATTGGCCAAAAAGCTCCTCAGGGCAGGCAGCTAGACTCACACACACACATACACACACACACACTACACTCCCCCACCAAGTCTTGTCAGATGGAAAATCCGGATTACCTTCCCCTACAGTTCACTAGGCATTAATGTCCACTATTAGGTTGTCTTTGGATGTGACTCTGTGCCAGAGCATGAATGTCAAAAGCAATTCAACTTCACAAACATTCAGATGAATGACTAGCCGAAGCCTCCAGGGGTATTAAAATAACAACAACTTACAATGTAATATGTTTGTGCTACCTGTTTCAAGTGCTGTAAGTTAAGTTTTCAAAATGGGACTTTCCTGGACGCGACTGGGACTGTTCATTCATGACTAAAGGCTCAGGAAAACGACCTCACTTACAGCTGTTCACCCACAAACACACACACATTGAAGTCTCCCATGGTAACACTTCCTAAAACACATATTCTGATTGTGAGTGGTCCACGTCTGTCAGATGCCGAGACACCCACGGACAAACCACAAGCCTCTCAGGACTGTGGAGCTTAAAGATTCTCTGTATTGCCTTTGTGAAGGTTTGTTATCACCAGACACCTTCAGCATGAGTAACGCTTCACAAGCCCTGTCTCATCTTAAATGAACATGACCCATCGACCCGCCAATTGTACAATAGTGGTGCAACATCAGTTCCTCTCTATAACCTCAGTTCAAGTTTATTCTTGTTGTCTTGCAACTAAAATTGTTTCACAAGCACTGTGCTGAGTGGATTGCGTTGCACAAACAAATAACACCCCCCTCGCAGCCCAAATCAAGACATCTCGGATACTCAACTGTAGCCATCAAATGGACAAGAAGAGCCAAAAAACACAACGTCTGGCACAGCTGAACTGTTTGTTTGTGAAGCTGCGAAATGTCAGGGACACAACAAAGCTGCAAGGCTAACTCAACACTGACGGTTCACTGAGGGAGGTGGCCAGCGTTTCTTTTTTAATTATGGCTGTAAAGGCAGATACTGTGAGCCACGAGTATCATTAGATTTTGCAGTGTAAACA
>JAQFJA010000016.1:9910263-9922162 GCA_029874485.1 Naso brachycentron
ACTTTCACAGAGTGATTAAGCTCAATCCACCATGACACTGCAGACTTTTATTGCACGCTCTTGTGCAATGTGATTAACATTACATTGAAATGATAAACGCAGGAAATGAAACCGTCTATTGTGAAAGAATCCTTTAAAACGCAGGGTCGTCTTGAGTTTAAAAGGGTCAGTCCACCTAAATTCACAAGATCATTTTAATTTTTGTTCCCCGTTTTTTTTTTTTTGTCTACTGAAAAGTTGGTGGATTGCCTTAGTGTGACAGGGTTTTGTTGAGTCATTATCAGATGATTTAGGAGCGTCAAGAAGTCCCTGTTTTGAAACATGATGCGCATTAGTATGTCTTTCTTCTAAATGACAATAAAGAGGAGTGTCTCTCACAGGTTTGACTTGGCTCCCTTAAAGTGTATGTCACTCGGTATTACTTTCATTTTTGGACAGTATTTCTTCAGTGATAAAAACAAAAACTGACAAAATTTGGTGGAAAGTATCAGAAAAATATGAGTTTTGTATTATTTCTGCCTTTAAATGTATTTGTGTATGCATTTTATTGCATATGTGTGTGTGGATATGTATATAATTACATCACTGTTATTGCACATCATGTGACGATCACGTGACCGCAGCTTTATGTACTTAAGATGGCGGCTCCGTTGAGTTTAAGTCTGAAGAAGAGTGTGTGAAGACTGAGGTAAATCATTAAATTGTTTTTCTAAAGGAGCTGAAGTGTGCGGATCTTTTTTCCTGCTCGTCTTTAAATGTGTTGCCAGTGTTTATGTCTGTTGCTTGGCAAAAATTTGTCACACTACCTCGAGTGATTTCTGGTTTTGGATGAATTTGTTCAGGTTTTTAGACGTCTCTTTCTCCCTTTTATAATTTATTGTTTCCATTACAATTCATTGGAAATGGGTGGAATTAGTTGGAATTCTCATATTACATGAGGACATCTCAGACAATGGCAACATCTCTTCACAGACACAGTGTCCCTGTTTGTTTTGGTTAGTTGGCAGACGTCATTCAGCAGTCTTCCTAGAAAATGATTCTTTTAGAAAAACAAATCTGAAGAAAACTGCTCTCAGTGAGGTCTGGGGTTTTTAGAGGAACAAGGTCACTATTTCTGGAAAGACACGGAGCTGCTGACTTTTTAAAAATTTCGATGCACATCAGTGGTGCAGGGATGGCAGCAAAAATCATACATCAAAGTCTGGACAATAAAAATGAAACTATAAGCATGAACAATCCTAGTAGAAGTGTGGATGAACTGAACATTTTTGCATTTTTGCTGAAGTACGTACAGTTGTGGGTGCTTCCCTGTGAGAGGGTTTATGATTAGGTATGTTCGCTGCATACTACATAATTTGAGTGTGTTGCATGTGTGTGGATCTGCTGCAGCGGCCTGTAATTATCACAATATTCTGACTGCATGTCTCAGCTTCACTTTACCCGCCACTGCGAGCAGGATGTGGGGGTGTTGTTGTTGTTTCATTGAGGGGCTAATATCCACTGGGGCAGCCTGACCGGCCAAATGACTTCCTCCTGGTTTGATAGAGGAGTAATTATTTCTTCCAAGCCCCTCCCTCCTCCTCCTCCTCCTTCCTCCTTTACCCCCCTGAAGTAGACAAAATCCCCCAAATTACTCCAACAGCTTTTTTTTTTTTACACAGTATGTTGTAGTCTCTGGAAATAGACAAGTTCAACTACGATGCAGGGTTACAAAAAGACAGCACAGGACTAGCACCAATCAACAGCTTGATGAATGTTAACCTCCACGCTACCATCGCCACCCACACGCCCACCCACTCCCCACTGACTCCCTAAGGGATCGAGGGAACATGTTTCTTCCTGTCCCAAGACGTTGGAGGGAGGGTACTGGTGACAGTGTGACTGGCGCCGAGTGCAAACGCACACACACGCACACACGCACATAGACACAGTCAGCCAACACAGATACACAGACTAGCAGGGGATTTGTTGTGCTTTGTGGTTTTGTTTTTCTGCAAGCACAACAGTGTTTAGTTTGTCTGAACCAGCGAGTGAAGCACGTGTGCTGTATAGCTCCCGCATGTTTACGCTCGACTCATGCACTTATCAAGGCACCTATTAGAAGCCACTGTGCACTTTTTACAGTTTCACTAAAATCTGTAATTTATTTTTAATAAAGCCTCATGCTAATCATTTTTAATAAACGTTCATAAAAATGGCCCTTCAGGAGGGACCCAGGTACTTCATGGTGCATTTTCCACATTTATGACCTTTTGGAGCATCACATCCTCCGTCTCTTTCTGTCCCTTCAAGTCTTCTTTATAATTCTCCACTGTGTACTTTGTCGTAATGGGGAAATGCCAAAAACATCTTTTAAATTGAATACTGTATTTCATCCTGCCAGGATTTGATAAATATGCCCTAATAACTGCTGTACTTGCACAGCAGAAACATTTATATGGGACAATATTCTTTATTGTAAGTTATTGTGTGTGCAGAGTAATAAACTTTCCCCTCACATACAAGTACAATAAATATCAAGCATCCTTTCACAGAGCAGATCTGTGGAAACAATAAGTTCCCTTTGAACCTTTACAAAAACAACTCAGCATGTAAAATCTTAATGAAGAACAAGTTTGGTGTAAAATGGCTTAAAATATGGGAATCAAAATCAGTAAATTATCAGCAGTGCAAGAAGTGGAGGTCACTTTAATAACATTCATTTTTGTAGAGTTAGCGATCTTGTCCATTGTCAGATTATCCTATCGCCTCTCAATTGGCAGTTCAGTAGGCCTAGCCTATCTCATTACACTTTTAAAAATCTTTTGAATCGGCCAATCGGCACAACCCTGATATCTTGTCTTTAAAATGTTATTGTTTTTGTCTTTCTATTTATGCATCTTAGTTGCCTCTGTATTGTCTTTTTTATTTTCTTTCCAGACAGCCAACAAGCTCTAAAAATATTTTTCTTTTTGCCTGAAATGTAAATCAAGATGGGTTAGCACACTAGCTAACTATTCAGAGCTGAAGAGCAAGGCTTTTCACTCAAGAGTTTACAACTAAAACAGAGCTAAAGGGAGGGCTAACGTTAGGCTTACTGCATTAAGTTACCTAAAGCTCAACTCCAAATGAATGCCAGATAGGTTAGCAACTTCCTATTAGCAGCTAAGCAAGACATTTCATTCAAAAGTTAGCTAAAATAGAGCTAAATAGAGAGTTATTGTTCACACAGTTATGTTGTCTGAGGCTCAACTCCAAATGAATGCCAGATACAGCTAAGCTAACTATTAGGAGCTAAAGAGGAAGACATTTAATTCAAGAGGTAGCCTGAACAGAGCAAGAGGGATAATTAATGTTAGACAAAAAACAGTTACGTTGCCTGAATTTTAACTCCAACTACAAGCCAGATGGGTTAGCTACAAGCTAACTATTAGCAGCTACATGTTATTCACGAGTTAGCGAAAACAAAGCTAAAGGACTAAATGGAGAAATAACGTAGGCTAACAAAAAGCTGAGTTGCCTGAAGCTCGAATTTAAGTAAATGCTGTTATTGCTTTGTGCCTCTGTGGTTGCTTAGATGTGATAGCATATCAGTGTTGTGTTTACAGTTTGTTGTATTGCCTTTAAGTGGCTAAAATATTTTTACAGAAATACTCAAGGACAAGTACTTCAAAACTGTAATCAAAGCAGCTGATATTAGCATTTTAGTCATATTTGCTGAGCTCTTCCCCATCTGATTTATTAAAACATCAGCATTGGAGCTCGTTGTATATTCTGTTTGACTCGACGCCTTTGATGTCAGAGAGCAAGCATCACATCAATCAGAAAAGTCGACCCTATATACCCTGTGACCCGAGTGGGGAAAAAAATGGTGTTACCCTTTAAATCACATCTTTCATCTCGTGATGACGTGCAAAGAAGTGGCTGTGGTTTCATTGACCCACTGGGTTTCGCACTCCCACGTTTACTTCTACCAGGCTGTTTTGTTTTGTGTGAGTGAGTCGTACGTGTGTCTGGCAGAAACATGACTAATTAGTTGATTAGTTGCAGTTAGCTTGGTGGACAGTTTTCGTGTGAAGTTTGAGGGCAAGAAGAGGGTGCTTGCTTGACGCCGAGACCTCGTGCATGGGGTAGCACCCTGTGCTATTCCTGACACATGTTTAGGAATATCTCTGCACTTGTTAAAACAAAGTGTCATAACATTTACATAAGTATTTTCAAGGCACGGCTCAATGTACACCTCTGTCATTGTGGGGCAGTGTGTGTGTGTGTGTGTGTGTGTGTGTGTGTGTGTGTGTGTGTGTGTGTGTTGTTACTCACACATACTTCAGCAGAACTGCCTGGACTTCCATCCCTGAGGAGTTCCATCTGCAGGTGGGAGCCAACGAATCTAAACACACATAAACACACATACATTAACTTACTCACACACATACATACATGTACAAACCATGTGACTACATACAGTTTATGTTCATGCTAACTTCAATGATATTTAATTCATTAAGTTCTTTTGATGAAATCCTGTTACCTCAAGAAATAAACACATTTAAATGAATAGTTTTACAATTGAAAAAATTAGCAGAAACAAGGTGAAAATTTGAAACACTCTCCTATTGGTATAGAATACAAGGTAGCAACGGGTTAGCTTAGCTTAGCAATATGACTAGAAACAGAAGTAAATAGCTAGCCTGCATTCGCCCAAGGCAAACAAAGTCCTATAAAGCTCTAAATTTTCAGTTTCACACTCAGTCGAACTGCAGGACACAGTTTGAACAAACAGAACAAAATATTCCGCCTCTGTTTCTGCCTCGTATCACACACACACACACACACACACAAAAAAACCAATGTCCCCACTCAAAAAATATTACTGTTTATATCAGGCCTCTTTTGGCATCCAGAGTAATGTGCCTGAAGCTCTGTGCGAAGCTGGGATGTGTTCACACACGTTTTGTTCTATGCATTGTTCCTGGCAAAGACGGTATCTATAATGTCACGCAAGACGTAGGATTTTTAATTTTTTTTTTAAAATCAGGCTTCAACCTCTTAAGGGACGTGCCCATTTGAAGAACAGCCGATAGGAACGTCCTCTGCCAGAAATGACCTGTGATTTGCAAAGTTCTCCCATCACAGGAAAATATTTTACAGCCTGAAAGCAGAGCCAAGAGGACATGAAGCAAAAGAAGTCAAGGTTTCCTCTCAGAGCACTTGAATTATAACATGGACTTTTGCCCAATGGCAGCAAAAGTAAACTGCCTACTCGTGCTTTAAGATGTTTTAAGACTTTAGAAATTTACTGTAATAAGGTATACATCATTAGCGCAAACATGCCTGGTGTATTTCCACATAATCATCTTTTCACATTTAAATGAAGATCACATGATGTGAAACAATAGAAAGATAAATTTCTCTGAGATCTGATGCTTCGAAAACAGTCCCGTCGATAACGTTTACTAGCAAGCCAATAACATTACTGTACTCACACTGAAAAAAAGATGACAGCATCTGATTAACCAGGAAGCCAGAAAGATGAGCTCATGTTAACGTAAATTGGATTTGATCATTTAGTCGGTTTATTCGTAAGCATTTTTATGTCTCACATCACCGTCTACTCTGGGTCAGAAGAGGCTGTGAGATGCTAATATGAGCCACAACCCCCTACTTAAATCCCAAAGGCACATTCTGTTTGTGTGTGCCAGTGTGTGCTCACATATCCGACCCATGTATGGCCAGCTCGGCAGATTCAACTTGATCTCATTTAAAATTCTGACATCATCTGAGCTTCTGCTTTAGTGCCTTTGCTGGAGGCCTTTGTACTTAAATGACCTTAGTATGTGCACTATATACTGAAATATGCTTTACATACTCTGGCAGAAATAAAATACAGTTTGAACTTTCAATAAAGCATAACACTGAAAAATCTACATCAAAATCAGCATGTTTAACACGGAGATCTCATCAGGGTCAGCAAACAGCAAGCTGGCTCCATGAGAAGAATTTCTAGTGATCAATAATGAACTCTAATGTGAACTCACAGCGGAGCCGTGCAGATTAGAAGACCTCAATACACTGGATCATGGTTGGTTGAAAAACAGGGATTTAATTAATGAAGTAAGTGATTGTGGAATGATGATGCAAACCTTTCAAATCACTAAAGCTTTCCATTGCCTCTACATACTGCAAATTAAAGGCCTTTACACACTGGATGCGGGTTTTTTCGTGCAAATAATTCACATGGAAAAACAGGTTTTTGAACTACTGATTGGGTGTGAATAATTTTTGCACAAAATAGGAATATCACGCTGCCAAAAAGTGATCCTTTCATTTTTCGGATCGATGTCGATTTTTCCGAACATTCACACTGTGAACAAACGCATCAACCAATCACGGTGGTTGTGCGGAGCAGATGTCACGTCCATATCCCACAACATCAACATAAACTGACACGCTAATTATCTGTCTTACAGCGAAAGCGTTTGACAAACGACGCCCAAATTATAAAGGCAACAAACTTTAAGACAACATGTGGCACGGAGTATCGCCGATCAGTTGGGCTCTGCAAATGGTGAGTAACGTACCTTGTGTAGTTTACTTTTGGATGAGGTCAATTGGCTAACGTATGTAAATGTATGAGAAGCTCTGTTAAATTTTCACCTAGCTAATCATATGGCTTACACCTGCCCGGTGTCAATGCCAGTGACGTGACGCTGTCATATTTTAACTCACTGTTTTTTTGATGGCTGATAAGTTCTGCCGTGTTTTAATACTGTATTTGTAACATGTGAGTCCATTTTTCCCTCTTTGGAGGGAGCTGTCAAAACTCTTTCAGAAATTCATATTCCCATGTTTCTGTCGCAAATTTGTGTTGCTGCCGGTGTAAAGAGTTTTTATCTGAACACTTTGCATCCACACAATTCACATTTTCATGTCATTTAGTGGTTTTGACCCAGTGTGTAAAGGCCTTGAGTCACATGATGAGTTTCTAGCAGTCCCAATTATTACAGTATGTTGATAATTTCAAGGATTGAAAGACTTTAGCAGGAACCCTGTATGCTAAAATAAATAGTTTAGATTTGGGGAACATTTAATCTATTTTGAACTGAATTGAGCTGAATTGAGAAAATAGCTCTTTTCTCGGTCAACATTGCTATTTTTTCCGACTGAGAGTACTAAAAAGTCAGCCAAACACTTCCATGTGTCTCTGCATGCAGTCTGAGTGTATGGTAGCTGTGAGATTGGTTTAGATGATTCCTGGAAGTTAATGGAATCAGGTAGCAGTTCCTCTCAAGAGAGGGGTAAAACAGCACTACAAGTCTGCAAAAATGGACTACACCCGGTAAATTAAATATTTATAAAGTCACTAATTTCACTATCAATAAACAAATTCGACATATCAAAATTCCTGACCCACATCCTGCTTTAATGGAGCACATTCACAGCAGATGGTTATGGCAGTTTAATGTTTTAATGTGATATTAAAAAGCAGAAAACCGTAGCATGGAAAAAAATGTATTAAGCAACTTTTTAAGAGCTGCTGCCTGATCCCACAGACTTCATGTGGAGACGGTAAGAAGTCTACATGACTTTGCTTGACTGTAAGAAAAACAGGTAAATTCCCACGCTCACATTACAACGTTAGCTTCAAAACAAGACACATCAAACAAGTAGAAGCAGAGATGGGAGCTAATCAGCAGATCTGCAAATATGCAAATGAAGGGGTGCTGTGTGCTCTGAGGTGCATCTGTGGGATGGAGCAGAGAGTGATTTACGATCTCACGGCAACACACGCTCGTGCAGCAGGCTCAGAAGGAGGTGACAGGCTGTGGTCGAGGTAGTAATGGTGGTGGGGGGAAGAGGAGATGGGTTTACAGGTTACCTGAGCGTGGAGCGAGGAGGGGTAGGTGAAAGCGGGTGGGAGGGCCGGCGACAGCTCCGCCGGGTACAGCGGGTATGACGCCCACACGTCTGGGCTGCTGGGATAAAGAGCAGGCACTGTGAGCTCATCTGTGGAAAGAAGAAGAGGAGGGGTGGAGTGAGGAGAGTGGCCAGTGGATAGGTGAGTGGCTAGAGAGACAGAGGGCGGAGGTGACGGTCATATAGGTGGTCGTGGAGGTGCAAAAATGGTGAGTGTCGGTTACCTGAGGTGGCTTCCTCTCGTTTCATTTCCTTAGAGCAACTGTTCATTTACATTGTCACTCACTGTACAGTCATGATAAGAAATTGTAACTAGGTGTGGCTGGCCTGTGAAGCCTTGGATTTCTCAACATGCCAATGTGGTATGCGTCGGGCTGTAGTGAGAGTGAGAGGACCTGACAGATTATTATCGAATTTGGAGGATGGTGTGTTTTTTTAGCACTTCCACAGCCAAAAACACAAAAGCAAAAGGGCGAAGAGTGAATTAATCACAGTGTTTATCCCCTCACTCATGAGCATGTCTGACTTTTAGCTCGCTAGCTACAGTAGTAACCAAACCTTAGACCTACTTCCAATGCCAAGGAGCACTTCACTGACTCACTTTATCAATTTTATTTATGTGCACCATGTAGACAGACACAATAACAAAGTGGAATAAATACAGTATGTTACATGGTACGTTAAAAAAACAGCCAGGTTTACAACTAACACAACCCACTGAGTAGTATTTTCCAGCTGTGTAAAAGCAGGTTGGTGCCTGGATGCTATTAGAGTTTAGGCATTTTGGCAGCACTCTTTTTTTTTTTTTTTGGATTTACACTCCAGTAACCTTAGCCAACTTTAGCCAAGAAAGTCGTACATTTGCCACACTCCTTTGTTATGACACCTTCCAAAAGCCTTTTCTTTTGTAACATACTGTCTGAAAGATAAACACGTAGACTATAAGAGGTGAGCAGCACTGCATCAGAACAAAAACATGGTTTTTCACCATAAATAAAGCACTAAGACTATCTAGCTCTACACTGCAATACAAGCACAGTGCTGCTTCTTATTAAACTTCATGTCCTCTGAACATTACCTGATGAGGATGCCGACTTTTTGCCTGAGGTATGTTGCTTTAGCCTAGGTATTTAGCATCTTGGAGGAGGCTGCTACTATCAAGCAGATCATTTTAACCACTTTTACAAGAGTCTTGTCTGTTGTCTTTTCAGGCATCAAAACTGACAGTTTCAGCCTCGGCATCTGGCACAAAGTCTTGTCTAGTACTACCAAGCTCATAATTATACCCCCTTTTTCAAGACTCTTATCTTCAACGGAGTCGACGGGAAGCATCACTTAGTCAGCAAGAGAAGGCGTTGGCTTGAAAAGCTAGCAAGCTAGCTATAGCTGTAACAGCTGTCTTTTCACGCATCAAAAATGACGTCTGCTACAAATTTAGAGCTTATATTTGTCTACTTTTGACCTTAAATCAAGTGTACATTAAAAAAAGACAGGTATTTCAAGTGATAAATCCGTCCCTTTTATTATAAATTAAGCACATTCCCCATGTGAGAAAGGAAAGCTTTTAACAGGCTTAGCAACACTCACTGAGGGAATTTGAAAACACCTTCCCCTAAAATAAGTAAAGCTCACATAATTCAGGGTGAAATGAGAGGAAACCATCTCAGATATGATGATGTACCCACTGACTCGAGTATAACGTGACTGTGAAAAAAGAGCATAGCGCATGAGTGAAGAGATAGGTGACAGTGCGAAGTGGTACAGAGTATGTGTACAGAGAGAACACCATCAGTTTTAAGGAGCATTTTCTCTGCTCTCTGTTTCTCCTGCTAGGTGTTTATCAGAGCATGATCAGAAAAAATGGCTGATTTAAACATCTCTTATCAGGAAATGACAGCAGTTTCTCTCCTGGTGATTACGTCATGGTTTAATCCTTTCCTTCCATTTTCCACCGGGGCTTCAAGTAACGTTACACACCCTTTTTCTGGCCAAAAAAACATCCAAGATAAGAGCAGTTTGGTCATTTAGGAAGAATGTACGACCACAGCTGGCCTATGTTCAACCATCAATGGCTGAGTCTTGCAGAATCCTTAACTCCTTAGAAAAATATTTAACCAAATGGAAGAAAAGGAGTACAGAGCTGAATTAGCAAATTCCATACACGCCCAGTACTTAAAGGCCTTGAGTCCAAATAATTAGTGCAACGGCTAACAGTGAACGCACACTGTTTATAAATCATGCATGTGTCGTTGGGGGGGAGAATTTGAATCAAGTTAACCTGTTATGACAGAGTCTGATTTCAAAGAACACTTTGTATGAATACTTGAGAGATGAGAGCAGCCATTTTTGGTTACAGACTAGTCAGAGAAATAACATTAACCTTTTTCCATGGGATGACAATGTTTCAAAGAGAAGAAGACGATCAAAAGAGAAGCGGCCGAGTCCATCTCCATTTTTATATATAATCACAGCTGGAGTTCAAACACTCGTCTGCTAATAACAACAAATTCTACAGAGAAACAGTTGTCCAGTCACCTCAAACAAGACAAACTAATGACCACAGGAAGCAGCAACAGAGACGAGCTCAGGGACGGACGAACGAATGGACAAAGTACTCACATGGGTCTCTGCCAATGAACTGTGGCCCAGGGCTCTGCTGGGAGGGTGGGGGGTTGGGGGTGCCAACCAGCTTGTTCTTGGCCATCTTGGTGTTGGCCTTGGCGAACTCAAGCCGCAGGGTCTGGGGGATCTCAGGATCAAACCGGACCCCCTGAGATCAAACAGAAAGCTGTGTCAGCAAAGATTTGGTTCAAAGGAAGCTTTTGAACGACTTTATAATAGCTGGACTAATTGATAAAAAAAGCTCAAAAATTACATGACCATGCACAGTATATTGATTAATGTACTATTTTCTGTAAATATTTTGTTTCTGTAACATAATTCATGTTCTTCATTGTAATTATAACTCATTAACACTCATGAGACACTGACAGACATTTGACAGATGCTGACATCTCTGCAAAAGTTACAGAAATATTTTTCACCATTTCGTATTTAAGTCTTTCTCTACTTCAGATTTAAGATATTGTTATTGTTCTCAACATAGGAAGGAACGCAGCAGTCTCTCAGATAATTTATGAATCTTATTATGTGTGCTACGGCCATCGGATTTAGATTTTTCAGCCTTGTTCCTAGGATGACATTTTTGTTTTCCATCAGTTTGGAGTGGTGGATGGTTTTAAAGTGTCGGATAGTCGGAAAGTTGCTTTCAAGATAAAGCCAGTCACTGGCATTATCTTTTTGTTTAATAATCTTTAGCTTTTACTCATTTCACTCACAAACTTAGCTGCACTGTTGCCATATGTTGGCTAGATGCTTTTTTTTTGTTTTTCTTTTAACCTTTTTGGGAAATTCAACCTATCTATTGTCAGGCCAAAATGCATGTATGAGCGTTTGTGGATAATCAGACAACTTTAATGATGTAGCACATGTCAAAAGAAAGACAAAACTGTAAACATTTAAATCTTTATAAGCAGTGCTTGGCCATTTTGAAATAGCTGAAGCTGAGCACTGGTTATTCCTTGGATTCGAACAGTTTTTATGTACACAGACTTGAACTTTGAACTAGTTTTCAAAAGACAAACTAGATATTTTCATGATTCATGATTGAACTTGGAGAGTTTCATGCATATCAAGGCCCTGGAGGATGTCCAGACCAGCCCCCTCACATTGTCTGTGCAGAAATTAGTCTTCCAGAACCCTGATCAACTTCTCTCAATCTATAAAAGCCATCAACACCGACAAGACAGTGTCATTCTGATGGTGGTGTTGGCACTGACATATCACCCTACTTTTTCAATGTGACTTAATCATCTGTGAACTTTACGAGTGGAGAATTTTGTTGGCAAGATATCGGTAAAAGTGTCATTTTAATGCAATATCACTGGGAATTTAAATTCATGTATTTAAAGATTTCAGCATGTTTCACTGGTTTTATATGCTG
>JAQFJA010000016.1:9928352-9942703 GCA_029874485.1 Naso brachycentron
AAATGCATCCTGCTTAAAACTGGATGATGCGCTCGCTCGGAACAATACACACAACCAGGGCAAATTTGGCCTGTTTCACAAGTAAACAAAAAGTCTGTCCATGGGGAACATGTGAAACATGGTGTTAACTGGGGCGTTTAATCAAAGACACAGCAGGTTATTATTTATTGGTTATTATACTGGCGGATATCAGCCAGCACGCCGATATCCAATAGCTAATTCTAAAGCTAGTATCGGCCAACACTGATAACGTGCCGATAATACCATGCATCCTTACATGTTACGATTTCTCTCAAAAATTTTGAATACGATGGATATTTACAATTCTAATCAGTGGATGGTCTGATCTAGTCAGAAAAATTCAGATCACATATGTCAGCCCCTACTGTACAACAAAATATCATTTTGGCAGATTACATGTTCTAAATTGGAGGGGCAAACTGGACCTAAATCTGCCCTGTTAGCCTTTAGTGTGGGGCCAATTGCAGCTGGGTTGTTATACAAGACAAAGAGCCCTGATGAGGACCATATGGACTAATTGTTTGTCTGATTTATTAGGATTTACTGCTTTTACACTCACAATATAAGCCACTTACTCCGTACATACCATGAGCATTATCTAAAGGAGAGATTAGATGCATGGTAATTGTCCCATTATTCACTTTAACTGTGCTGCTGCACCGTTACAGTGCATTATTCCCAAGATGTGGTCCAAAAAGGTCCCTACATCTACATGCATTCACCTGAACTACACTCTCGAACTCTTTGTGCCTGTGACAAAGTGAAGTTTCTGAAGTGAAGCAAATAGCTTTTTGTATCTTAGGCAGTGAGCCATTTTTCCATGAGACACACACACACACATAAGCTTCCCGTGGATCAAGACGTGATTGAACCTCGGCTTTAGGAACACAGACACTTGAACCTCGCGGGTGAGTTTCCATTGCCGTTTATTTCATCACCATTAATGGAGGTCCCATTGACTGCTGGAAAGAAAAGCTGCTAAGAATAGCTGCAGCCTATCCATTTAAAACATACAAACATACCTTAAATGGTCTGAACAGGAGATACAGCTCCCTCGGCTTAATATCCAGCGGTAGCCCACTGACAAATAGTGTTCGGACCTGAGGAAGACAAGAGAGAGAGATCATGTATTTTTCATTAACCTTCACTGGTTATAAATAGCCACCTTGCATACTTGACAGTAACAGATGAGGTTATGAGGAAAAGGACACAGAACGTGAGTTAAATAGTTCTCTGGGCTGGCTTGACAGGAAAAGATAGACTTTTCAAACACTGATAAAAAAAACAAGGATGTCTGTCAGTTCAGCAAACACGCTCACACACCCTATCTCACACACCTTTTTACAGAACGTGCATTGTGTTCTCCTGTGTAATCTACAGCCTGCTTTGTTTCATGGCAATCCTTCCTCACAGCTCTGGCCTCTGTTTTACATTTGAACTTTTCAACTTGCAACTCGAGCTGGCATTGCAGGGGAATTACAATGTATGTATATGTTAGCGAAGAGAGACTTAAGGAAAATTTAATTGTTGCAGTCCGCACTGAGTCAGAGAAGGTGGAAAACCACGAGGGGAATAACATGAGTGTGACTCCGAATGTGTTTCCAGGCAAAGTAGTTGTTGTTGTTATTATGTGTGTTGATAGAGAAGAAAATGAATGCCGCGTGACAGCTCTAGGAGTGCTGCAGGTAAAGTTTAGGGTTTGTGAAAAGGCAATCTATGTGTTTGCAGGGCAAATTTCAGTTTACTGCTATTTTGAAGACTGTGCAAAGTCCACATTTTAAGTTATATTAATGTTACCTACAACCTCAGTGTCAACACTGACAAAAGAAATAACACAGAAGTAAAATAACATATGACTGCTGATGGAGGTGGGGTTGAACACGTCTGATGGACTCTATGTTCTGTAAAAAGACAACTTGAATTATTTCTTGGAAGTTCTGTGGATTACTTTACAGTGCACTAAATGTGAAGAGTGCAGCAGAGCGATATATTTCTCCAAGCCGTAAACTTAAATATCCAACAGGAATGTTTAATTAAAACAGCAGAGGAGCTAACACAGAATATTTTTATGCAAAGAGCTAAGAAAGAAATGTTAGAAAGGTCACTGTAAAATACATCTTGCCCAGGAGGTCTTAATATTTTACGGAAAACAACCTAACTAGTGGTTATATGATGTCCATTCAAAATGTGCTGAGGCTAGTAGCCAGTTAGCTTAGCTTAGCAAAAGACTGTAAGCACATAAACAGCTAGTGAGACTCTGGCGGATGATAAAAAAAATTAACCTACCAGCACCTGTGAAGTTCACTATTTTAAATGTTCTTTTTTGTTTAATCCATACAAAAACATTAAGTGTAAACATGGCATGTTGTGTTGTTACAGTGAGCTAGCGCTGTACGCGCTAACTAGCTGCTAGCTGAAGCTTCATTTTTACCTCACAGATATAAGAGTGGTAGCCTATGAGTCTTCTCTAAATGTCAGCAACAAACTTTAACGGGGAAATTTTCCAAAATTTCTGGTCCAATGCCCTTTAAAAAGCTTACACTCCAAATGGCCAAGTGCCAAAAAGTTCCTAACCAACAGGAAGTCATAGGTGGGAACCTGGTGTCAGTGCTCAAAATGGCTCAAGGAGTTACAACACTGAGGGTAATTTCAGTGCACACAGACAGTTTTTGGCTTAGTAAATTAGCCCAGCTGTCAATCAGAGCTGCCAATCTCTTTCACTTTTGTATACCAACAGTTTCACCTCTTAAATATCAGCAATCTGGCTGCCGTGTCTGAAAGAGCTGTAGTTTTTTTTAACATATGGAGAAACATTAGCACAAATTGCAACATTTAGTAAACACAGACATAGCAGTGCTATAAGACACAGGTGCAGAGACATTCAGTCACAGCTTATGAATGCAGATCTGGTTACATTTTGAAGGTGATAAAACTGGGAAATTCTATTTGTTACATGTAGTTTTAAATGTGTCAGTCCTTGAGCGCGAGCACAGGAAAGAGCCGTTAACTATGGTATGCCCTGAAGTACAACATGTGTCTTTTACTAACACAACACATTTAACCTCTCACAGCTTTATGTAACATTCTAAAAAATTTGAAAAAGTGGCACATTGATAACAGGGGAAGATATAAAACTTTAGGTGAATTACAGTTATTGTTTCAATTATCTAAACTGGCACTAATCACACCTCATACATTAATTTATCACCTAATTGAAGTTGGTTTCAATTAGGAAAATAGCAGGAAAATAATTGCTTTAGTGCACAAGAGACATCACGATCAAACAATAGACCATGTGCATCAAAAAGACTTCCAACAATTCCACTGCACACACCCACATCAGTGTGCGAATGGGTAATTTGATTATTTGCTCAATATTCCATTTAAGGGTGAATTTAGGAAACTAAAACCAAAGGTATGCAATTACACAACGTATATTCAGAGCTCCCAGATTCATTAGATACAAGATTCACAACTCAGGGGACAAAGGAACTGCTGAACTAACACTACATCTCATTCTCGCATGTAACCTGATATGCATCACTGATGCCAACGGCAGAGCAACACACAAACAAAGCAGCTTAGCAACTGGGGCAGCGAAAGCTGGAGAGTGCACAAGCGGCCATCCAGCCAACAAATCTCACCTCGTAGACGGTCTCACCTTCGCTCTTATCTTATCTTATCTTAGCCGAGCTGAACCCTGCAGGGCCGTCACTGGGCTCTGTCTCTCACAGTTCTGTTTAAATAAACTCTTAAAGGGGGTCTCCTTATATGGAGGCACATGAACAAAGAGTCAGAGCAGGATGGAATCAATCACAGACAAGCAAGGCCAGTCACTGACAGCTGCTGACGCTGATAAAACCGATAGAAAGGTGGTAAAAAGTGCAGCAAAAATAGAAGTACTGAAACTAAAAGATCCAAGGAAGTGTTTTGGGAAGAGACGACCAAGACACAAAGACTGGAATCAAAACTGCAGGGATTTAGATTTCTATCAGGGACTGGTTTCATTTACTTTGTTGTTTTCCCTGTTTCAGTAAACATCTTGACAAAGCACATAAAACAGAGGCAAAAGATTTCAAGTTGGATGCAGCACTCACAGATGTATACTTCACTTTTAAGTCTTTTTGTTTAATTTTATGAAGATAAAAGTTGAAACTGAACGTCAGACTCACTATAGCAAGTAAACTGACTTGTTAAATGGCACATTTTATCATGCCAGTTTTGTAAACTGCAATATTTTGTCAAGATTTACCTTAAACAGAAGGTTGGTCATTACCCTCCTTCACTAAATTATCAAAGATACCATCTTTGATTTGACTCCTATCTCCAGTCATGAGGGTAATAAACACTTGAGCTCCAGATATGCTGCACAGGTTAAGACAAACACACACAACAATGACTCCCCAGCACACTCGGAACAATGGGACATTCTTGGCTGTATCCAACCTCATTCCTGAGACTTCCTGACGTCAGCTGTTGTGATATATGATCAGTTCACCGTCTGTGCGGTGTGGAGCTGAGTACACACGTCGGGCACGGGATGATTCACAGGCAAATGTATCAGCAGCTCTTCACTACAGACATCTGATGTTGATTACAGTATCCGTCTTTATTTTTGTTGCTTGGAGACAAGCTTGAAAAAGGCATTTAGAGCTGTAAACGTCCTGCTGTCAGGTAAAGTGAGGCATCAAAGTTTTGTGATGTAGTAAACTTAAGTGAAGGTCAAGTCAGGGGTTGAGCAGCTTCTTCAAATTCGTATAAAAGCAAAGATAAGCCCTGTGTCATTGTTTTATTGGGTTTAAAGAAGTATTGTTTTATTGGTTCTTCATGAGTAACTTAACTATATCTCCATAGTGCGGATTGGCCTGGTGTACGCCTTTGAATCATTGACCATTTATGGCGTGCTCACACACCAAGAAGCAGGCAGACTTCTATCAAAAAACGCAGTCCCTACCTACCACAAGCCAGCTGAGTACTTCACAGCCGGCTACCAGCACAGTTCCCTGGCAACGCCTTAGCGGAGCACAGCAGACTGTGGAGCCCCGGGCCAAAAACATCAGATCTTATTAAGGCCACTTCTGCAGCAAGTCCCAGGGGATCAATGTACCTCTAATCAGAGATTCTTGACTCCACAAGCCCCGAATGAGGTCATCACCTCATTGATACTCTATCATTGCACCTTGAAGGTTTGCTGGTGCCACCCCAAGGGTGGGGGGTGGAGGGGTGGGAGGACTCTGTGCTCACAACAACAGTCAACAACTTAAGTGAGGGGTTAACCAATGGCAGATTGTCTGTTTTATTCTATCTGTCGTGATAACACTATACTCACAAAAGTAATTTCTGGGGTCTGCGAACTAAGTCCATTAATAACTATTTATAATAATTATTAGCATGATCTCTCATTCAATCATTTTGTCATTTAAAGGACCATGCCAGTCTATTTTTGACTTATCACCATTAGGAAACACCACCCCTATCTTCCACAAATGTTGTTCTTAAAATTCAACCATGTGTATACTTTGGTAGATCTCAGACTGCATTTTTAAACCCCAGTCACGGCCCTTCATGTTCAAACAGAGTATGGAAATTCACCCTTTCAAAGAGAACATTTGTGTTAACTTAGTCAAAATGGCTAAGCAAGAGAGAGAGAGGGGAGTAGCAGCCACTGAGATGAAAGTTATTACGCCTGGAAAAGTAGTTTCTTACAAGTGAATATGGCCAAAATGTAAACTAATACAGTATCTCATAGATAAAGCTATTTTGGAAAAAAATTGGCAGAGTTTATGTAACCTATGTGGCCAGTGTTGACAAAGGACAAAGGCATGTAGTAACATGGTATGGTCCTTTAAATGCTGCCCAACAATCAAAAATGCAAAAATATTGATTTTATTGTTGCATATGATTGAGTCACAAATATTTACAATGTAACAGCTAAAATTAGAGAATTGCTTACATCACTGCTTGACAATTATTTGGAAAATTAATCAATGATCAAAATAGTTAGAAAATTGTCTGTCAACCAGCTCATCGACTGATCAACCAGCTGTTTCTGTCCTGCTGGGGACACAACAATACTGCTGAAACTCAAACAGTAACAGAAACTCAATTATTTAAACACCATACAGGTCAACAACAAGCCAACGGTTTAGCCAAATTATCCAAATCACTTCATGTGAAGGTAAAAGTGAAAGTGAGCACATCAAAACGCGCAATAACAGGTTCAAGTAAGTTCAATTTTGATCCAGGAAGTCCATCTGGATGATTACAATGGGTTATTATGGAATGTTTCTTTCGTTTTCACTTTCCAAATATGTTTGGTTTACCTGGAAATGTGCTTAGTCACCTGTGTTTCTTGCCTTTTTTGACTTGTTGTGGTGTTGTTGCTGTGCTGAGACCTCATCTGTTAACTGTGTGAGTACAATACCACCAAAAGAAACCAAAGCCAGACTTAGAATAAAAAGATCCAAGATGTAATCAACCAAATTTATCCTTCTAAACGAGCCGGATGAAGGAGCAAAAAATTACAAAGGATGATAAATTTAGCATTGAGCTAAAAAATGTGGCTCTAAAAATATCAGGAGCAGAATGATGTTTTCTCTAAAGGAAAAGGTTTAGTAAGGGCCGAACGAAGACTTCAGCCTTTTCATCATCAAATGTCATGAACCTTTGATTAACAAAGCTAAACGTGACAGCGCAACTGCTCGACAGCTGAAACAATAACAGACTGGAACACCATTCAAAACCTGCATTAAAGCATTTAGAAATTTCTCCAGCACACAATGCAATTTGTCAGCCATTAAAAAGCTGCTTGATTTGTCTGATTAAATGACCCAGCAACTTATTCATGTGTCATTTCTATTCAGCGTGCATATTGGGCTTATAAAATTATTACACCTACTGCCTGAAATGCCTCATTATACTCTGTGACTTTCTCAGATATTTGCTCTGACTTTAATTGAGTGCTTTTTTGACCGTTCTTTCTGGCTGAAATGAGGGACACGACCTTGATGCGATTGCTGTGTTTCCCTCACCCTTCCTGCGTGCATGTGTGTGTGTGTGTGTTAGGTGTGTTATGTGAGGTCCTTCGAGCCAGATGTGACAGGACACGGCTCTAACCTTGAACAAGGGTACAGTAGCCCATTGTAGCATATGTGTGACATGCAACAACGCTGCAATTACCTGCGTATGAAATCAAAAAAAGCTCAAATCTTTCACTGCACACCCACACTAGTTGCTTTCAAAATGCACACACAAGTCTTGGTTCGCTGTGACCGAGCTAAAATCAAAGTCTGCCCATAAGCCCGTGTGAGCTCAGGGCAAGTTGAGTTTTCTTGCATCAGTTGAGCGCCGCGTTATTAAAAACAGTCTAACTGACAGACTCCCACACTCCTCTGCTGTCTGAGTTGTCACTGCTCTGTGTTGGCATCGCTCCCCATCATCCTCTCGAGCTTTTTCCTTTTCTTCAGCTTCCGTGTCGGACAACGTGAGGAGTGAGAGACTGCAGGTCCTTAGAGGTGTCAAACCACCATAAACGGATGACTCCGTTTGTTTGTTAATCGCCAGGGTTCAGCGGGTGAAGTTTCACATTTAGGGTCAGAGGTCTGACGTTAGGCATGGGTTGCTGTGCAGGTCGGGGGTTCAACTGGGAGGTTGAGCACACTCCATGCGTCACGGCTGAGCTCTGAGTGGAGTTTCTTTGTTTCTCTCGCTCTCTCACAAGTGCTCTGGACCAACAATTACAGCTCAGTAAGGGCCTGTAAATGTTCCAACAGGTTAACCTTTAAGAGACATTTGAAGCAAATGACCAAGGAAAAGCAAGTGAGCGCCCACTCCAGTGTTTTTCCTCTTCTTGCTCTTTTGTTCCTCCTTTCATAACAGTGACCACATTTTGGATCTAACCTGGAAAGAATGCTCTCTTCTTAATGGCATGTGCGTCTCCTTTGTTTTTGACTGTTTTCGACATCAACAAATAAGCCTTAAGGTGTCATGTGGCTGACATGCAGAAGAGAAGAGCGACTCATTTACAGATTGTCAGCTGCACATCAGTTTGACTCCTTAGCTGTCAGCTTAGTGTTTATCAGAATCCGTCTTTCTCTTATCTGATGAGTCTTGCTGAATGGACTTAACATTCCAAAGCGCTCATTAACGCGAGCTAATCAGCCAAGTGTGCCTCAGCCTTTCCCCGGACTCCCTTTGTTGCCGCCTGCCCAAGTGGACACCTTAAACTGTTTGGTTTCGAGGTTGGGTGGGCAGAGGGTTAGAGTGTCTGCTGCAAGTGGAGACAGAAACAACAGCAGATACTCAGTCATCCTCTGTGTCTCCATGAAGAAATGTGAGCCTGTTGCTAATGCTATGCTTTCTTTATGTGATAGTGCAGCTGTTCCTATGTGTTCATCAGTTAAAGCACTTAACGATCCCATTTTTAGAGCTGCAAATAATGATTAATTTCTCCTAAAGTTCCTAAAGCCTGACATCATATCTTTAAATTGCACATTCCAAATCCCAAATGACATCAATGTACTATAATGCAAAACAGATCAAATTAGCCAATGAATGATATAAGTTCAAAACATTATCTGTCAATGGACTTATCAATCGACCAACTTTTAGCGCTTAGTAGTCGTATAAGTCATTTTCAAGATGTTTTCAGGATCTGTTTTAGTTTGAAACAAGACTATGTAGCTTTGGAAAGAGTGAGGAACACAACCTGCCTCAATATACACAAGGGTTTTTCAGCTACAGCCTTAAATGGTCTGGTATGAGTAGCTTATTGCGGCTAGTGTTAGCAAATGTTTGCTAGCTTTTGATTTACTCACGCTACTGTTTGAGCATTTTATCCTGCAACTGTCACATGGGTTTGGGCCAAATACCGGACTGCTGGAAACAAATTACAGCCCAAGGATGAGCACCACAATCAGGATGACTGTGACTCATTCTGTTGTGATTTCTCACAGCAAGAATGTTTTTGTACGCAGTTTGACATCAGTTATGAAATAAAATAATCCCTGGCACAACTTAAGATAAGATGGCAGTAGAGTGACACTGTGTGCACAAATCTCAACTCTAGTAAATCAAAACGAAACAACTGAAGCACCAGCCTGTGTTGGGCTAATCTACAATCCCGAGGCTACTGTTAACGAGCCACATGCTGCTAGCTCTTTCCACCTATGTCTGACAAATGATGATTCTGTGTTTGCATAAAATCATACTGATTTAAGTTTAAATACCAGTGGTCACAGTGGACACCCACAAAAGTTACATAGTGCTGGTTACAAAATTAATTGTGTGCTTGACTGCATCTTAACTCTACACATTAGCTTAAAAAATGACTGGAATTAGCTGATTATTAATCATTTTTGTGTTAAGCTAATCATACTTTGGCTGCATTTCAAATCGCAAATAAAATGAACTGCGTCTTCTTCTTCTACTCTTTTTTTAGCTGAGAATTGCAAACAGATGGTGGGCGACTCCCACCAACCTTTGACAGCAATTTTTCCGCCCACCACTTAGTTCATTTAACTTGGATTTGACAAACAAAGCGAAAACAAAGCAAACAAACAATACTGACAGCAGCTATGTGACATCAGTATGCGTACATAGTGGTGCTTCGTGCAAAAACATGTGTAACTTGCATCTGCACAAAGCGGCGACATTCACAGTTGCCAGGCTGGTGGAGCGAGAAAACCCTCAGCTGTAATTCCCGACCGCAACTTCGAAACTGGAGAAGTTTGTGACGTAGCGAAAATATTGTGTGTGTTGACGATGTGAAGTGTCCATTGTTCCACATTCAATTTTTGGACCATTTTAAGTGAGCGAGTAGTACACTGCATTTTCGCATACTTCTCAGTGTGAAAGCACTTTGTACACTTATGCATTCAAACTATTAACTGTTAGTACAAAAGTACAATTTGGGACACAGCTTAAATCTTTACCTTTCTGTGTCTGTGAAGCGGACTATTTTGGGGGGGGGTGGGTGGCATAACAACAATGGGATAATCCATTTATGCCTATCAGAGACTTTGTTAGTTTCAACTTGGTCCCACTTTTTAAGGCTAATCTTGGGCAGTTTGGCCTTGGATGGCTAACCCTGTCTGGCCAAGCTGGTGGCACTCAGCTGGATAGTCAGACAAGTTTTTCCTCATTACCTTTCTGCCTGGCTCACTCCTGTCCTTAGGGCTCTCCCCATGACCATAAATGGTCCTTCTGTTCGGAGGTCCCAGGGTCACGCTTTCGACGTATGGGGTGATAAGGGCTAAGGAGTTTGTCTGCTGGGACTGAAATTGGCATGAGAGCAAAAAGCAGGATGAAAAAGAAGGGAGTGGCAGGAAAGGAGAGGAAAAGAGTGGCATATTATAAATGGTATCAGGGCAGAGGGAGGGAGAGAAAGAGAGAAGAAAAGGCAAGAGAACAAGATAAAGAGAGCAAAGTAGAAGGGTGGGACAGACAAAGGGAAGAAGGGAAGGAAACAGAGAGGAAGAGAGATAAAATGTGGCGAGGAGGGAGGGTGGATGAAGAGAAAGCATAGATGAATCAGAGAATTATTGACTAAAAAAAGTGTGCATAACATAAAAAAAGAAGTGTGATGGAGGGTTCAGAGAAGAGACACTGTAAGGTGGATAATTATAGCGTGTGAGTAAGCAATATTAAGCGGAGGTGACAACACAAGCACATAAATACAGGATGACAAAGCAAGATGGCTGACGCTGTGCAGGCACAGGCTGACACTTCCTTCGCTTGTGTACTGTAGTCTGTCATTAATTACAAAGAAAATCCAGCTCCATATAAGAAACTTCACTTCCTGCTCTTGGTTCATTGATATATAAAGATAGACACACATACAGACATTTCTCCTTCATCAGAGTTTTTTCTTTTCTGCCCACATCAGTCTAGAAAGATCCTTTGCCAGCCGTCCATGACGGTAAGCCTTGTTGTTGTCTTTTCAAATACCTCTTGTCGCGCAGCTGACAAATGGCCAAGATAAGATGACAATTACCGCTGCACTTTTATAAACAAACTCCGACCAATCAGATGGGGAGATAAAGTAAGGTTTTGCTGTTGTGTAAGCCTGAATAAGGCCGTTTATGACAAATATTTCATGGTATATCTTATGTTGTTTTTTAGTGCACTTTATAATCTTCATCTATGGTACATCTCTGCTTATATCATCCACAGGATTCTTTGCATGTTTTTCCTTTTGCCCTATCATGACCACTCCACTTTACCCTCCAAGCTCCCCTCTGATTCATGTCACAGAGCGTTAATATATCTCGGTGCCCTTTTCATAGATACGAGCACAAGTATGGACCACTGTGCCCACACCACTGTGCTGCGGACAGACGTGGCCTCCCTCCGCTTCGCCGTGCTTCTCCAGCAGCACAGCTCCCCACCTACATCTCTTCATGGAAAAGGTCACTCTGGCCACATGACCTGCTATTTGAAGAGGACCTGGTGGATACCCAAAGCAGGCCAAGCACAATCCAATTACACCCCAGGGAGATGCGCCACATTTGCTGAACTCGGCTTGAGTGATATTCTGTCTCTCTTCGGGCGCTTGTAAAGATCCACTTACACGTTTACGGTCAGCCGGCAACTAGAATCAACAGATGTTTTACGAGGATTGAACTCCTGCTGTGTTGGAGCGTTAGATCCAGTTTTAATTACATTATAATTATTAGTATGGCTTTTTTTTTAGTAAAACAAAGGAAACAATAAAAGGGCACGCTGTGTTCATTCATTTGTCAAAAAATCAAGTCTGCTTTTGACAGCGGACCTCCAAGGTTGAGCAGGCTGAGCAGGTCCCGACTTAAACAAACACGAGTTGGCTGGAGGGAAACTGACAGCAAGGAGGTTAAAGGTCAAGCTTCGTCAGGTGACTTGGTTAGCTATGATGCATTCCATGTACTCACAACCTGTACAGCTTGTCCTCACCTTCCTCTCCCTACATCACTCCCTCACTTCACTCAGTACAATCAAAAAAAAAATAATCAGAAATTAATAAATGATTATTTCAGACACACATTAACCCTTTCTGTTGATTTTCCTGTTAATTAAATTAACTATTTGAGCTATTAAATCTAACAAATAGTGAATAATTAGCCATCTCACTTTCTCAGAGTCAAGGTGATGCCTTTTCCTTGCTTGTTTTGAAGGATCCATTAGTCCAAAACATAAAAATATTCCCTTTAGAATGAAATAAGAGAGAGAAAAGAAGCAAATTCTTACATCTGGAAAGCAAATATCTGGCCCTCTTTGTTTGATAGACGACTTCAATGATTAATTAGTCATTAAAAGTTGGGAAGCAGCTAATGAATATTTTCATTATTGATTTATCTTCTGATAATGTGCTTGATTTATTGTGTAATCTATGAAATAGAGAAAAATGGCCATTGTAATTGCCAAAGGCCCAATGTGACATATTCAGATATATATTTTTAAATTGTAATCCATAAACAAAATATTTTTAATTTACTGCGTTTTCACAACACAGATCCATTCATTCGTTATCTAAATAGTTTATAATCTGCCTTTGTTTATCAACTAACTGGCTAATTGATCAACAAATCCAACATGTCATACACTCTGATCATATTTCTAATCATTACAGTTGAGGATGAACCAAATTTTACCACAAACATGCACAATACTTCTGTTTAAACCATTTTTTTTAAAAGAGGACCCCTCCAGGTCTCGTGTCCATACAAGGCCTGGAAACCACAGCCGGTGGAAACGCATCTTTGACATTCACCATGCAAGCGATGGCATGTCAGCTCGACCTCATCAGTGACCGTTGAGTGCCACCGCATGTGACAACATCCAGGACACCTGATAATAAAGCTTATCAAACCCAGCTCGCCAGATTAGACGCTGCTGTGGGCTGAAACCTGCATACCTCGTCTGTAACCACACCATGTTTGGTGAGCGCCGGTCAACTCGGAAGATAAACAGTAAGCACCGCCGAGCTTTGGTGTACAGTGATGATGGCGTGTGAGGTTGAGCAATGAAGCAGGCCGAGGAGCCGAGCTCGCTACGGCGCTTTACTGGTGCGAATCAGTGATCCATTGAGTTGCATACAGCAGTGTGCAGGAAGAGGGGGAATACTGCTGTTGTTCAGCATGTGAGAGTCATACCAGCGAGGCTGTTAAACTTTTGCTCTCATAAGGACACAGTTTATGGTTGCTGTAGTGTTGTTAAGCACAAAGCTGCTTGTCATTTTGCATTTAGTGCTTTTGTGATCCTTGACAGGCCAGACCAATGTGGGATTTTTGGGGCCGATGCCAATACCAATAATTTGGAGTAAGACAATTCCAATATCCGATATATATCGGCTGATATTGTACATTTACAATATCCACTGAATGTGGTTATTGTACTTGTGAAAAACATATGTGATGGAGGCAGATATGCATATATCTCAGTTTATTCTAAACTTGAGTGCACTGAAGAGTAAACACGACACCTTTAAGTTACTAAATAACAAACCACAAACTAGGTGAATTCACCATTTTAAATCACTAGTCCAAGCATTTTTTCCAGCCTTAAAAACAGTTTCAGTATCGGTGCATATTGGTGAACCATATGCCGAGACTGATATATCTGCAAAGGCCCAATATCGGGCGATAATACCAGCCAACCAAGATATCGGTCAGGCCCTAGGTCCTTGAAAAAGTTGAATGAAATCACTAGTTTTTATATTCTTCCTTACAAAACAGAAAACAGTTTTTTTTTATATGAAAAATATTGTTGTCTTGTGTGAATATGCACATCTGCTTGCAACAGTTTTGTTTGTGTGACCTTCCACGCCTGCACACTCTATACGCGAGTGTGAATGTGTGTGTGTTTGTGTAAGAACTCGCTGCTCCCCTCGTACAACACACATCATTACAAGTAAGATAAAGCGGTGCTGTCTAACCTTACGTTAATCCACCTGAGTAAATTTCAATCTGGATGGCTTCCAAACATTCCCACCATTAGATTCCCTTTGGCCATTACTCTTCCTGTGTCTCTGTCCGTCTTTAACGCACTGCAAGAGACAAGAGATGACTCTCGTCTGTCCTGCTGGTGGATGCTCAGAATTTCAAACGTACTTTGGGGGATGCCAGTTTATTTAGAGATTCATTTATCAGGCAAAGAAGAGCTGAAACTAATGATTATTCTCGACAGATATAATGCAAATCACAGCTTCGCAGAGCCCAAGATGACGCCTTCAGATTGCTGATTTTGTCCAACAATCAGTTCGTAAGCCAATGAATGCCCAATTTAGAATAATGTAAAACAAAAAGCAGCAGCCAATACGCAAATTTGAGAAGCTGAAATTCTCAATCAGTTGGATT